>OZ010582.1:83581757-83699257 GCA_963932145.1 Acanthosepion lycidas | reverse complement strand
AGATGAAAAAAACTTTAATGAAATTAAATTTGATTAAATTAATTAATTTAAGAGTAAATAAATGAAATCAAGGTGTGAAGAGTGGGAAAGAGACAACTATATACACTTGCACATCTGGCGTGTGCGTGTGTGTTTTCGTGTATGCATATATCAGCATATGTATATATAGACAAAAGTTTAACATATGACACAAGTCTACAATCACGGAGCATCAGATGAGTAAAAACGAAATCTCTGCAATGTTAATGATAAGGACTCAACTGTAAAACCACTGCCCCATGGAAGGGTTCTCGTATCTTTGTGTTTATCAACATACATATTATGTCTCTCGGGTTACCAGCCACACATCGTGATGGGCAGAAAGGAAATACGAAGAAAGAGCTGATCTATTCGCTCGACATGGCCAAAGTTTTCTCAAGTGCCCTACCGACCTGAATATAAGTAGAAACCATGTTCGTGTTCTTATTTCTCGCCGTAGCGTTTAACCGTTTTCTTGTGAGCTTCACAGTTTTTGTTGCACGCCGGTGTGAACAAGAATGCAATGTTGAGATAACCAGATAAATGATGGTTGGGAACATGGTTGTACGTTCACAAGTATTTCAGTCAGTAATATGCCATGCGTGTCATGCTTAAGCTTTCGATACATGACTGACGAGGCAATTTTTTTCTACAGTATGTTGTCATTTCTTTCTGCAGTAGACCAGTTACCATCCAAGACTATTGAACCTAATTTGTCCTGCTATCTACTCATAGCTAGGGGGAGAAGAACAGGATTCATACCTTTCCTACGGAAGTGAATGTAATGGATTCGACTGGAATTCGTACTCGGCTCTCCGATTCTTCAGTCCGAGTCGCTACTTTTTACTCCACCGTACCACAAGCATATAATAAACGTTTATTCGTTTCTCTATCACTTCATGTGCCGGTAGTCTTACACATATTACCAGGCAAAGAGAACTACATGAGATGAGTTTAAATTCCAGGCTAGTCTGCTGCGTTTACTTTTACACTAATGCACTTGGGAAACGCATGAAAACATGCCTTCTATCTCTGCTAGGATATAAATAGCAGCGTAGACTGAACACTTTATCCTTAACGACAACAAACTTAAGACAAACGAAACATTAAAGTCCAAACGGGAAATCTATCCCAAGAATACATTGAAGTTCCGAAATAATAAAGAAACAGTATAATTATCACCTACGTCATGGCCGAACATGCCATTAAAAATAAATATCCAAATATGAAGATATTATTAAGGTTTCTCTCCTACGTCATGGCCGAACATGCCATTAAAAATATATATCCAATTATGAAGATATTATTATGATTTCCCACCTACGTCTTGGCCGAACATGCCATTAAAAATATATATATCAAATTATGAATATATCATTAAGGTTTCTCACCTACGTCATGACCGAACATGCCATTAAAAATATATATCCAATTATGAAGATATTATTAAGATTTCTCTCCTACGTCATGGCCGAACATTAAAATATATATATATCCAATTATGAAGATATTATTAAGGTTTCTCCCCTACGTCATGGCCGAACATGCCATTAAAAATATATATATCAAATTATGAATATATTATTAAGATTTCTCAGTAAAACAAAACAGGTACAATCTGCAAAGTAGTAGAATTCTCGATAATATTAATTTGTAGAAATTTCACAGAAAGGGAGGGGATAAAATACTAAGACACAATTGGTTAATGAGTGTTAGTGAATTATGAGAAAAAGAAAAAAAAAACATTATAAAAGAGAAAGAACAATGAAAGAATAGGAATGAAGAAAATAAAAGATAACCGACTGAAATTGTATTCAAATTTTTAAAGATCAAATTTAACTGGAAAACAACTATGTGGAAGAAAGTTCCGTAAGCAAGAAGTGCGAGAGAAAGAGACTGTTAACATAGAACATTTTTTTTTTGTCTTTGTTTCCGTTCTGGGAGGAACGGCCTCTTTACCCCACTGACCACCAGGGTGTCCACACACGTGGAAACTGGTCAACATGTGCACAGCCTAGCGAAAGAAAAAGGTACTTTCTATTCACTGATCTGCGAACGATCAAACGCCATAAAGTTGGTATCTTATTTCTTTGTTCTCATTCTGTAAACCTCTTCGTTCCTTTGGGACAATATGGACAATCATTTGTTTTGGGACATATGTGAATCTTTTGAATATATGTACATAAGTTGTTTGCCTTATTAAATGTTTTGCTTGTTACGCCCGCGTATTTCGTCTTTCTATATTCGTATTCAGTGTTAGTATATCAATGGCTACACTAATGCTAATATTAGTATCGGTGTGCTACTGGAAGGCTAAAACACGGTATTTTTCCTAACACAAAAGAGTCGGTAAACTCTGTGTGGCAGATACCACCATACTAATAAGCCAGATCAACTTTAAAATGATGAGACCTTGCCGACAATCTAGAACTGCGTTTAAATTCATAAAGTTGAGGTACAATAGAGGAAAGTTAATTAGAACAATGACTATGAAAAAAATTTTTGAAAATCATAGGGAAGGTACGTTCAGCGGTAGGAAAATAACTGAAACCGAGATGACAGGTGAGGAACATTAGCAGATATTTATCATTTATATTATATTTATGTTATTATTTAGACAAGTAAAAGAAGAGATTGAAAGGTATTTAATGTAGACATGTCATGTCTCGAATATATATATATATATATATATATATATATATATATATATATATATATATATATATATATATAATAAATTAACTGATTGAAAATATGGTTTTCCCTACACAGTAATAACCATGTTTCAAAAATGGAAGCTAAAAACTTTAAATTTAATTATATAATTAAATTAAAAGCATTAGTTCCCTTTCATCTTCAAGCAAATATTGGAATAAGTTATTCTTAAATTTACTGAGTTTTAAACGCACATATAAATTCATAATTTACTGTTTCCAAGGATGCAGAGAAATCCAATCATTCAAACAGGGGCGGTAGCGTGTTCGTTTTAATTAAGTATTGTTGTATCAATTATGAGTTACGTTCGAAAAAGAGGTTAAGTTTAGGGAGGGTAGGGGTGTATTTTTCAACGAATTCTGACATCCGTTAAATGCATGTCGTCTGGGTTTTTTTTTTTTTATTTGTGGCAAAAAGTTTTGGGGCATTTTTTTCTTACTTGTATCTTTGAAGATTCTTTTTAGGTTTGTTTGTGTTAGAATACGTTTTATTTAACTACAATTTTAAAATATTTTTACTCTTAAATAATAAATAGACTATATTTATTTTTTAAAAACAAGTAAATGTAATAGAATTACTTACATTATTTAAAATTATTTTTTCATATATAAAAAATATACGTATGTATATTACCAGCTCACATTTTTTAAATTTTATTTTTAAATATTATTTAAGGAAAATCTTTGACAATAGTGGGAAAAATAGCTATTTCATTTCTCTGATTCAGTAAATTTGTATTTTTTATAAACTTAGTAATATATAGTTTCTCCTGTATGCACAAAGGACATGGGTCATTTAATGACCTACATATTCTAGTTTTTCTTATTAATTTCCATTTTACTGTAGCTCTTTTGTTTGATTCTTTTAAATGCTAGAAATACTTTGAAAGCGACGTCTGGTTTCTGTATTTAGTTATCCTAAATGAAGTTTGGTGTTGATTGAACCACTTTTTGAACTCATGGCTTGTGCAGCCTATACAGATTTTTATGTTTTCGGGATTCTCAATAGATGAGATATTGCACTGGTATGCTAATGATTCCGTGCGACATTTTTTTAGAGGGTAATTATGAGGATTTCTACAGTTACATAATTTTTGTTTATCTTCATCGGTTTTTATTTTTATTTTTATATTGTCGAAATTTCTTTGGTCTTTGTCTAAGTGTTTATATATATATTAGCATTATGTTTCTTAAAATCTTTTATAAGTTTTCAGTACAGCTATAACTTAACTTTAGTGTATTTTTATTGAAAATAGTACTTAGTTTACTTTCTCTAGGAAAGAGCTTAACTATTAATGCAATGATATTTTTTGCCCTAACGTGTTCTTTACCATTTGGTTGTATGGGGGTTTATACTAAATTATTTTTCTACTTTTGTTCTTTCTATGCTTTTCATTTTCCTTTTTTATAAAAGTTAGTTTTGGGTTTTTGTAGCCATCATCTTTTAGCGCTGTATTATAGAAATTAATATTTTCTTAGAAAATCTTCTCATGTGCTGAATTTGTACTTATTCTTTTTCCTATAGATAAAGGTATATGTTTAATTATAAATGGAGGATGATTTGATTTAGGGTGTATATATAAAGGATTAGTATTGGATTTTTTATAAGGTATGTAACATTTTTCCTTAAATCTAATGTTATATCAAGGAATTTAACTTTTTTTTAATTTAGTGCTTACCGTAATTTTTAAGTTTAGGCTTTTAAATTTTTTATATAATATCTTTCTAATTTTATCGATTTTAAAGTTAGTTGAGTTCTTTATAACCATAAGTCTGTCGTCTCTGTATAAACCAATGTCAGTTACATTAATTTCACAGTGCGCTGTAAAATTATATAATAAAAAAAGACCGATGAGATCAAAGACCCAGCTGAGTCTAGTGATCCCATTGTGATGTCAAAGTGGGCATATGATTTTTTTTATCTATTGCTTACATTTATGTATCTTTACCGATTTTTTTTGCATTTATAATAATGCTCTGTTCTTCTTCAGTAATATTCGTGTACTAGGTCGCAAAGCCCAACGCATTCATGAACACTTCTTTAGATATTGTTGATGATAATTTTCAATATAAAACTGCAGTAGTGTACTGTTCCTTTTCTCTTTTATATAAGCAAACCAGTTTGTCAACGTCTTTGGTATTAATCCAAAGTTTCAGGCTTATTTTTTCTCTAATTTGTTTATTTACCCTTTCAAGGATCTTTTTACTAATTTTTCCGATATCAGGTCTTGTTGGGTTTATTATCCTAGTAGTCGGATTAGCCTTGAAATCTGGTTTGTAGTCCTTTAAGGTTAGATAGCACTCTCTTTCCTTTAGTTGACCTACTCTATCACTAATCTTCAGTTTGTCTGTGATTTTTTTTTACTGCTAGTATTAATATTCTCTACCAGGTTGAGATCATTATTTTATAGTTCTTATATAAATCCTTATTTATTAGATGGTTGTAGTCCCTTGTCGTTAATTTATAGAAGTTTCCTGTTTTGTCGGATTTTACTAAAATTTTATCCGTTGCGTTAATGTCTTTTGCTGTTTTATCCAGGCATTCGTTATATATATATATATATATATATATATATATATATATAAAACTCATAGACGATACACTTTTTCTACTTCATAACACTCATCAGTTCTACGATATTAACCACTTGTCTATCAACTAATCGGATGATGTCTTAACAAAGTCGAAAGCTTGTGACATATTTCTTCCGAAATCAGCTTTGAAATTTCCTACTTATCCGAGAAGGATAATTCGTAATTTTGAAAAGTTAATCAATAGAATTAATCGACACAGTATTTCTGTTGCCTTTAATAACATTTGACTTTATTTATATATATATATATATATATATATATATATATATATATATATATATATATATATATATATATATATATATAAAACGGATCTATATCCATTTGGAAATTCCATACGGATACCAATAATGTGTTATTCTTGAGGTTTAACTAATTTGCATATTGATTTTAAAAAGTTTAACTCATTAATTAAATGTTCTTCATTAATGTTCTTTTATTCGAGGATTGTTTTGATTTTCATATCAAAGGAAATTCTGTTTAGGATTATCCTCTTATATAGTGCAGAAAAGTGTTTGAAATTTGCATTTTACTTGGCATTCAACAAGTTGGCATCTATGAAATAGATTAAGTCCGATATATATTGTTATGGGACCTTACCCATAATAACATAATGGACTATTCCATACGTAATAAAAACCTGCGCTTCAAGAGGAAGCAGGGAGTTCAGTCCGATGTCGGGGGACCGGCTGACCGACTGATCGGTTGAACTCTCTGCCTTCGGGCGGGGAGGAACCCGAAAGAGGCTACGCTGAAGGTCCGAGTCTCTTTCGGGGAGGTAAACCGACCCTGAACCCGTTTATACGGATTCAAAAGGCATCTTTTTGGCCGAGTCCAAGGGCTCGGAGATCCCACGTTAAACCGGCCTTATGTCACATGATACCATCGTGGGTTGGGGTGAATAAATACCGTTCAGTCTGAAGTCGGACGACCGGCTGATCGGTTGAACTCTCTGACTTCGGGCGGGGAGTCACTCGAATGAGGCTAGCCGAAGGGCGGAGTCTCTTTTGGGGAGGTAAACCGACCCTGAACCCGTTTATACGGGTTCAGAGGGCATATTTTTGGCCGTTCCCACGGGCTCTGAGATCCCACGGGATCGAAAATACCCACGTTAAACCGGCCTTGTGCCACATGATGCCCTCGTGGGTGGGTGACTAAATACCGTTCAGTCTGAAGTCTGGAGTGAGGTCCGTCAGGACTCTGGCAGTCAGTCAGAGCGAGCGAGTCAGTCAGTCGAGTCAGAGGCATCCGAAACAGAGTAGCGTTTAGACAATTAGTGCAAGATATTGGAATAGTGATACTGGTCAAGACTATATTGTTCTCCCTACTAAACCTGATTGTTCGTACTAACACTTCTACTTCTCTGTATATATTCATGTTTATAATATATCCGTGTTATTCCATACCTGTGTTCGAGTTCTTCTTTATTGGTTCTACCTTGGACCATCACCGTGGTACAAGGAACCGGACCATAACACACACACACACACACACACACACACACACACACACATATATATATATATATATATATGATGAAATGGATTAAGTCCAACAATTATTTAATATATTTTGTGTTCATACGTTATTTTAGTAGATACAATTTCTTTAAGTACATGCTGTTTTTAATTAGTATTAATTAAATTAACCGGCCTAAATGTTCAAGAAATGTCGTAGAAACTATGCGTTTTCCGTCAGGAAACGAACCTGTATTCCTATAGGGAAATCGTCATTTGATCGACGATTTTTCTCAATTAATCATTTCTCTTCACAAAACATATCTTAACATGTACAATGACAACGTATAATGAAATGGATTAAGTCCGATAATTACACACACACACACACACACACACACACACACACATATATATATATATATATATATATATATATAGATAGATAGATAGATAGATAGATAGATAGAAATAAAGAAAGAAAGAAAAAATGTGGACTTTTTAATTTATTAATCCGACAGATTTTTATTACTTTAAACGTCATTTTTAGCGGATACTCATATTTGAGTAGACGCCCCGATTATTTATTAAATAATATATTTATTTATTTTCGGTTACCGGCCTGAATATTCGAGAAATCGTATTAGAGATGATTCGAACTAATTTTCTTATCGACGTATTTTTCGTATTTTGTTTTCTTTTTTTCTCACCAATGTTTGAATTCACATACCTTTCTTTTCCGACTCCTAGATCTTCTTTCGCTTCTTCCAATTTCTTTAAACACGGCCATTATATCTGCAACGACTCCCGCTCCAAAGAAAATAAAGTAAAAAATGTGTAAAGGAACCAGAAATCTAAAAATATGAAATCTTTCTCCAAAAACAAACAAAAAAAAATATGTACTGCTGCTTCTTAAAAAAAATATAT
Organism: Acanthosepion lycidas; assembly: GCA_963932145.1. Lineage (NCBI taxonomy): Eukaryota > Metazoa > Mollusca > Cephalopoda > Sepiida > Sepiidae > Acanthosepion > Acanthosepion lycidas. Next base: position 83,691,546 of record OZ010582.1, on the reverse strand, counting down.
ATTTTTCATTCTTCCATTTTCTTAATTCAGTTAACGAATGTTTTCAACTTTCTTCTTTTAATTTGCATCAATTCAATGGTAATGCACTTCGCTTTTATTTAAATCTGTTAAATCCTTCTTTTTATTGTAGTTCATATAACACAAGGCTCATAAGCAACTCAAGATAGAGGGTTACTGAATATTGTGTGTACCTTACCGCTAGATCATATTGGACAGTCTGGTTAGTACTTATATGGCTGACCGTTTGGAATTCCAGGTTTTCTAAGCTTGGATGTGCAAGAAGTGTAATGAATAATGGTTAGGAATGGTTATTAAATATTTACCTATTCTAGAAGAATGCAAAGGGGTGATTGTCGATCTCAATGAGAACCGATTGAAATCGGATGCAAAGGCTTTGCTGGGTGGTCACAATGTAAGATGTTACCAAAATTAGGTGCAACACGTTTGAAAAAAAAACAATAAATCAAGGGTATCCTGTTGACCATGTTTGCCGCAGTCTCTGAATATGGAATCAAGTGAAGTCCGTAATCTGTTCAATATCAGAGGTCGGCAGTGAAGGTTCAGAGAAAGTAGCGGTTTTTAAGTAATTCTTTAAGTCTTCGATATCAGGTTGGCAGTGCAGACAATTTGGGAGAAAAAAAATGGGTGCCTTTATACATGTCGCAGTGAATATTTTGAGCTTTCTGATTGGTTAACCGTTCTATTGATGAACTATAAAATGAGTAAGCTCATTTTGACTGGCTCACTAGTAAACAATACACAAAAAACTGCAACATATTCGCCCAATAATAATGGCAGCAGAAGAAACCTCTAGATGGTTATGGCTGAAAAGATCAAGTGACTGGCAGTCAGTAAGCAGATGAAAGGAAATTGCGGTCGATATTTTTATTTATTTTTTTCCAAAAGCAGTGGGTAGGTCTTGGGTATGACCTAAAACTACACCCGACAATCGTGTCTCGACTAGGGGACAGAATTAGAATACATCGAACCATTGTTAGCTACGGGTGATCTGTCACTAAGATCTAGTACCTGTTTGTCCCACCACCAGAGTTAGAGTTTTGTAGATACGTATGTTGGTATATGTGTATGCGTGTGTGTATATTTATTTATGCATATATGTGCGTATATGTATATAAGTGTATATGTAAGTAGGTATATGTATATACGCAATTGACTCGGGGTAGGGAATTTTTTTCGGGTGGATGATTAACATGAGTGGAAATGGGATAAGAGTAAGCAGAATGTGATTCATGTGTGCGTTTGCGTGAGTGTACATGTATAGCTGACTGACACGAATGTTAACTAGCAGGCAAAAAAATCGATAGCTGCATTCGTCACAAGTGGGAAAAATTTTTAATCTGCATGGCACTTTACTCCAATTGGCTCATTCGCTTGCTTAAACTCAACATTGATTCTGATTCCGCAGAACTGGGTTGGATGTGAAAAAGTATTTGTTGTTAATATTCTTTTTTCATTCGGTTTCTCCAGTTACGAGTCCTTTTTTTAAAGCTGATCGTTTTGTATTCATTTTGTTTAGTTCTTTTTTTCGTAACAGATTTAATGTTTAGTATAGAGCTTATAAAAATTCGCAGTAAGGCATGTAGCAACACCAGCACGGCAAAAGCGCACTCCTTTAAAGGCAAGAAAGGGCAAAAATATTTTAAGTCAAGTGATAGCGATTGCTGTATGAGTCGTACGATTTTTGAATCAAGCACGGGCAACGCTGGGCCATGCTGCTAGTCTTCCTATATGACAGTTATATTCGCCTGTGGATTTCCTTTCCGAAGTTTTGCTTCTATCTCACCTATAATCTTCAAATTTAATTGCGATGCCAATCACCATCTTCTTTCTTCCTGAAATATGTTCTTTTATTGTTCTTTCTCCTCACTTTAGTCTTCTCATTCACTTTCACTCCATTGGACATTATCTCCTTGCTTAAAATGATATAAAAAATCGAAATAGAAGTATTCATGTTTCCCAAGTATTTTTTTTTAAATGTTTGAAACTGTGACGCGATAATTTACATTAAAAATTAAATGCGCTTACCTTCAACATCCCCAAAAGAAAACATTGTTCAATAATTTGAAATATACAGTGTGCGACATGAATGCCTCGCACATAATCGTAAAATCATAGAGGGATGAAGGCACCATTTCCACTAATGTCATACCATTATATTAGAGGTACTTTTTTTATCGTACCCTGTATATATTACGGCACGGTTAATAATCATTTTATGGATGAAAATGTTCAATTTTCTTCCTCTGTTTTAAAATACTTTCTTCTATTCTGTTAATGATGTTAATAACTGTTCTCGAAATTAGAGAGTCATGGAGATGAATTACAAAGATAAAAATATTACCTTAAGTGAAATCGCTAGTTGTTATCCACACCATTCTTGCAAGGCGCATACTCTGAGTACACACCCGGTCAATACACAGGTGTAAATTACACCATTGATTCAAAAATAGCACGTTTATGTGTCGAGCACCGTACTGTGCGAAGTAAACGCCATATTTTCAAAGCTGGGCGTCGGAAAATATTTCCCACCAACAACAAAAGATAGGGATCCTTTATTTAACTGCAAATGAAAGAAGCTGTTTGGTTTGGTTTATTCAGTCTTACGGTATATCAGCTTCAATGGCTTTTTTTCGTGCCGACAAGATTTTTTTGGATAGGTTCGTATGAAAAGAATATGTATTCTTTGTAAGAAATCAGTTTGTAGATCAGGTTTCATTAGTGTATTTTTGTTGGTATTTTTCTATTATGAAAATTTATTTTTATATTTTGCAGTGTTTTAACTCTTGAATGTCGCCACAACTGAACCAAAATTGTGCGAAAAATGCGTTAGCTGAATAAAAGTAAATGAATGAGAATATTTCGGAATCTTTACTGGGGAAAACCGCCTTTATCCGAATAGAAATTGAATTGGCAAGTTCAGGAAAATAAAACGAAGCATAAGACAAGTTTGCGTCATCCTGACTGATTTATTCAGCCTATACAGAAAGGCGATCCTAACGAATTTAAATACCTACTCGGATTTATTATTGGCAAACAATCATAATAAAAGATATGCAAATGGCAGTGTGGGCACTTTCAATGGAAAGCAAGAAGAAAGGACTAACTATTAAATGAAGTAATCAAGGCAGATGTAATTGTATTGCCGGCAGTCACAAAACAAAACTGAAGAGACTGCTAGACAAGGTAGCAAAGAAGATCAAAAAGAAAGGCTATCAACTGTAAGAACAGAGTAATTGTGTATGGTTGTCAGCAAGAGGGGGCGACGAATTGGAAACAAGAGAATGAAACACGTCCAGAAACTTAACAATCTTTGAAGTGTTTTAACCGATGACGGAAAAGATGACAAAGAAATCTAAAGGTCCACTTAAATAGTGAAAGATGCCTTAACAAGTTAGTAAGTAATAGGAAGATTGTATTGCTAAGAGCTACAGCGATTGGGAAGTTATAGAAATCTGTGATCGTTCAGATCCTGAAGGGGCATGTCAAATTAAAGAATACTGAATCAGCCATAACGGAGAGTATCCTCCGAAATTTGGTATCACTTAAAATGTGAATATCTGACTAACTACATCTCCCGGGAAAACGAAATTAAATAGATTCTTCTCGTTGAACAATGAACAATTTATTTATCAAGATTCGAACAAGATATTCGAAAGGGTGTAGATTTTATAACCGATTTCACAAAGCTTCACAAATGTTCAATATGCGTACCCCCTGCGACACGGCACACGTCAAGTCGGTAGTACAGCTCTTGCCAAACACGCTGTAGCATGTCCTGCGTAACATTTACCATCATCTCATTGATTACCTGATTAAGTTCCTCTAGGCTTGTAGAAAGAAGGGGGATATAGAACTCTCCTTTCGCGTAGCCCCAAAGAAAAATATCATAAGGTTTCAAGTCTGGTAAACGTGGTGGCCATTTCAACAGAACATTGTCACTATCACTGGCACGTCCAATCCATTTTCCTGGTAGATTCTCATTGAGATAGGTCCGACTGATGTGCTGGAGAAGGATTTTTTTCAAATTTTACTCGAAGTTGAGATATCTAGCCATCTTGATGGTATTATGTGCGTATTCTGATTAAATTATTGTTTTCATAATAATAAGTTGAAAAGACATTTTTAAAAGACTTTTCTGAAAATAACTCAGTAAATGAATAAAGTCATATTTAAAGATTCTAGATAAAATACAAAGAAGAATCTGCAATGTTATTGGTCATGACTTGGCATCTCAGCTTCAATCATTTTCCCAACGTTGCAACGTAATTTCTCTGTGCCATTTCTATAAATAATTTCAAAGTAATTCTTATGATGAACTCTCTTTTATGATATCTGTAGTAAAAATAGTAAGAATGTGTTGTTTTGGTGTAAGCATTATTATTATATGTTTGGGTCAGTGACTGCGGTTAGCTAAGTTTAAATATAAGACAGCTGAAGACCAAACTTTCCCCCATCTTCACATTTAGCTTTGTTCCACATATTTATGTAATATAAAATAAATATTGCTTTCGTTTATGGTATCTGGACTTTATATAAAAACGCAGTACTAGATTGGTGGCAATTTCTCATTATTTTACAGTTGAAATGTCTAGATGTAACAGCAAGTTCTATGTTTGTTTTTTTTCTCTTGGACTTCTTGCTTCTGGGACTCTCTTCTGGTTTCTTGCTTCCAAATCGACTTTGATCTTCAAAAATGTATATGCAATGGCTATCTTTATTTGTTGTCGTCTCAATTCCTGTCTTCTCGTTGTCTCTGTCTCTGTTGCGTAACAATGTTTTTGCTTTTCTGATATTGTCTCACACTCAATAACCTCTGGTACCTTAGTAGCTTTATTCCTTTGCTTGGGATGAAATGATTAAAAAATGTCTGTGGCCTAATGATGAAAACCTCAGTTATTTTACGTAGGAAATATTTATATTTAAATTAACGTTTTTTGCTAATCTATTTAACTCAAGGCTTCTGTATTAAATCTAAATCTCGAACATTATATGGTGAAAATTTCAGCTCAAATTGCATTTAGAAACTGTTTCACGATATGCACTTGTTGATCCAACATCGTATATGTCCCTTAGGTTTTAAAGACAATTGCGATCTAACAGCTATATATATTTTTCCTGCCAATATAGGAGAGGACTCCTTATTAAGACGAAATTTGCATACAGTATTCTAACATTTTCTTTCAAGATATGCTCACCTAGTATGATATTAAAGTAGACCTTTTTTCTTAAGCCAAGAATAAAAAAGATGGCAGCCAATCTAAAAAAAAAAAAGTAACAACTGAATTCAGAATCTTAGGGAAGAGCCAGATATCACTTCCATATCTTACCCAAGTATACAAACGCAGAAAGTGAAATCGTTGATTTTGTTCAAATTCTGTCCATTTCTGTTACGTTTAATTTCGCAGCAATACCTTTGGTAAAGATATTAATATGTTTCTTCTCCCCCTAACTTTCGGTTAAAGAGTAAAGTTATTTTCTTGTAGTTGACAAAGGAGTGGTTTCCCATTAATATTGACACATTTAGAAAGGGTTTTGAGGAGCGTGAAACCACTTTTTAATTGCTGTTGTTCCCAGGTCCGTCCTGACCCGGGGTAGTAGCAACTGTTAGGGTTCCAGGTATGAGCAAATAGTTAACCAGCAGACTGGGGTTAAAACTGTATGAAATTGTAAAAAAATATGTTTCATAGTAAAAAATACAAGCAAAAAAATTACCAGCAATATATTTGACTCTCGACAAAAACCCTCTTAACAAAAATACGACGATAAAACCTGATCTAAAAACTGATTGTTTTACAAAGAATACATATTCTATTCATACGATCCTATCGTGAAAATCTTGTCGGCATGAAACCAGTCATTGAGGGTGATATGTCGTAAAACTAAATAAATCAAGCCATATGGAAGTGAATGCAGGACAATCATATCTGAAATGAAGAAGAGACTTGAAGCAACAGAACTGTTATTCTACAGAACTTGAAGAAACAGAATAGAATGAACAAAGTTCAACCAGTCTAAGTGCTGAAAAACTATGATTCCCAAACATAGAAAGCAACGGGAAACCACTCCATTATCTTTCCCAAGAATACATGGCAATTCAGATCTTAATAATGAAATATCTACAAAGAATCGTAATCTGCTTCGTCCTGTTAGCATATGGCCTATTAAAATACTGAATTACACCATCTTAGTCTATTTTGCTCATTCAAATACACAAAGTTAAAAGAGAAGAGAGCGAAACTAATCATAACAAATGTAGACGGCGCTATTTTGATTCGTGACCTGGTAACATCGCATTTCCTATCTTAACTGCTGACGCTGATTCATCAGGAATGTGATTAAATAAATCATGATTTTGCACAGTGTACTACCTATATATATATATATATATGTGTGTGTGTGTGTGTGTGTTAGTGTGTGTGTGTAAATCTCTCTCTCTCTCTCTCTCTCTCTCTCTCTCTCTATATATATATATATATATATATATATATATATATATATATAATATGTGTGTCGGTGTAGGTGTACACATGCAGTGTTATTTATTTCCCGGATCTGTGTATTGCGTGAAATGTGATGTGTAATTTGACGTAGAATGGAACGCCGTTAAGTACGATAAAGAAACACAATAAATAGTATAAACAAACAAAAAAAATGAGAACGGGAAAATTACTACACTCTGCAAAGTGAAAGTGAAAGTAAGAATTGCAAAACGAATCAATGGAGTCGTAAAGTGAAGACTGTAACAATAACCGGCGTTTCAGGCGGATTAAGGAACGACAAGTGATCTAACGTTACGGTGAAACAAGTCAGCGTCAAGTAGGAAAGAAAATGAGAAGAAAAAAAAAAGGAGTGAATATATGAGAGGGGTAGGGGGCGTGGAAAGTCAAAGAAAAGAAGAATCAAATAGAGAATGAAGTATAAAGAAAGCAAGGAAGAAGACAAAAGCGTGAAACATTGGTGAGAATAATTTTAAGGGGAGAATAATGTGATAGAATGGACAAGACGAGGTATCCTATGGAGTAAAACAAAGAAATCGTTACGAGCAACTGAAGGTTAGAAATAAAAGCAGAAGGAAAAAGAAGTTAAGTGGAATTCGGCTTACAAATTACTCAAAAGGACATAAGAAAATTAATAAAAGCAGAAAGAAGCTAAAAATGGGTAAAAATGAATAATAAACTGAGGGAAAAACTGGAACAAAATTGATTACGAGTAAGAAAGAAGAAAAGTATTAGGTTGGTGCAAAAATAATGACGTAATAATGTCGTTTTTTGACGTTAAAAATACGTCAAAAAACGACATTATTAGGTCATTATTTTTCCACCCACCTAATAGAAGAAAAGAGAAGAGGGGGAAAACGAGTAGAAGGTGAAAAAGAAGAGTAGGAGAAGTCGAAAAGAGGAGGAGACGCAGAGAAGAGAAGAAGCTGAAAAGAAGATAAGAAAAGAAGTTGAGAATAGAACAAGAAGAGAAGACCTGGAAAAGAGAAGGGGAAGAGAATTTGAAAAGGGGAGGAGGAGAAAAGAAGTTGAAAGAAAAGAGAGGGAAATTAAAAAGAGAATGAGAAGTTGAAAAGAGAAGTAACTGAAAAAAAAGAAGAGAAGAAGCTGAAAAGAGAATGAGAAGAGAAGAATTGGAAAAGTAAACTGGAAGATAATTTGAAAAGAGGAGAATTTCAAAAGAAAAGATGGGGGAAAATTTGAAAAGAGAAGAAGAGAAGTTGAAAAGGGGAGAAGAAGAGGAGAGGTTGAAAAGAGGAGAGGTTGAGAAGAGAAAAAGGGGGAAATTGAGAAGAGGAGAAGAGTATTTGAAAAGAGGAGAAGAAGAGAAGAGGTTGAGAAGAGGAGAGGTTGAGAAGAGAAGAAGGGGGGAAATTGAGAAGAGGAGAAGAGTATTTGATAAGAGAAGAGACATGGGAGCAAATGTGAAAGAAAAAAGATGACAAAAAAGAGAAAGAGCAGTTGGAAAAGAAAAGAACACAGAAAAGAAATTACTTTTAAAAAAGAGGGAAAGGAAAGGATAAGAAGATAAAGGGGAAATATAAAAATCGAAAGAGAAAGTAGAAAGAGACAAAAAATTTTAAAAATGAAAAGAAAGGCAAAAGAAAAATAAAAAACATTGTAAAATAAGGCGAAAAAAAAAAAGAAAAGGGGTTGAGTTTTTTGTATGAAAGAGAGAATTAAGCAAAACGAAATGCAAAAGCGAGAGAAATGCAAAAAGAAAAATACGACAGAAAGTGTCAAATATGAAGGTTAGGAAAAGTGTTAAAACTATTGAACGTTTACGCTGTTATCCAACAGTGAAACACAATAAAATCATAATTCTTTTTTACCCAATTTTCAAATTAATTAATTAATTTACTTTATTTGATTTCATTAATTATTTTTTGCATTACCATTGTTGTTGATGTGACTGAGAAATATGAAAGTTAAGTTTCGACTGATAGGAATCTGTGTAACCAAATAAAGTTTTGACGCATTTACGGAGAAAAAAAAATGGAAATGAAAAAGAAAGAAAGAAAAAAATGAATGGTGAAAGAGATAAAGGAAAGAAGAATGGCTTTTTATAAAGATGAATAGAAAAAGGGTGAAGATGAAATAAAGCTGTAGCCACAGAAAGGAAAAATAAAATATACGTGAAAGCATATAATAACCACAGAACGAAAACTATAATATAAAAATATAAAAATATAAAATAAAAGAATGAAAATTGCAAAGAAAGGACGGGAAAAAAGAAAAAGAAATATGGAAGAAAAATTAATGGAGAAATTCATTTTGTACAGAAAAGAAAATAGAAAATTAAAAACGGAAAGAAAGATAGAAAGAAAGGCCAACAGAAATGCAGAAAGAAAAAGGATAGTAAAAAAAAGTAGAAAGAAAGGAAAAATTGGTAAAAAAACGAAAAATAAAAGAAAGGAAGAAAGAAAAGCAAAGATAAAGCCAGAAAGAAAATAATAAAAAAAAAGGAGACAATTAAGGGCAGAAGGTAAGAAAGCAAAAAGAAAAAAGATAATGAAACAAATAAAATTAAAAAAGAAAGAAAAGCAAACAAAAATGAAGAAAGAAAAAGGAGAGTGAACAAATAGATAATTAAAAGCGGAATGAAAGAAAGACAGAAAGAAAGAGAATAGCGAAAGAAAGAAAATTAAATGAAGAAAAGACGAAAAGAAAAACAATAGTAAAAAAAAAGAAAACTAAAAGCGAAAAGAAAGATGCATTAAAATCGAAAAAGGAAGAATGACTGAGAAGGAAATGATTAAAAAACGACAGAAAATATTTGAAGAAAATGTAAGGTTAAAGAAACAGTGAAAGACGGCAATCTAATAATAATTCTTGATAAAAAAAAAAGGAATAAATAGAAAAGAAAGAAGATTTTTAACGATGATAAGAATTGTTGGAGAAGTAAACAAAAGGAATAAATATAATTTAACAGAAGACAAAGAGAATGAACGAATAAAACCAATAATATAAAAAAAAAAAGAAAGACTGACAACAAATAAAAAATAACGAAAGCTGATTAAAAGCAGAAAACCTGACAAAATTAAAAGGAACAAAAAATATATATAAAGAAACACCAAAAAGAAATACGATCTTGAACAGCAAAAAGTATTGGCAAAAAATGAGTTCGATACTTTGATCATCACGTAAAGAAATCTCGCAATAGAATAACAAGTCTCTAATGAAACACTAAGTTGATTTGTTGAGCACTAACAAAGTGAAATTAATTTCATCCAGTCAGGAATGCGAATAATGGCATCGCTGGAGCTAAAGTCGCTATCAGGACCGCATTAATCTTGATAACTGTACATATTATAGGCAGCATATTTTACAAGTACGCGAACAGGCTAACTGCTGGCTTTGTAAATAAAAGGATAATTGTCAGTCGAGCTTGTACATGCTGTTATCACGGAATTCAATCTCTGATCAGTAGAGGGCGCCACCGCCCCACCATACTTCTCTCATTTACGATACCGCCTGAAAATTGACTTAGGTCGAGATAGTGAAAATTATCTGGAGATATTGTCCCACAAGACGTGGTGATGTGTGTTCAAACCCAGGTAACAATCATTAATTTAGAATGCTCATTTTGAAAACACTGGTGCAAATTAATCATTCTATATCATACTTTATATATATATATATATATATATATATATATATATATATATATATATATATATATATAATTATTTATTTAAAAATATGATTCCAATGCTACATAAGATTTCTCATGTTTCAAAACAAGAGCCGAAAACTTCAATATAATTATTTGAATTGAATTAAAATACTAAGCTCTGTTCCATCTTCCTGAAATTTACGCGTTTTATAAGCATATTCTTTATTGAAATTAAAATTACTATGGTAACGGCTAGAGCAATTGTTTAAAGAAAAGGGACGTAAGGGTTAATAATTTGTATCAATATCTCAGTTACATTCACAGACGTCAAGTCAGGGTAAGGTTGGGGTGTTTAAATTTAAAGCGGAAGATGACATTGTCTAGTCTGGTTAAGTGTCTATGGAGATTTATTTATTTTATTATTTTTTTTATTATTTTCTGAAAGGGTTTTGTGTATATAAAAAAAACTGTCGTAAGTCGCTAACATTTGTTTTTTGACGACTTCATAAAGGGTTATCTTTTCTTTTTTTGTAGGGCATTTAAATTATTTATTTAAACTATGGAATTTAAAAATTATTTTATTGTTTGTTTGCTATTATGTTAATTATTCAATGCGAAAATTTGATGATGTCGGAAAATCCGTTAACTTCTGTCTATTGTTTAATAGATTTTTATTATTTAGAAACTTAATAATGTATAATATATAAAGCCATACTATATATATTAGTATGATTATCATTGTTTTATTTCTTTTGATTTCTGGTGTATACTCATTTCTTTCCGAGTGCCGACAAGAGACCCTAATGTCAGAAATGTCATCATGAAATTTTCCATTGAGCAGTTTTGTAAAACATCACCCATGTTTTACATAAATAAAACCCTTCTTAAGTACAATTTTTTTTTTGTATTTCTTTAAGGGCATGGGCTACCAGAAATCCCTTCAATGAGTCTATTGGAATCTTTTCCAATCAATCTGAGGGATCCAACTACAATTGGAATTGTTAATGTCCTCGTGTGCTACATTTTTGAGATTTCGATTTCACGGTCCTTGTATTTTGATAGTTTTTTGAAGATCTTCAAAGATACATTGCAGACTGCGGAGACTGCCATGTCTATAAGAAGGCGCATTTTTTCTTCGTGGTCTCTAATCACGATGTCTCGGCGATTAGCTTGATTGTGTTGTGTGTGTGCATTGTAAAGTCCCATAGAATTGTTACAGGTCCTATCTTCGTAACCGAGTCTGGGTCGTTTAAATTTCTTGCATTTTTTTTTCCGTAGGTTTTCCAGTGCAGATATTGGTCCATACTGTCGTGCCGTGTTTTATATTTACTGGATGCCAATACCGTGCAACCTGATACAAAACCGTCAATTTTTTATGAATATTTATCACAGAATCTGCATATTGGACAAACAAAAGTATGTGTGCTTTGTAATTTCTAGTTAGCAATCACTGATCCTGTGCAGTAAGAATAAAACCTTCAGTTTTTCAGCATTTAACCCTGCACTACGTAGCCACTGATGTGTACGGAGATTGTCTACATCAGCTTGTTTGGTACGGGCAAAGTATTGAGTGTGAAGCTGTTTATCTTGGCATCGTTTCAGTATCTCGTCTGTTGTATTTACCTTTGCTTTCTTTTTAAGTAATTTACAGCTTCAGTCGCTGTATTATTCTTTACTAACATTTCTTCGCCCATTTGAAACGCCATTTTGAACTTGTTGGTTTCCTTTATTACTGAATAAAGCCGCTTACTACTTTCATATTCTTTGATACATATCATCATCCAGTCTTCTGTAGTTTCCAGCTATTTTTGAAGGCAAATTGCTGCAGTTTTGTAAGAGAGTTCTGGCTGAAATAATCCTCTCCCTCTTTCGGATCTGGGCACATACAGACGATCATCATCAGTCTTTAGATGATGCATACGGTGGCAGGTGAGAAAATTTCTCGTTTTGCCGTCTATTTGCTTAATTTCAGCTACAGTCCAGTTAAGGATGTTGAAACTTTATTGCACCACAGGTACGGCCATGGTGTTTATGGCTGATATTCTGTTTTTTGAATTCAGTTCGGTATTCGGCACCGGATGCACACACCTGTAGTACTCCTTTCTTACCTTCTCCTTCATTTAGACATGCTGTATTCTAATTCCTGCGCTAATTCCTAGGGTAATTCATAGGCTTCTTCTTGACACAAAACCCGGCTATGGGTGAAGATGTATCCCTTAAAAAGACGGCCTGGCCATAAACTAGGCCCAAAAAGATGCTGCATATTATGCGGAATTGCAAAAATTATGAGGAGTTTACAAATGGCAACGAGCTCCTCACGATTACAGAAACATTTGATGCAGTTACAAGGACAATTTCCGGGCTGACGACCGACGTAAAGGTCGGAATTTGATTGATGCCAGCAGGAAAACCATGTAGGAAGCTCTCAAAAGTTCCAAAATTGGACCGAACATATTGTCGATAAGCTCAAGGGCTATGTAGGATATACTGCTGACAACAGAGCAAGAAGCCAAGAAGTTGGCCGGCAGTGTGTTGACATCAAAGACACTTCGCCTTCAAAATGAGTACATGGGCACCCGAAGAACAAAAGTAATAGTTCATAGGGTGCCCAGGAACATCACGAAAGACAAAATGGGGGCTTTTGTGCACAGTATGGCAATGTGAAAGAAGTAACCGGTGTAACCAGCAAAGCGGCGATCGCTACTGGCGACATTGTCCTGGAAATAACACTAACCCGCAAGAGTTTCGTGGACATCCCCAACATATTGATGTGTCGGGAGAAAAAATGCTGGTGGCGGTGGAAGGCCGAAGACCCTACTGTTGTTGAGTGGGGTCTTTGGGCTCATGGCGAAGGTGTGCACCGGGTAGAACGTGCACAACCAAGCACAACAGTAGCAACAACATAGGCAGCAACAGCGACAATGGAGGCAGAGTCTGGTAAGTCCCCTGGCGATGGCTGGAAGGAGGTGATGGCTAAGGGACGAAAGTCGAGAGAAGGCCACCCTGTTCCCCCCAGAATGAGGTTCCACCGAAGCAGCAATAACAACCCAAGGAGCAGCCTGAGGAGCAACTGGGGCTTTAACAACAGAAGCAACAAAATCAGAAGTGAAAGGAAGGACAAAAACAGAAGAGCCAAAAGGGGCAACAGGAAACGCCAAAAGAAAAGCAGCAGCAAGTCACAAAGGTTGGACGGTGAAATGAAGGTGGCAAATTATCTCCAACACGGTCCTCTTCTACAAAGAGGAACAGAGAAGAATAGGAGGATGAACCCATAAAGAAACACACTGAATGAAGTAGGGACATGGAAAAAGCCAGGTCCCTATCTGTTCCTGCTTCGCTGGTAAAGGAGAAAGACACTGCCCTCAGTATCAAGGATCCTCTCCACTTCACTCACTCGTGTTCCGCTCCCTCTCACAACTCCCGCACCTCTAACCATGTCCACTCCCACACTTTCTGACTCGTCACCTCCCCAACAGTCCAATTCCACACCTACCCTCCTGTCCACTTCCACCCCGCCATACCCGAACCGGAAAAAAAGGGGGAATGAGAAAATAATGAAAAAGAAGCTGAACCTAAAAGCAGAGGAAATATGTAAGGTGGATAGTGGGGATTGGAGAAAAACCTCTACATACGGAAAATATTCCTCTTGTGTACCCTATTCAAGTTAGGCTCTGTGGATGGGAAATTGGTGGAGGACCCTAACAATTTCCTCGGAGTTCCGGGAGTCATTGCTCTTATTAGGGACACGGGAAGGTATTTGAGGATATGGTCTCATTTGTTCGAGGCTAAAGACGCCTTCTCAGAAATCATATGGCCCAGTTAGGCAACCCCGAATTAAGGAAAATTGTGGTATATTTAGGATTGAATGGTGGTGAATGAGTTCTTGTGGTAAATGGATCAATTGTATTGGATGAATGGGTCGTGATCGTCATTAACTAGGACTAGGATAGTTAGCGAAGACCAATCTCTCCCCACTTCCCCTTCGGCCATGTATCACAATTACTGTATAATTTTACAATAATAAATAAACAGATGAATAAAGCTTTCTTAAAACCTACACCTGCGTGCTTTTGTCATTACAGCATCTTAAAAATTTCTTGATAATCCTGTATATTGTTTCATTAAACATGTTAGATCTTTTAAAGGATATGTTTAAAATGTATTTAAATTCAAATTTAATGTGTTAATATGGTATTTTAAAGAAGGACGGTTGAATTCTATCTTAAAGAACATTTTGGTAATTAAAACAGTGTCAATTAAAACAATATTAAGATAGTTTAAGTCAAAATTACGAATTTTCATTTTTTTCAGTCATAAATCAACGCCTGTCATCAAGCAAATAAGAAACATGTTTAAATATTTATAAAATTAAAATAAATATGCCGACGTTTCGTTAAAACAGAAACTGTTAATTTGATGAACTGTGAACACGATTAAACCAAAATTTTTTTTTTTTTTTTTTTCTTAAAAAGCAGTGAAATACAACTTTTTTTTTACTGGAGGGGGGGGGCTCATTTTCTTATGCAGCACGGAGCTTCCAGAGTTGTTGAAGGATAAACAATAAATGACGAAATATTACGGTAGGCCGGATATGACAAAATATTTGCAACAAATTTTTGTCAGTCCACTGAAGAAAGGTATCAAGTCTGAAGAGGAACCTGTTTGCATAAGTGTATTTTTTTCACATTAAAATTAGTTTGTATCACATCCAAAGATCTTTGTAAGGCGAAATTTTTTTCCAAGATAAAAAAAAAATGTACATACACGTACATATAGTTTCACGTACAAATAAATATAATTCTTTGTCAGATATTATAAATACAGTGGTCAGTGTTATGCAACAGAACTATAAGTATATATTAGTAAATATACATAATATACAACGTCGATAGCCCGAAACGGAGTTGTGCTGTCGTCGTTGGATATTATGTATATTCACTAATACATATATATATATATATATATATATATATATATATATATATATATATATATATATATATATGTGTAAATAAAAAAAAATATATATATATATATATATATATATATATATATATATATATATATATATATATATATATATTTCTATCTGTGTATTTCATTGCTTGAACCAGCTTCTAATGCTCTAGAGTGAGCGGCTTGGTGAGAGTAGTCCTGGCTCCAAGCGGCACAGTCCTATGTTTACAGAGAACTTAGTAAGAGTTCCACCACGGAATATGTGAGCGAGCGGCGCTATGTTGAGTCTGATTTGCAATCTCTTCGTCGCCGAGGCCCATTAGAACAGTTGGTATGGTGTTTTCTTGACAACCTAACTGTCAGGGGTTTCATTTCTCGGTAGTGGATGCGCACTCCCAAATATAGGACGAAACGGCCGTCCACTGCTTTCTGCATTCTGTATATCAGACTTGATCAATTAATTAATTATATATATATATATATATATATATATATATATATATATATATATATATATATATATATATATATATATACCGACATACATGCACAATACAAGAGAATTACTGTGTACTGGTGTTACATGATCGTAAGAAAGAAGTTCATGAAGTTATAATCGAAAGATAACGGTTAACCCATGAGTTGATGAGGTCAAGATTGTAGTATTTGAGAAAATATGCTGTCATATTGTCTATTTCACCATCAAGGAAGAGGCTGTTCCAGTGGAATTAACTTCTTGCTAATGTATTGCGAAAGGGCTGGGGATGATTCACACTTGGCATGGCGGTCCCAGTTGTAAAGGTCAGGGCTGGTGAGATTAAGGAATGTAGCTCATGAGAACACTTGCATTAGTGATAGAGCAACGAGAGGCTCGCGTCATTTCGTCTACGAGAAATTGGTTGTAAGCTGGAAGACAATTTATCCCCCACAAATCCGCGTAGACGATTTAGAACTCTACCGTAGCACCCAGATAAGAACTGGGCAGCCCCTGACCATATATAGCTGCAAAACTCTGTTTTCGTTCTGATCCGGTTTTTGTAAAGATAGCTTATACCAGGAATGGGGTTAGATACTTACTGGATCGGCACAATGAACCGATTACTTTTTCATCGTCTTTGGCAATAGATCGGATATATGTTCCACTCGTGATCTGGGGATATCTTGAGTCCCAATAGACGGTCAAACAAGAAGCCTTCTCAGATACATGATCCATTAAACAAAATAAAGAAAAAACGAACAACTCATTCTACCGCAGCAGAAAGTATCCCACATCTTATTCATTAGTTTATCTTTACAAGAATCACATTAGACCAATATATATATATATATATATATATATATATATATATATATATATATATATATATAGAGAGAGAGAGAGAGAGAGAGATAATAGTGGTTAATATACACAGACATATGCAATCGTATATCTAAACTGTATAAATATATATGCATACATACATACACATACATATATATATGTATAAAAAATAATTCCAAGAGGATAGAATCCAGGTAGAACTCAATGTCCAGGACAGCGTAAGGATATAATAAAAAAATCTTAAACACTATCATCCCAAGCAAGGTAGTAAAGCCACTAAGACACAAGATAAACGTGAAACACCAGGGCGTGAGAACAATAGAAGAGTAATCAAGACAGTAAATAACCATTGACGTTGCATTTAAATTTTTCTAGATCGAAGTTGGCTGGAAAGCATGAAACCGGAAGCGATATACACAAATGAGAAGTTCGACAGATAGAACTTATGGTTACATATAGCCAGTTCAAACGTGAATTGATGAGACCTTGCCGCAAATCTCGTATTGCATTTAAATTTATAAAATCTTGGTAACATAGCGAAAGTTTCAACCGAAAAATGACCATGAATATATTTATAGAAAAGACAGAGGGAAGGTTCATTTAGGCGGTGGAAAAGTGACTGAAGCCGAGATGTCAGGTCAGAATAAATGATATTGCTGCTTCTTCTTTCGGATTTTTATCAAGAGTCTCTAAATATACAGCAGGAGTACCATACCAGATATTGCAGCATTATTCAACTTATGGACGAAGGGTAGAATTATAAATATGCAAGATAGATTCTGGAGAGAAAAATTGTCTAGGATGACACAATGAACCGATTTTCTTTGCAGCAGACCTTGAAAAGGATTCAATATAGTCTTTCTAATTCATATCAGCCGATGATGTTAGCCCGAAAAGGCGTAACGAGAAACATTCATGGAGGTTAGCATCAGCCATGCTGATGGGAGGCAGGAAGAGATCTCTTCATTTTAAATGGTAATTATTCTGTTAAGCTTTGCTTTATGTTATCTAGACTCTATGAATTTAAGAGCAGTACGAAATTGGCAAAAAGATTTCATCGATTTACAGTTGAAATGGTTAGGTGTAACCGTAAGTTCTATGCTAACAGTTTCTTTTCTCGTACTTCTTACATGTGGGAATCATATTTGGCTTTTTGCTTTCTAGCCAACTTTGATCTTCAAAATTTTAAATGCAACGTCAATCATTATCTAATGTCTTCTCGATTATCTTTCATGTCTTGTTCTCGCTCTTTAATATTTTCTATTCTTTCATATTCAGTAATCCATTGCATCTTAGTGGCTTTCTTGCTTTGTTTGGGGCGAAATGATAAAAAAAAATAGACACTGAATGATATGAAATAGATGTTTAATCATTATTCTGTCAAATATCAAAAGGAAGTGCCCAACAAGCGAATTTCTATTTGAAGACATCGACATCCAGAAAGTGAAAAATTTTAAATATCTAGCAAGGGTTTTAACTGAGGACGAAAAATACGACACCGAAGGCACATTGGAATAGCAAGAGACGCTTTCGAAAAGCTAAGCAATGTATTAAGAAACATGAAAATCTCGTTAGAAACAAAGAAAACTATACTGAACTGTTATGCAATATCGGTCCACCTCTATGGAAGTAAATGCTGGACAATGTGATCACAGATGAAGAAGAAACCAGACGCTTTCGCTGTAGCTAAATGGTATAGCACTTCAAGCCAAATGAGGGTTCCGTGTAGGGCACAGGTCCGATTCCTTTTCGGAGGACACATATCTTCTATGAAAACCCTTGGGCATTCAGGCTGGTAAATGTAATTAATTCTGTTTATTATAAAAAAAAACCTTGCATTTAAATAATTGTAGAAACAGAATATATATATATATATATATATATATATATATATATATATATATATATATATATATATATGGGAAGGGTTTAGTTCACTTGAATGTGTTACTTTTATCAATAGTAGTGATTTGAAATGTGAAATGCACATCACTAATTAGAGTGCTTAATGCAGTTACCGTCGGTATACGCCTAATCGATATTTCAGTTTTCATTAGACACTCGGCAAAACTGTCTTCAAAATAAGAATGCGTCATACACTAGTGGTCTTATATTCGTTCAGAATATAAGACGCACCAGTGTATATATATATATATATATATATATATATATATATATATATATATATATATATATATATATATATACTGAAACCACAGAAATGTGGTTCTACAGATTGATACTGAGAATATCATGCGTTGAACATATGAGCAATAAAGTTTTAGAGAAAGCTGAAACTGAAATGACATTTATACTTAGGAGATAGGTGAAAATTAAAAGGATCACACTGAGGAAGGAGGGCTTCGAAAACTGGCATCTTTTGACACATCGTAGAATGTCCTCACACTTTGGTCACTTGCGATTCTTGCAAGGAATGCACCGTGGAACACTCTAAAAGGGGTTAATGCACTAACAGTAAATTAATCATCGCAGTTTTTTTTTCCTTCGACATCTCTGACACTAAATTGCCGTAGGTTTCTCCTTCCCCTCTAAAAACATATGTACAAAAAAAAACATTGTCAGGATTGCGTTAATCATAAACTTTTCTATTAAAAAGCGTCGCTGTAATAACTTTACGGGATTTAATTTGATTGCTTTTGACCGAATGATATTTTCCGTCGATTTACTGATCGTTTTCTGGCTTAATAGAGCGCATTACTATTTAGTAATTGGCACTCCCAATTAAGGGAGTCTTCTACGAACATCTTTTGCATTATCTGATATGGACATTGTCAGCTGTTTTTTTTTTTCTTTTCTTTTTTTTCATTTTTTTTGTATTGGGCCATAACTGATAATTTAATGACTCTGACAATATGGCCGTGATGGCGTCTCCAAAGTTATCAGGTTACTTGCATTTTTCCCGTTTATTTTTATTTTACTGGTGATAATGGGTGGGGTAATATTTAGGCATATTTTTTTTTATTCTTTTAAAAAATTCTTTATTAATTCTTTTATTGGTTTGTTATTATTTTTATTATTATTAGTCGTATTTTTCTATATTATTAATGTTACTAATCGTAGTTTTAACAGAATTTCTTTATAGTCTCCATGAATTGCTACACGTTCTTTACGCAAACTGCTATTAAAATTATGACAGATGAAATTAATTAATCTTCGTTATTTATACGATATTGCCTGGCTTTTTCTTTATTTTTTCTCCATTTGACATTTTTCAGGTTTAACAAACCTTTTGAAAATAATGCAAATTTCTTTTCTCTTTTTTATCAATTAAAGCAATGCAATAACATCCTCAAAACTCAAACTGGAAATGAAAGAGAAGGAAAAGACTTTTGAAGGAACCAGAAACGCAATAATCTATCTATATTATAAAAAAATTACATGACTTCCGATAGTCTGTCCGTCACACACTCTATAATAGCCATACATTGACCGATCGAAAGCAACTTTGGGGCAGATATGCAAATAATGTGGTACAAACTAAAGTTGTTTTTACCAGGGTGTGTAGCTAAGTACAATAAATTGTCATTAATTTTGGGGGGGAAAAAATTAAAAGTTTTATTATTTATTTTAACATACAAAATGCTCCCACTATTTAAAAAAAAAATTATAATTAAAATAACAAATACTTATTTAATAAAAATGCAACATTGTTTTTTACATATATTTTCTAGTTTTTTACATACAAGTGTCCAGCTTCCAATTCGCCCTGCGTTTGTGAGAGCTATAAAATGATCACTAGGCCAAAGATTTCAATAAGTCAGAATTTGGCTCTAGAAAGAACTATTTACGCATGGCCAATTGTATGTTGCATGCTCAAGAGTAAGAAATCCGAAGAATTTATTCTTCGCTGTTAAAAGGGAAAAATAAATTTTGTTAAAAAATATTGTTTAACATGAAGTCCTATAAAATTAAAATAATTAAAGAAATTATTGAACCGCGAAGTAGGGTATTTCTCAAAGTATTTTTCCAAACAAATCAGCTTTATTCAAATTTCATTGGTTGATTTGCGAAATTGGACGAAACGTAGAGTTTGTAAATCTCGACAAAAAACGATGGCTTCAACAATACTTAAAACCGTGAGGATATCAACACACGCTGCATGTTCCAAAAAGATTCTAGTAGTATAAATTTCAGAGTTTAGATGTAGATATTAGAAGTATAGACTTGAAGTAGAATTTAGAAGGAACCGGAAACCGAATCCTAAAAAGGAAACAAGGGATAAACCTTTAGTCCTCTTCAAAAGAACGAGGAGGAAGGATATTATTATTATTATTATTATTATTATTATTATTATTATTATTTCTCTTTTTCCTGATTTACTGTTTTATACATACCTGCACCAAGTTTTTACCTGAAACGTAAAGTAACAGAATTTTTTTTATTTCTGAGAAAGTTATTTAGCATTTTAAATGAATATAATAGTTCTGAGGTTCTCTTCTATAGAATATTTTGCATTTCAGATAATGAGGAGTTTCCTGGGAATTTCTTAAAATATGTCTGTCTATATCTCTGAGATGAGGTATTATGATTATTTACATTATTGGGACTGTTATCCTCATCTGCACTGCAACATTCACATGGAGAATTGAATAAAAGTGAAATAACTGAGACATCCGGAAGAGACATGGCATGTGGAACTAGAAGAATCTACCCCCACCCCAGTGGACAAAGTAAAGTGTTCGGTTCGAACTTCCAATAGCCTAAAGAAGGCCGGAGCGTACAACAGCTATAAAGATGGTGATAACAGCCCGAATAATGTAACTAATGTAAATATTCTTAATATATGTATGATTATGTTTGAATAATTCCTAGTGCTCCTCTTATTATTGGAATACCGGCTGCATTTAAATACCACATTCTTGTAATTTCTATCTACACGTCTTTTTGCTTTGAAAGTTTGTCAAATTCAGTGACCGAGACGTTTTATCAGAGAGGACGACACTACCCTGGGTCACTCTCTTGGAGGTTAGCATCAGCCATACTGATGGAACGCTAAAGGGGTTACTGACAGACGATTAATAGTGAACAGCTTCGTTTTGGAGGCGTTGACATTAACAAGCCATTACTTGCCCCATTTAACAACAGATTGTATTCATTTTTGAGATCAGCTACCAATTTGAACTTATCTTACTATTAAGACATGAGTAAGCGTACATAAACTCGTCAGATTCATTATTAACTATTTCCATCTGCTCGTCTTGCCTTCAGTGTTCCCTGAGTGTGTTACATTCTCCAAACCCACTTTCCTCGTTATGCGTTCCAGAAATTCCAACTCTCTTCTTCAGATTCTAAGTATCACCGTTCTTTTGTGACCTTTTTTCTTTAACCTCCCTATTGTGCACCTCTTCTCTTTTGGGCATACTCCTCCCCATGAGGATTTTTCCGGATCACTACAATCTTAACTTCTTCAAGTCAACAGTTATCTATCCTACAGACAGTTATCTGTCTCATAATCTGCACTTGTTACTTCCTTTTCTTACATTCTGTTATATAGGAATAAAATGTCGTTGCCGCCACTGGAGTTTAAAAAAAAAGATCACCAGTGAGCAAACACAGGTGATTCCATTTTTTTTTTCTATCTTCTGTTACTAAACGAATCACGTTTCTACACTATCTTCTATTCTATATACTATTCACTATACTATTCACTATTCGGATCATTATTCGGTGGTTACTATTTGAGCCAGTATTATCGAGCAAGTACTATTAGTGCGAGTGTTATTCGAAGGCGTCTGACACCAGTATTGTTCAACGGTGTTACTATAGGTGTATCTGCGATTACAAAGTCTCTACTACAACGAGCATTACGAAAGTGACAACGAGTATTCATTGACATTCCATAAGTAGCAACGAGTGTTCGTTGACATCACAAAACATTCATATAAAATCATTCAGTAATTCTCTTACTTAAGTGGATCTTGACTCTTTTATTGGGCGAAACAGTGTAATAAAGCAGCAGGAAGCCATTACATGCTCCTTTACAGCCAATTGATAAGAATGTGTGGAGAGACATAGGTGTCTACAGAGACGTCCCAGCCAAGCAAAAGAAGAAAGAACGTTGGTGATAATGGAGCTCCACAACTTCCTATGCTTTGTAGGTCTAAGCTATGTTTATCTGCATAATATTCCTCCTCGTCTCCATCTAATATCCATTTACGCAAGCTTGTTAAGTATTATATTATCTGTATCCCTTTTCACTTCATTACATACTTTGTGTGTTATGTACTCCAAACCCACTTTCCTCATTATGTGTTCCATAAGTTTTCAACTTTTTATTTTTATTTTTTGTTGCTTTCCGTCTTTTACTTTCTTTCGTTTTTATTTATCTTAATTTTTTCTTTCTTTCTTTTATCTTTCTTTGGAAACTGCATGCTTCCTAGAAATTCTTATCAGATAGAAAAAGGGGGAAATAATTTCTGTAATATAAAATGAGGGGGAAAAACAAATATTCGTACACATACAAATTTGTAATTTATTGTATTTCCAACTAATAAATAAACATACTTTTCATATAATTAACTTTACACAGCAGATGCATAAGGACTAAATATGCATAGAAAACAGAAAAAAATTGATTTAATAGAAATAAATCT
Organism: Acanthosepion lycidas; assembly: GCA_963932145.1. Classification (NCBI taxonomy): domain Eukaryota; kingdom Metazoa; phylum Mollusca; class Cephalopoda; order Sepiida; family Sepiidae; genus Acanthosepion; species Acanthosepion lycidas. Next base: position 83,668,521 of record OZ010582.1, on the reverse strand, counting down.
GATTTATCCATTTTAATGGGTGAAAAAAGTATTCGTACAATACATTTTACATACATCTTTTCTACATGGTATTCTCAGCATTCTTCTGTATACCCACATGTGTGGTATTATTTTTCTTGATTTGTAAGGATGCAATTGTATTCATTGTACCATAGATTGATATTACACTGGAGTTCAGCTTTTGCAAGTCGTCTTCTTTATGCCTACAATGCGTAAACGTAAAAATATAATTATTTTGGCTTTAAATGGTTGATTAGAAGTAGAATGTGAGAATAGGGTTGTCCTGAAAAGGACAGTTTATCGCATATGATCGCTGCAATCTGGAACACATAAATTTGTATGGGTTATTTTTTTCTAATTCCATATGTCATGCGTTTTTTTTTTTTTCTTTGGTTGTAGGAGGGATATCTAAGTTTCAGTTAATTCCCTTTAGTTACTCAGCTATCAAAAACATTAGGAATATGACAACAAAGATGAGGATAACCGTCCGAAAGATGGAAATAGTATAAATAGTTACAATACCGAAATAGAGAAATATAAATGACGTTAAGCTAAACTTTTGTTAATAATTATGTTAACTATAATAATAATTTGTATACAATTTAGGTAGAATTTGACGAAGGATTATTGATTATTAAATTGTACCTTCTCTTTTCCTTAAATCAGACATATTTTCATTCCCTCTCCTACTTATCTCTCGTTTTCTCGCAGGTCGTTATTTTCTCCGACACCCAATTTCATAATTCCAGTACTATTCCCCCGTCCTTTGTGCCCAAATGATTTTATCCTCTGCTTTTAACCGTTTCTCCAACACCCAACCCACCTCGGCTGTATTTCTCTTTACACTTTCTCTCCCGATCTTCAGTGCATTTGATCTCCTGCCGATTATCTCTGAGCCATAAAAAAATAATGTGACACGAGTCAGATGAAATTGAATGAAATCCAAGCCTGATGTGACAACACAAAGGTCAAAGCTCGAAGTGATGCGTTGAACGATAGCGGCGAGTCGGGCGGCGATCGAATCGCCGGTTAATGATGGAATTAGAGTCACGTGATCTACGCTTTTATACCCAACGGAAGTCAAAGCAAACAGGAACCGGAAAGAGAATCCGTGAAGTTGGCGCATTGTTGATGTTCATGATGATATTGATATGCTGGCGCATAACGAGACAAGATGAAAGGCAAAGAATGAAAGGAAAAAAAAAAGAAAGTAAAAATAAGGAAAGAAAATAAGAAGAAAAAAAAGGAAAGAAAAAGAAAGGTAAAAAGACAGGAATCAAGAAGGAAAGAAAGGTCAATAGAAAGAAAGAAAGAAAGAAAGAAAGAAAGAAAGAAAAAGGGAAATAAGGAAAAAAGAAATTAAGCGAAAAAGAAAGGATGCAAATAGAGAAAGGTAGGAGGGGAAAAGAAAGACAGAAAAAGGAATAATAAAACAAAGAAAGAAAGAAAGAAAGAAGGAAAGAAAGAAAGAAAGAAAAAAGGAAATAAGGAAAAAAGAAATGAAGCGAAAAAGAAAGGATGCAAATAGAGAAAGGTAGGATGGAAAAAGAAAGACAGAAAAAGGAATGATAAAAGAAAGATAGAAAGAAAGAAAGAAACGATAAAATCAAGAAATTAGATGTTTAAAAAGGATCCACGGAGAAGTGAGGTATGAAGTAGAGAAAAGTGAAAGCAAACAGAGGTACTTGCTGTAGGTGGTTCGTGACAGCAAATTCATTCGTTATTGCAGAAAAGTTCACTCCTCATTTGGTCTTCCAATGCTATGGAATTCTGTGAGACTAATCAAAGTTTAGTAATTTACTGAAAAAAAAACCCGACTAATTTGACACACGCATATATATGAAAAGTAATTTTGCGATGGGTCAATTTTTAATTCTACATTATTTCATGTGCATTCCATAAAAAGATAATTTAGCCTTAGTACCCGTGGATCAATTGATAAGGATCACCTTGAACAATATGAGTGGTGTCCTTGAGGGGACAAAAAGGAAGACTGCTTCGATTCCTGTCGGGAAGTTAATATTTCTTTAGTGGGACTACACTATCTAAGCTGGTTGATATTAAGTTCACTACTTATTCTTTTCAAAATGGATAATATCTCAAATACGTATACTCTTGAAAGAAAAAGTTTATAGCAATATATATATATATATATATATATATATATATATATATATATATATATATATATATGTATGTATGTATGTATGTATATATATATATATATATATATATATGTATGTAAGTATATATATATATATATGTATATATATGATAAAATAAAGAACAAATAGGAAACGTATGTCAATATAATATGTTTCCCTTTTATTAAAGCTTCATCAGAGATTGAGAGAAAACCGTTTTCTTTTAATCTCTGACGAAACTTTAATAAAAGGGAGACATGTTAGATTGATGTACGTTTCCTACTTGTTCATTATTTCATAATCCTGTCATAATTGCGCTGCATTCGATCTTTAACTGATATATATATATATATATATATATATATATATATATATATATATATATATATATATATTAAAGTGCACATTGAAGTTCATTGCTTAAACCCAATCGTCAGGCCTGATGATTGCGTTTAAATATGAAACAGACTGTCGCCGATGGGTGTTGATTTCAATGTCCACTTTTACATTTACATGCTACATCCCTGATATTGAGCACTCTAACCCATAAATATAGCATGCCTGAAACTATATATATATATATATATATATATATATATATATATATATATGCTCATAGATAAATTATTTTACGTTGGTTGTTTTTATCGCATAATAATAGATTCTGATATTTTCAGTCTTTCTTTGTAGAGAGTCCTACGTAATACTCTGCTAGTTTTTAATTCGTTGATTGGGCTAAATTTTGACCATTACCGGGTCAATCTACGAGAGAGTGTGGTACCTGTGTAACCAATGTAAGTATTCAATGTATTTCTGAGTAGACTAAATTACCCAACCTGAAAGCATTTCGCGTCGGACCCCACCTACAAATTTATGCGCTGCATTTATCGAACCCTGCCACTATATGACTCACATTTGGCTGTGGCACATGTGCCTGGTATACCCTTATTAGTGTTTGATTTACTATGAGACATTGTCTTCATATACTTGAAATACCATTTACGGTTGGAACACCACTTAAAAAATTGTAGACCTCCCAGAAATCTTACATCATTGACACTACAAGGATTCTCCAAAATGTTCTTGAGTTGTAGGGCGAGTTGTCACCATGCGCGTTTCCTGGCAAATACATAAAAAGAACGAACGAAGTAGACGTGGACCAACAGAAAGCATGAAGAGCACCGGGCTGATAACTGACACAGAAGACCAAATTATTGCAGTTCAGGAACAAAGCCACACAACCAGATCCTATCACTGACACATAATCAAGGATTGAACTAACCCAAAATGCAGGATCTGCAGAAAATAGGATGAAACTGTTAACCATATTATCTCAGGATGTCCGGAACTGGCAAAAAATGGTTATACCCACAGATATAACATGTGCACTGGAAGATATGCAAGAAGAACAAATTCGAAACCACTGAGAGATGGTATGATCACCAAGTAGACACAATTACCCAAAATAACGATGTATCTCTCATCTGGGACCTGCCAATTCAAACTGACAGGGAAATAAAAACCAACAGACCTGATATTATCATAAAAGACAAGAAATTCAGGAAGTGTGTGCTTATTGACATATCAGTACAATCTGAGATAAACACCTTCGTGAATATTATTAAGAAATTGTCCTGGAGATTGAGATTAACAGGATATGGGAAATGAAGCCTGAGTCTGTAAAAATAGTAATCGGAGCTCTGGGCTTCGTGAGAAAATGAAATGACTATTTTACTAACAGTGTCCTAGGCAACATCAACATACAAGTTGCCCAGAAGATCTCCTTACTAGGAACATTCCATATACAAAGAAAAGGGTAATCAATTCAGTAACAATTCTCCTATAGGGCCTAAGAAACATAGTTCGGACTTGGCTCTACAGGATAAAAAAAAACAGGAGACAAAAACAATAATAATCAGTCATACGTGACGCACGCTTAGGTGATCATGTATCTTTCGATACACGACTGACGAAGCAAATTTTTTTTTTCCGCAGTTAGTTGCCATTTCTTTCTGTAGGAGACAAGTCGCCATCCAAGGCTATAGAACCGGTCTGTCCTGCTATTTACCCATTGCTGGTGGGGGAAGAAGAGGATTCATACCTTTCCCAAGGTTATTAGCACATAAGTGAATGTAATGAATTTGACTGGAATTTGAACTCGGCTCTCCGATTTCTCAAACCGAGCCGTAACCCAGTACTCCAACATGCCTACCACCAATAATAATAATAATAATAATAATAATAATAAGAAGAAGAAGAAGAAGAAGAAGAAGAAGAACTTCATAAATGTGATCATTTTGTTACGTCTATTCAAGAAATAGAGAAGGCTATTCACAGATTCATTTTCTTATTATCAGGAAATTATTATTATCTTATTATTCTTGGCAATAATAGCATTGTTTTCCCGTTGCTTGCAATAGTTTTGCATTCAGAGTGTTTATTCTCTTACACTGGCTGCCATCCAAAGATAGAGATCCCTCTCTATTCTGCTATTAAATCAATGGTTTCGACTGGCAGAGATGAATCAGTGCGGAAGTGAATTTAACAGACTAGGCGGGAATTGGAACCTGGTTCATCGATTCCTCTTCTTATATCAATGACCATAACGTTACCTGCATTTCTACATATGATTCTACTATCTGATAAAAACTTTTCGGCGAAAAGATTTGATAAACTATCAAAGTAAAAGTTTAGTCTTCTAAACTAATCTGTATATCTAAAAAATAAACAATTATCATTTGTTTAATGGATCGGTCTTAGAACATTCAAGCCCAACTTCAAATATATCAGATCTCATGCAAAAGTCCGTGCCTGATTTTCATTGTTTATATAAAATGACCGCAACTTAACCTGGCGTTTGTTTTGGTACCAATTTCTGGTATGTTCAAGATTGAGAAATTGTATTGATCAGTTGCGAGTCAAACTTTATTGAATATCCACGAATGAACGCATTCAAAATGGAGGATGAAAAGTTCGCTATATTACGCTCTGTAAATATCGGAAATAAGTAAGCGACAGAACTGCGACAAAAAAAAAAAAATCAGATGGTTTATTTCGATCATGGTCCAGCTCTTCGGACTGTCAAAAGTGGTCTGGCAGATTCCCTCCGGGTAATTTGAACCTAACCGATCAACCACGCTCCAGACGACCTGCCGGCGTTGATGAAGACTCTCTGCTTGCCATCGTGGATAATAAACCGAAGATTTCAACGGAAAAGTTTACTAAGAGTTTGAAAATCGATCTCTCAACTAACTTTCGCCATTTGAAGACGTTAAGAATAATGGCCGATTTTGGCAAATCGAAATGGTTTCATTTTTCCACTACGACAACGCAAGATCGCGTGTTTCAAAACAGACCTTGCAGAAGCTTAAATATTTGAAATGGAGAACCCTCCAGCACCCACCATAATCTCTTCATTTGGCTCCTTCGGATTTTCATTTGTTCCTGGCTCTACAGAACTATTTATATCAGCGGTCGCCAAACTTTTTGCGCCTCGGACCGGTGTCATTCAAATCATTTTTTCCACAGGTCAGTGTCGTGGTCGATCACGCGTATAAAGCACAATAAACAAGGCCGCGATAGCCAATAAAATGAAAAGGAGAATGTTTTTATTCTTTCTGTTTGACCAGGTATTACATTGTTTACAGCCCAGGACCAGTTATTGGGGGCCGTTGTGTTATATGACAAAATATTTGGCGTTGTGCAAGACAGTCGAAAACTACCACACAACCTTCTTCCAACAAAAGACTAGGCTTCTACGAAAATGACACCAACAATTTTGTAGAATGATGACAGTCTCCGCTGTTTTTAACAACAGTGTATTTGACTAAGAATTATTTTTTGTTAGTATGTGACATACGGTGATTACTGAAATAATCTTTCTCTATCTCTCCTTTTGATGATGGTTTGTGAAATATTAATAAATTTAATCCGGGATGTCCGGGTATCCTAAGGATTAACGGTCTTGAAAATCAAATCAGCGAACCACGTTCGAATTCTGACAGATTTCGTGGCATTCATTTTTACACTCATAAACATTGGGAAAAAACATGAATCCATCGCTTCATCCCCCAACTATGGGTGAAATAGTATAGCAGAGAAGACTAGCATGTCTAGATTTGTGTAGCAGCCAGACTAGAAGGACAACTCTGAATAAAGAAACTTGGAGGAAGCAATGAGAAACAACTGAAACTATCTTTGCAAAAAAAGTCATAATAATTCATAGAAATTTATTTTAAAAAAAAAATTATTTGTAGAGAGCCGGAATCAACAATGTCGTACTGTAAGATATCATCTCAGAAAGAAATACCTAAACATTTAACCACCGACAGAAAGTTTAAATCTCTCTGCTAAACTGGATTTTCTCCATTAAAAATCTATATAAACAAAGATTTGGGTGATTTTTCTTTTTTTTGTCCAAAAGTGATTATATATGTTTTTTTTCTTGTTTATCAAACACATGCACCTGTTGTTTTCGATATTCTTAGTATAATTATTATCAGAAATATTTATTTCTATTTAAATTGCATATTCCCGACACTTGTGAGACCTTTCTGTTCTGGCTTCACTCCTCTGCTAAATGAGTTTTAATGGAATGGTTAACTCAGTTTCAAGACAAGTAATTCTATTCTCGAACATAATCGAATTTCTTGGCAGGTGTCGTAAAAAGGAACGAAAACCATGCTTCTAGCAATTTTTTTTTGAAAAAAAAAAATGAAGAGCCGTTGCACAACTCGAAAGAAATTAAATATTCAACAAAACCCCAAAAAAAAAGTGCGGGACTATATTAGCTGCAATAAATATTCTTTGATTAAGAAATGAGAAACTTAACATTTTTCTCGAATGATTTAAGTCGTTAAGTTTCTCATAATTTCTGGTACTGCTAAAAAAAGTAATAAAAGCAGTTGTTATTTTAATAAGTTTGCCACAAGGCCACGAATATTGCGGAAAGAGTGAGAATCTAACTCATCGCTAATTATTAACTAGACAACACCGTTAGCAATTACGTCACATGAAAACGCCCTTATCCTTTCGGTAGCAAATGGTAATGGTCAACCAGACCAGCTCGTTAACCATTACCTCAATCCGAGACACCCAACCTTCTAATACACTTGGGTAAAAAGAATTTTAAATTATTTTAGTTATTTCTTTCTACACAACGGATTTTGTATAATTCATCCGAGAAGTATATCTTTTGCACGTAGACAACTTCAAATAATATATTTCTCTTCATATTCAAATTTAAATTATGTGCTAGTTTATTTATCCATATATAATAATAATAATAATAATAATAATAATAATAATAATAATAATAATAATAATAATAATGGACTCTCCCGTCGGTTTCGATGTATGAGGATCCGACAACTTAAATGTTATGAGGTATATTGACAGGTGATAAGTTGCTCTTCTGTTTGTCTTTGTATCTTAGTCATGGCCGTCCTACATTCCAGTAGCCCAGATCTAACTGTCTGTACATTAGGTTCTTGGGTATCCTGTCGTCAGATATTCTCAAGACATATATATATATATATATATATATATATACACAAATGTATAGAATAAAAAATGTATATACGTGACCAAAAATTTGTACGTATTTATTCCTAAGGTGGTATAAATATTGTGCTCAATATTGTGAAACAGAGCTATAAGTATATATTAGTGAATATACATAATATCCAGCGTCGATAACACTACACGGAGTTTCATGTGTGAGTAGTGTTATCGACGTTGGATATATATATATATATATATATATATATATATATATATATATATATATATATATATATATATGTATGTATGTATGTATATATAAAGGGAAGTGGTTATGGTAGTTCCAACGAAAGAAAAGTGTGTATATTAAAAAGAAGAGAGAAATCGACAAAGTTTTCGGTTGTAATGTATTCTTTTAATATATATATATATATATATATATATATATATATATATATATATATATATATATTTCATGCTTAAACGAAATAGTCAGTTGTGCTAGGCATCATGATATGATGATTGTGTTTAAGCATGGAACAGACTCTTGCCGTTAGGTACTGGCTTCAATCTCCACTTTCATATTTACATAAGCTCTGTCTCTGAAACTAAACGCTTTAACTCGTAAATATTGCATACCTTAAAACAATATTTTTTCTCATATATATATATATATATATATATATATATATATATATATATATATATATATATATATATATATATCCACAGAGAGAGAGAGAGAGTATTAAACTGTGAAAGTGGTAGGTGCCTTGTTTGTTGGTTGTATGTCCATTGTTTTCTGGTGTAAATCATTTTAGGCAGACAGGTTTTTGTCGTAAAGTGCTCGTTATACAATGAATAAGTATAGAGCGTTAATCAATACAAACAGAAACAAATAAACACGACACAAAGCAAAACCCCACTACAAACACCAACCCACTACATACTCACACAAACACACGTATATAAATGCCTAATCACGAACAACCAAAAAAACGGATAACAAAATAAAAAAAAAGCAAAATACAATTCACAATACAGGAAAATACTTGTTGACAACACCAATATACTACACCACGAAAATAATATGCACAAACTTCAAATTCTCGAGGTCTTGTCTACCAAAAGCAACCAACCAACACTCAGCAAAATTTATTATAGGTGTAGCTGAAAACGTGTTTTTGTCTATATAACAAACATTTAATGCCATTTTGCATTTCTACTAATTTCCGGTCAGCACCGTTATATTGGGACGCTTGTTTTGCAAAAAATTGTATAGCTGCTACGGATGAATATAAAATTTTAAAACGATTATAAATGAGCACGCTCATGTGTGTGTGTGTATGTGTGTGTTTTTTTAAATCACCATCGCAATCAAATTCAGATTTTATCAGAGCTACAAGGAAATTAAAGTACACATCTCCGAAACTGTCTAGACAAAGCAAAAATAAAAACACTTCAAAACATCAATGCACTTGAAAGGATAGCTCAAGTCGCTACTCAGCTTTCACGCTCTCTCGATATTCTTGCGATTGAAACTGAAGATATATATATATATATATATATATATATATATATATATATATATATATATATATATGTGTGTGTGTGTGTGTGTGTGTGTGTGTGTGTGTAAGCTGATATATGGATATAGATCCAACAGTATGAAGAAAAATATACGAAAAAAACACACAAAAATCCTTATATGCAATTATGTTGTTTTAATTTTAATATAATGTCAACGTCGGACGTTTCGGTCTAATAAACCATCTTCAGGACATCTTCATAAAATATAATTAACATTATCAATTCAACATGACAAAGACGATGGACATAAGAACAAGACTTCCGTTATCTGTTTGGAGAAGTCTTGTTCTTATGTCTGGTAATTTTTCCGTCAAAGTGGCATGAAATATATTGATCAATAATTACAGTAATGTCGCACTTATCATCCAAAGGTTGCACTTGGATCAGTTATTTTAATTTCAATAAAGGTGCAATCAATTTACAAATTCATGAATTATTCATACATAAAACAATTTACTATGAAATATAACAATTTTACCAGTAAAAAAGAATTCTCTTATCATTACATTTGTACATAAACGCAGAATTTTAAGCTTAAAATTAAAATTCAAACTCAGCGTTGCGACTGCACGCTCCAAAACTATAACACACATTTCTCATAGCATTTTTCGGATTACAACCTTGTTTTCGTTTGTCCACTTATTACTGAAAAGTATAAACAAGAACACAATATTTCATACCTGAGGATGTCTGTAGGAACAGACGAAAGCTTGTAAAATAAAAAGATCTAATGCGACGGAAATTTATAAAACAGGATCTTTTCATTCATAAACAGATTCGGGGTTTTTGTATATTATTGAATTGTTCGCGAAGATGGATTTCTCGCCATTTAATCATTAACCTTTGTATTTGTTTTATGTATGAATAATTCATGAATATATATATATATATATATATATATATATATATATATCGAAAGAGAGAGGGAGAGAGACAGACAGACAGGCAGGCAGGCAGAGATACAGAGAGACTGAGAGAGAAAGGATGTAAGTCTGTGTGAGACCCCATATATTTAGTCGGTGCACTCATATGTCGATGAGAACCCCTGAACATGTTATGTGCTTCAGTAAATAATTGAATATACGCGTCAAATTCATTCGGCGCGAATAATTGATGTTTTGACCATCGGGATGAAAACCTTTGGTTAAAAGGTCAAGCTTGGTGATTGTGAAACAGCGAACGGCATAGAACAGGCCACAATGGCTCTCAGTTCGGCGACACAAGAACTTTATGACCGGGTCTTAGATTAAAATTCATATATCTACGCAAACTTTGTGACATTTTTATATTTCAGTATACTTTGTTTTTTAAGCATGGTGAATATATTTAGCATTTCGCCACATGATCAGGAAAAATGTATTGAGCCAGCTAAGATGCGTCTACCTTAGTAAAGAAAAAAAATTTCTCTATCCTGAAATGCAAGCAGCTCAGACCTGCCTACTGCACAACCAATGTAGGAAGACTAGCATGCAACAATTGTAGGAAACTGAAGCAAGTAGATAGGGATTGTTAGTTATGTGTCATGCGTGATAAGTGCTTAGGTGATCATGTATCTTTCGGTGCATGACAGATTTTTTTCCAGCAGTAGGTTGCCATTTCTTTCTGCGGTAGACCAGTTGCCATCCAAGGCTACAGAACCGGTTCTGTCCTGCTATTTACCCATAGCTTGAGGGAGAAGAAGAGGATTCATACCTTGCCGAAGGGTATTAGCACGCAAGTGAATGTAATGTATTCGACTGGATTTCGAACTCGGCTCTCCGATTCCTCAATCCAAGCCGCTATCTATTACTCCACCATAAATAAACCATTCAAACTTGACTTTATAAGTGTGGCCTCCGTGACCGAATTGGTAAAGGCTAGATTCGTTTGTAAAAACGGTTTCCCTGGCGGAAAAGAGTACACAGGTTCGATTCCTGTCAGAGGTAAACTCTTTTTTTCTTACGACCTCTCAATTTCCGCCGAATGTTTAAGAAAGTAAAAATAAAAGAAACAGAGATAGCAACTGAAATTCGATTAACTATCATATTATTTGTTTTAAAAAGTCTATTCAAACACACACACACACACATATATATATATATATATATATTTATATATATATATATATATATATATATATATATATATATATATATATATATATATATATAGCTTCGGTTTTTGAAACATGGTAATTCCTGTGTAGGGAAGGAATCATATTTTAAATCAGTTAATTTATAATATATATATATATATATATATATATATATATATATATAGTAATAGAAATGGATAGCCGAGACTAGCAAATCCCTATTGCAGACGCCTGCTCAGGCACATTTTTGTTTGTTCAACATCCATAGAGTGTACATGTGGTTTATACTTCTACTATGCTTAGTTACAGTTTCTGTGACCAGCAGTCTGAGACAAGTCCAGTACGCTCAAACCCTCGGCCACGATGACTTGCAACTTCGTGCTAGCTCAACCACCGAGGGTTGCCAAATAGTTTCGTCTACCCGACTTAATTCACAATATGTGGGCAACACGTGATATGGTTTTTAGTCACTTTCCAAGGGTGCCGCACGTTGGAATCGCCACAGACAACATCAATAAATCACTTCTTGAAATATCGATGTTATATATATATATATATATATATATATATATATATGTGCGTGTGTGTGTGTGTGTGCACGTGTCTGTGTGTGCACGTGCGTGTGTGTGCACGTGATGGCGTGTGTGTTTGGTTGAATAATCTGGACATATGTCTATTTATTTTATTTTAATCAGCTCAAAGTCACGTATCTACTTCTTACTGTTATTATTAAATTCATTAAGGAATTCATCGTAGTTTGTTTTTTGTTTTTTACATTTCTTTTATTTTCTTAAGTACTTTCAATCTCATCGAAGACCATCTTCTGTTGTTTTCCTACTTCACTGGTTACCTGCTAAAGCTAGAAAGCCGAGTCTGCTATGCTATTAAATTTTAGCTGTGGGAAGAAGAGAATAATTCAAAGACGCATACGTAGGTAGACACAGACACACACAAACACTCACACGCGCATATATATATATATATATATATATATATATATATATATATATATATATGTATGTATGTATGTATATATGTATTATTCAAGATAATTCATACTTTGTGTCGATTAGTACTAATGATCGACTTTTCCAAATTACGAGTAATCCTTCGTAGACAAGGAGAACAGTATGTCAGAAATTGTCCGAAATTCATCATTTCGGGAGAAAAATAAAAAGGGTATGGTCAAAGCTTTCGGCTTTAAAGTCATCATCAGGACAGTTAGAGACAGTTTGTCGGTTTCGTAGTACTAGTGAGTTTTGCAACGTAGTCTGGGTATATTTGGTGCCTTAATACACAGGATATATATATATATATATTATAATATTTTTTGTTTAAAAATACGATTAATTCGCTACATAAGAGTTCTCATGTTTCAAAAACGAGAGCCGAAACCATCTAAATAATTATTAAAATTAAGTTGAATTTAGGTGTTTAGTCCCGTTTCATCTTCAAGCGAAATTTTAGGAATAAGCTATCTCTTGCTTTACGTGGTGTTTTTAGTCATGGTCCGTTGTAAAATTCGTTATTGTGGGAGTGTCTAGGCTTGTTTTCTTCGTTAAGTGGTCAGAGAATGAATTCTTATCAATAGATTCACCATCTTCAGAGAGGTTTTGCTAAGGTTTAAGCCCTACTTCTGTATGGAGCAGTCTTCTTAAAAATAAAAACAAAAATACTAAGGAACTCCGGATTATGCACGAAACGTGTTCTTTTCTATTTTCTGCATTCCTGCGCACTTATACGTATATGAAAGGTTAATGGTCAAAGTTGAATCAGACCAGGAAACAGTCGTATTAAAAACTGCTCAATACACGTGTGAAAAAAAAAATGAAAGAAAAGTAACATATAGAGCTTTTAACTATAAAACATCAGGAGATCAGTTGAATCTGCTACGTTGTTTTCTCCTTGATGATATCCTTGGGCGATTTTTATCAAATGATCTCTTAACGGTTTATGTAATAAAAAGAATAACAAAACAATGAACGCGATGTTATTCTTAAAAAATAGAAGAAGAAGAAGAAGAAGAAGAAGAAGAAGAAGAAGAAGAAGAAGAAGAAGAAGAAGAAGAAATTTATTTTAAAAGCATCGGTGGGAAATTAACTGAAAAATATATTTTTTTATCCAGCCTCATATTTGCTTGAGAGGAATTTCTTAATATGTTTGCAAGGACTCAAGACTTCGGGTTTATGGAATCAAAATGTTCTTTGGATCTGAGAATGTCATTATTGCTATTTTTTCCTGTTGTAAATATTGTCGTCGCTTTTCCTTTTTTAAAATTTCCCACCTTACAATCGGATTCCTGTTTTGTTTTTTTGTTTTAAATTCAACACAAGGTCAGCAAGTTTGGTAGAGACTTATTAGGTTGAATGATGATCTATGATTTTACAATCTTCGTTTGAATTAGCCTACAGTATATTCTGTGTCCTTTTTATTTTGGCCATTAATATCTGTTACTTCTGCTTTATAGATTATTGCTTTGGTTTTACAAGCCCCATCTAATGGATATATATTCTTATTTCTACAGTTGCATAAATTACTAGTTTTAACTATATTTTTCTGCGCGTTAGTTTTTAAATTTCTGGTGTTTTGTCTATTATTGATTCTTAATTATTAGTTCAGCTGTAGTTTAATTTAACTGTTTTCATTGAATATCTTACATAATTCTGAATTTTTGGGGATGTGTTTAGTTAGTAACTTGAAAAGTAATAACAAGACAAAAATAATAACAATAATAATAAAAGCAGAAACACAAAATGTTCATAATGAGGTCAGGTTTAATAAATATACTTAGTTTGGTTATGATGGAACACTTAAAATTGTTTCCCATATTTCTTACTAATTCTAGAGTTAAGCCTCGCTGACTGTTGCAGCATACCTATGGACGATAATGCGTATGTCCCCATTCACATAAATATAGTAGTCTATACTGTATGTTGGTCTGCAGTCGGAGTTTCGTCTCCAGCTGTGCTGGTCAAACTATCTGCCTCCGGGCACAGAGGATCCCCAGACGGAGGGCAGAATCTCGTCTCCGGAAACAGCTACTTGACCCCGTTTTATACGTGGTCTACGGTAATTTTTGGCCGAGCGTGCGGGTTCGGATACCCGACATTAAATTCGGCCTTGTGGCACATCTAACAACATGCGGCGGTTGGTAGATATCGTGCAGTTGAAGATTCATTGTGGAATTCACTTGACTCACTTCTAGCAGTTAACTATTTCTTCTACGCACCGCTGGCGAATCTTATATGTGTTGTTCTTGTCCTAAGTATTATCGTTCATTAGCAACCTTCGCGTGATTATTCTATTCAGTAACCTTCCCTAGATTACAACACTAACCTTGGTTTTAACAAAAAAGCAGTAATATTATTTCCTATATAATTACATTACTTGTAGCTCCAGTAGCGGTAGTAATAGTGTAGTATTAGTAATAATAGTAGTAACATTTCTTTCTTCATTACAATTATCAATTAATATTTCTTTCACATTTTATTAACGATCTAATATACGCGTTCTGAATCACCATACCAATTTATAAAGCCATCGCTTAAGGATTAGACTTAGTAGCCCAGTAATATTGATGACGTCTAAGTAGTTTTTAAAAATCATTGAAATAATTTAAAAAATAATGTTTTTGAGAGAGTTATAAAATGAAAAAGAAAAAAGATAAACATAATTCGAATTGATAAATCCCAAGTGCGACTTGGAAGAATCTCTTTAAATGAAGGATATTTGAATTTGGTTATTTATTATTTATTTGTGATTCCAGTTCAAATTCACCATTCTGCGGCTGCTTTAAGTTCGAATATTATTACATTCAGTGAATTCGAGTCCTTCTAATATGAATCATATAAAAATGCCATATATATATATATATATATATATATATATATATATATATATATATATATATATATGCATGTAAATAAAATATCGTGTTCAGTTTGTTCAGGTAAAAGCACTGTAAATAAGCGCTTATCTACCAAATCGTCTGTCTATGAATCTATCAGTCTATCATGGCGCCCATTATGTAAGTTTCTTGTTTTGTAATGAAAGCTTTAGACGCTCTAAATTACTTTTTAAAAATAGTTACTTATTTCTCAGTCTACACTGTAATTTCTCTGGGTTTTTTCTCTCGCTCTCTCTTAAACTGACTTTATTGTCACTAATTTCCTTACTGTTTTTTTATTTATTACAATGAAATCTTTCGCTTTCTTTGCAATCTACATTCTTTTTCCTTTTTCTAAAATGCACCAATATTTTTTATCATTTTTTCATTGTTTTTTTTTTGTTCAAATGCTCTCTCTTTCTACACATACGCTCACCCACCCTCACATAATATTGTGTTTCTACATATTTTTAATTCTGATCTCTTTTATAACTAGTAACTCAATTTCTTTTTAAAATCACCTCCCTCGTGTCCATATCTTTGCCCATTATATCTGTACCTTTTATTCCTCGCTTTCTTTCAGTCCTCACCTATCTTTGTTAATATCTGTCTGTTTCTATTCATATCTATCTATCTATCTATCTATCTATCTATCTATCTATCTTCATATATATGTTTTGTCAGTATTTTCATATCTATCTATCTATCTATCTATCTATCTATCTAAATCTTTTTATATCTATCTTAATATATGTTTCTCAGTCTTTTCATATATATCTATCTCAATCTTTTCATATATATATATATATATATATATATATATATATATATATATACATATATATATATATACATATATATATATATATCAGTTTTTTATATCTATCCACCTTAGTCTTTTCATATCTATCTATCTATCTATCTTATTCTTTTTTAATCTATCTATCTATCAATCTATCTATCTTATTCTTTTTGTATCTATCTATCTATCTTATTATTTTTGTATCTGTCTATCTATCTATCTATCTTATTCATTTTGTATCTATCTGTCTATCTTATTCTTTTTGTATCTATCTATCTATCTATCTATCTTATTCTTTTTGTATCTATCTGTCTATCTATCTATCTATCTCTTTATTTTTCTGTCTGTCTTTATTAGCTCCCCTTTTGGAGAAAACATGATACCCGTGCCAAAGCCGAAATCTCTGGAGAGGCAATAATGATATATTAATGACACGATAATTGAATAACAGAAAACAAATATAAACATCGAATGAAGAAAATGGGCGATGAACAGAAAAGAGAAGCCGGGTTGATTTAAACGTGAAGACGAAGGAAAGTGAAACAGACAGACAAGAAACTGTATGTGATTATATGATAATGAAAAGAAACAGATATATTTGTATGGCGGATTAAAAAGAAAAAGCTAAAATAAATCGACGTTCAATTATAGTTTCGTTGAAAAATGAATTAATGCTTCAGGATCATTCTACATATTAAATCGAATCAAATAAAAGCAAAAATAAAATATCCAAATGCTGTCTAACATTAAATATTCATATTACACCCGGAATATTCGAACTAGTATCTCCATTTCTATTGTTTTGATCACTATATTTTCCCCCAATCATACTATATCGGAAAGTTTACTGAAAAATATTTAGCTGCCTCCATTCGAATTGCTAAGCCTGAGCATGAATTATAACCACCACGTCCAAGATTATCCGAGATCTAGTTAGCAATAAACAGATAACCAACATTACATGAGATGCCTGGGTTTATAATACTAAAAGCCTGCCAAACCAGAAGAGCTATATCGACGAAATTTCCAGAAACATAAAAGCCCGCATCTATGAACATACGAGAGACCTACGTTGGGGCAACCCTCTGAACTGTCTCGTAACACGTAGAAATAAAACAGGCTATGACTTCGATTTCCAAATCGCCACCCTAATAAGAAAGGAACACGTTTTACTACGAAGAAAATATCTAGAAGGCATAGCAATGAACACTTTCCCATCGATAAACATACGCCAAACACAATTTTTTCATATCATCAACTTACATAAAACCTATAATTCAAGAATTCCGCATTCCTGAGCATGAATTATAACCACCACGTCCAAGATTATCCGAGATCTAGTTAGCAATAAACAGATAACCAACACTACATCAGATGTCTGGGTTTATAATACTAAAAGCCTGCCAAACCAGAAGAGCTATATCGACGAAATTTCCAGAAACATAAAAGCCCGCATCTATGAACGTACGAGAGACCTACGTTGGGGCAACCCTCTGAACTGTCTCGTAACACGTAGAAATAAAACAGGCTATGACTTCGATTTCCAAATCGCCACCCTAATAAGAAAGGAACACGTTTTACTACGAAGAAAATATCTAGAAGGCATACCAATGAACACTTTCCTATCGATAAACATACGCCAAACACAATTTTTTCATATCACCAACTTACATAAAACGTATAATTCAAGAATTCCGCATTCCTGGGGCCGATGTAACCAGATTTTTTTTTATCTCTCTCACACGAAACATCCCTTAATAAACATACGGACATTACCAGACAAAAATGTCCACTGGACTTACGCATTATCCCCCAAATCCAGAAAGACCAACTAACAATATGGTACACAAATATCTCATTAGCATTTTTAGGAAATTAATAGATCGGCAAAAACTCCCACAAGAATTAAAATGTATAAACATACACATTAACACCACTAAGACGTGAGGTTTACCTGACCATTGAAAAACAAAACTAAATTACTACAACGTTCTCTTCCATATTTCGTTTCCAATAATGAAGCTTAAATAAAAGCGAATCATGTTGAATTTATAAACGTTTCGTATTTTTATAAGCATTCACCCCAAGCAAAGGGGGGAGAGCCACTAGTAGAAGGGCTTAGAGAGATTGAAAATAAGAGAAAAGACTGGGGATAGAGTGGGGATTGAGAAAAAGGTAAATAGAAAAACAAGGCATCAGAAGATGTCGATTGACATTACATGTAAATTTTTGAAGATTATAGTTATCAGGGAAGCAACTAAGAGGAAGGGAGTTCCATTGTCGGGAAGAGCGGGAAAATAAACTGTTGGTGTAGAAGAGGCGGTTACGTTTAACTGTTTCGAAAGTAAAAGTGTGAGATCGAGATATCAATCAAGTAGCACGCTTAAATTCATGAAGTCGGGTCGCCAGTGAAAATAGCTCATCAGAGCAATTGCCATGAATATATTTATAGAAAAGACAAAGGGAAGCTACATCACCTGCCTATATTTCTGAGATGAGGTATTATGTACACTATTTACATTATTCGGACTATTGTCCTCATCTTTGTTTTATATTTATCACAAAGTTTCGGTGGTTGAAATGTCGAACTGAACACTTTATTTCGCTCGCTGGAGTAGGCTATTCTAGTTCCACGTGCCATGTCTAATGGATGTCAGTTATCAGTTATCTCCTGTTAATTCACCTCTCCAAGTTCTCCACTGCCTTAACCAGGTATTCAACTCGCAAATATTTGGGTCCTGTCGATGGATTTAACCAACACCTTTATCCACTTTAAGGACCCATGGCATAATGGATAAAGACGTTGGTTAGATTCATTGTGATAATTATGGCCACAAAGATGAGGACAATAGTCCGATTAATGTAAATTAGGGAGGCTACATCATGTCTGTTAGAAATTTTTGTTCCTTATTCTATCCTATTCTGTCGGATTCTAATTCATATTTGATCCCCAATTAAATTCCTAACCCTCACAGATCATGTGAACACCGGGTCTTACCCCCAGAATCTTTTAATTTTTCAAACTAATACGACAGTGTGATGAACGGTAACAGTTAATAGACTTGGGAAACCTATTTTCCAGAAAAAATGTTTTAACAGAAAGATTGTATAAATTTCTTATAAGAAAACGACCGACATTAACATTAGCATTACGAAGTCAGCCTCATTAACTGAGTTGTGTTCACAGCAGACGGGTATGACTGTTGATCAAGGAAAGTTTGATTGCCTTCGCGAAGGTGACAACGCAATGCGTCGAGAGAACAGGTTGTCAACTTTTTCTCGTTTTATTTTTGCTGTCAATCATGATTAACAATCTTGCTTGATAACACGAAGAGCATAGCTAAACGATTTTTTCCCACCTAGTCCATTTCACGTCCGTTTAAAAAAAGGGGAATTTCATGTATGTTCAATCATATACACATACACTCTCAGTTATGTTCATTCATGATGTAGGTAAGCATGCTTCTCCACAGCTTCCCATTATTTTTTCTACTCAGCAATACTTGCTACTTTATTACCAATGTGCCATTTTGAAAACTGCAGTCTCTCTCTCCCTCTCTCTTACCTATGTCCATTCATGACGTGTGTGATCACGACTCTCCACGGCTTCCTATTATTTGTTCTATTCAGCAATGATTACTAATGTGTTATCACTCTGTAAATTTGAAACTTGTTCCTCCATCACAGTCTCTGTCAGCTATGGCCGTTAATGGAGTGGGTGATCATCGCTCTCCACAGCTTCCTAATATTTGCTTTACTTAATGCTTTATAACTAAGCTGCCATTTTGAAAACTGCAGTCTCTCTCTCAGCTAAGTCCATTCATGACGTGAGTGAACATGGCTCTCCACAGCTTCCTATTGTTTTATTCAACAATGCTTGCTAATTTATTACCACTCTGTCATTTAGACACTTGTTCCTCCATCGTAGTCTCTCTTTCAACTATGTTCATTCATGACGAGGGTGATCATGGCTCTCCACCGCTTCCTATTATTTGTTGTACTGAACAATGATTATTAATTTATTACCAATATGTCATTTTGAAACTTGTTTTTCCATCCCAGTCTGTCTATTACTTATATGCATTGATGGCTTTGGTGATCAGAGCTCTCCACAGCTTCCTAATATTTGTTGTACTTATTAATGCTTGCTACTTTATTACCACGCTGTCATTTTGAAACGTTTTCTTCTATCACAGTCTCCCTCTCATTTGTGTCCATGCATGACGTGTGTGATCATGGCTCTCCACAGCTTCTTTGTTGCTTGCAACTTTATTAATAGTCTGTGCTTTATACTTGTTTCTGCATCCATTTACACAACATACTTAAGTAGGGTTCTCATGTTTTGTGTTTTTCTTACTTCTGGTGTACCCTTTGAGTAATAAGTTCACTAAGCCTTCTTTCTTCATTCTGAGTCTGGAAACAATTAAGCTGTCTCTTTCCGATTGCTAGTAACAATTTATTTATGGTTCTACCTTCTTCAGAACAAATCTTTCCTCACATATTCTGTCCATGGCATTTACATTGTTCCGTAGAAGTATGTCTCCGATTAAATTCTTTCCTTCATCTCTGACGAAATTTACCTGCCTTCACTGCGCCATATTGGATATTTAAATATTACATTAACATGTCCCTTACGTTTCTGTTCCATAATATCTTAGATTTTGAAAATTATTCTCGCAATTCCACTTCTTTGAATGTCTTTATTACACTTTCCGAAATCAGTGTCATCTTCCTCATCCCATGACCGTGTGCGACTGTAGGTCACTACGCATCGGAAGACATGACCAGTTTTCTCGAAATATCTGGATTGGAAGCCGGAGGTATTCATTCATGTGTAGCGTGCCTTGGGAAAATGGACCCGTCGGAGCCTATTCCTCTTCAGGTTAAATTGTAGCTTATGCCCTCCAACTTGAAAGCTCGTCGTGGTCATGATTCTATCTCACCGTTGATTCTATCTCACCGCCCTAGATCTTGTTTTTAATCCTTTTAGATTTCAAGCACAGTTTCCTCACCGATCCGATCAGGTAGCAGGTAGTATTATTTGGTACTAATAGCACTATTAGAATGACCTGACATAAGTTAGTATACTGCCCAGATAGTTGAATTTCCTCACTTTTTTATTTTACTTTGACGTTCCTGTTACGTATCTCAGATCTTAGGCTATCCATTTTGCTGACAGCTATGAATTAGGTCTTCTCCAAGTTCATCATTTATTCTTCCTTTCCGTGACAGTATTGCCTAATAGTTTAAACGTTTTTTTGTTTTGTTTTGTTTTTTTTGTTTTTGTTTTTTTCGGTATCAATAATCAACTTCACCTAATGGAAGCCGCTGATTAAGAAGGAAAGGACTCTCAGAAAAATCATATCACCTCAGTCAGGACAATCATACAGTTACGGCGCGTTGTTAAGGACACACGTACAGTCCCACCACCTGGGTAAGGGCATTTATACAGCTCCACTACGTGTGGCAGGACACACATACAACTCCACCGTCCGAGTCAGAACATTCATACTGGTTCTCTGCCCGAGTCAGGACACTCATACAGCTCCACCACTCGAGTCAGGACACTCATACAACTCCATCACTCGAGTCAGGACACTCACACAGCTCCACAACTCGAGTCAGGACACTCATACAGCTCCACCACTCGAGTCAGGACACTCACACAGCTCCACCACTCGAGTCAGGACACTCATACAGCTCCACCATTCGAGTCAGGACACTCATACAGCTCCACCACTTGAGTCAAGACATTCATACAGCTCCACTACACGAGTCAGGAAACTTATACAACTCCCCCGCCTGAGTCATTCCGACAGCTTTATCACCAGAGTTAGGAGACTCCTACAGTTACACCACGTGAATCCGGATATTCCTACCGCTCCCTCACCCAAATTACCTACAGCTCCACCACCCGAGTCAGGACACATACTGTTTCAACCTTCGAGTCAGGACACTCATACAGCTCCACTGTCCAAAAAAAGAGGACATCCCGTTGCAGCATTTATAAAGCATACCTTCTGTCCTAGCAGTTGCATATTTAATCATATGTTCTGGTAGCGCTGAAATACCACAAGCAATCTATCGACTTAATACTTGTTTTCGGTTAAACAAGTATTTGTAGACAACGCTAAGATATTGTATACCATAAACCTAAAAAACAATAAAAGCAATTGAAAGCTTAACTACAAATCGCACGAAAAATATATTTCAATTTAAAAACAGGCCTAATAAATATTTTCAATAATTCCAGCCGGATCCATTAGATTCAATTATGTACTAATACCCTTATGAATCTTCCTCTTCTCCCCCCCCAGCTATGGGTAAATAGCAGGATAGACCGGGTTTAAAAGAAAGAAAAAAAGAAATATTTAGATATTCACTTTAAGTATTAAGTAATTTGTTATGGTGAAAATGTATTGTAAGTAGACCAATTTCTGAATCTTTCATTGTAAATATACGTCCAGAATCATACAATATATTCCATTTCCTGACAAAACTACTATTATTACAATAGTAATTTAAACCTTTGAAAATTTTGCGATTCTCTTTATAGGTTACTAGCAGCATGGCCCGGCGTTGCCCGTGCTTGATTCAAAACTCATACGACTCATACAGCAATCGCTATCAATTGACTTAAAATATTTTGCCCTTCCTATCCTTTAAAGGAGTGCCCTTTGCCGTGCTGATGTTGCTACATGCCTTACTTCTTGCCTATCTCACACTGCGAATTTTTTCTAAGCTCGATACTAAATATTATATCTGTTACGAAAAACGAACTAAACAAAATGAACACAAAACGATCAGCTTTATTTTTAACTCGTAACTGGAAAAACCGAATGAAAAAAGAATGTTAACAACAAATACTTTTTCACATCCAACCCAGTTCTGCGGAATCAGAATCAACGTTGGGTTTAAGCAAGCAAATGAGCCAATTGGAGTGAAGTGCCATGCAGATTTAAATTTTTCACACTTGTGACGAATGCAGCTATCGATTTTTTTTTTTGCATGCTAGCATGCTAGTTAACATTCGTGTCAGTCAGCTGTTGGCTCTCACGCTGGCCAATAGAATCTTTTTGCCTATTCGTGGCAGCCAGCTATAGGCTCTCACTCTGGCCATTACAAAATGGCCGTAAACTTCATGGAAACTGCAGTAGAAACATGAAAAAATCGATTATTTCCACTATCGATGGGAGTTGGGAAACGCAACGTCGTCTTGGCCCTCCCGCTAACTTGGAGCATGTGCATGTAAATTTTGGTGCAAATCCGGCCTTGCATTCGTTACACACGCGCGCACGCGCAGACACACACACAGACACACACAGACACACACACACACATCCTGCCTTTTATAGATAGAGTTTCCAAATTCTGGTGAATGTTAATTCTTTAGTTAACGATGGCGAGTTCTAGGACAATAAAATATCTGTCGAAATCTGCCTTTCGCATCCGTAAATATTTGAGCTTAAAAATTTTAACAAGATATTGCAAAAGCAATCATAAATATGAACGCTTGACGTTATTTTAAAAAGTAAGTTCAAATGAGAAGATTTGAAGTTGGCAACTTTTTCCATTTCACTGAAACAGACGTTAAACACTTCTATCTTTCTTTCTTTCATTTTCTCACTTAAACCAATAGCGTCTTGGATGAGTCTTTTGTCTTCTCACGCGAATAAAACGAAATAGTACATTATTTATTAGGTATTAGCAGGAAAGGTTATACACTACTATCTTTTTTTTTCTTTTTCACTGAAACCAAGTAGTGTCTCTGTTATATATTTTGTCTTTCCACTCGATCAAAACGGACTAGTCCATTATTTATTAGGACTCTACTGTCGTGCGAACTCAGGAACTAATGGAGGAAGAGAAAAGCACAATTATTATATGATGGAATATTTAAAAATAATAACGATAAAACTAAATAAAAAAGCGATAGAAATCTGAACAGATCGAACTTAAAATCTTTAATTTAAAGCTAAGTGTTCCTATTCATTCAGGGTTTCACAATGTAAAATCTATGTCTGTTCTCGTTCTTTACACCACACTCACCATATATATATATATATATATATATATATATATATATATATATATATATATATATAAGATAAAATAATATATAAGATAAAGTTTATATAAGATAAAATACGGATAGGTAATTCACCATTTCTCTTGGACCAACCTTAATTGTTTTATGACCCTTCGCGCAGAACTCTTCACTGCCAATTCAAGAAAGACATTTAGATTATGAACACAAAAACAGAGAATGTCTCATATCGAGAATATTTAACATTGAAAAACATAAGGAAAAAATTAATTATTTTTAATAATATGTGGAAATCTCCGCCTTTTACCTGAAGACGGTCGCGAGACCAGAAACGCGTGTAGTAAAATTATGGAAAATAAAGCATAATATTTTTTCAAAATATCCACATTACATCCGAAAACGTTTGCGGTACCTCTCGTCTTTTTAATATACACATTTTTCTCTCGTTGGAACCAATATAACCTCTTTCTTATATATATATATATATATATATATATATATATATATATATAAGACTTCATCGATAAAAATATTATCAGTTTCAAGAATTCCTTTCGAAGGACGAAAGGCGGATCACAGGGTTTTTTTTTCGTTTTATCATTTAACTACCCGACATTCAGCCGTGTATATATGCGTCTAGAAAGAACACTGGGCGTTTTAATATATGTATACGAGAATTTGCCGTGAGATAGAGGAAAGGATAAAGCTTTTAAAAATACGAAAAATAATATGAAAAATGGGTGATAAAAGGATAGAAAAGGACCCGTCACTCAGCCTAGTCACTTCCCACAGGACGCGGAACCTCGGCAAATGGACTGGCCGCCTATTCCGGGGTCTCCGTCCCTGGGGTCGTCGTTTTTAATGATTCGCTGTCTCTCGTTTCATCTACGATCCCTGAACAAATGGCTCGCCCCTGACGCTCGACGGAACGGCGTAATTTGGTTAGCAAGAAGCACATTAAATTTTCACCAAGCAAATATAACCGTATGTACATTTCATTAAGTCCTGTCTCAATGGCTAACTCCCGACGAGCCATGGAAGCTTTCATTGCTAAGCCTCGTTTTCAGAATCTTTTTTTTTTTCCTCTTGTTCTTTCTTAGTCTGTTTTTTTTTTTTTTTCTTTCTTCGCACATTTTGTTCCTTTCTTCTTTGCTATCGTTATTATTTTTATGTTTAATCTATTTTTCTTTTCTCTCATTTTTTCAATATGCTTCTCGGGTTCGAGAATATAACATTTTTTCTTCTTTATATAAAATTTTCTTTTATATTTCTTTGTCTGTTTCGTTTCTCGTTTCAACATTTCTCGATGCGATCTTCTTTTCTTCTCCATCTATTCCTTTCAAAATTATACTAACCCTTTCTCGTTCATTCTTATCTTACTTAATCTATTTTTATCCTTTTCTCTCTTCCACTGTTGTTATCAGCTCCTTGTCCCAACGTCCTGTTTTTCGATATGCAGAAGCTTCAAATGCTAATCTTAAAACAAACACTTAAAGATAATGGTGACTGAATATCTGTTCTTCTTGAACGCCAACCTTAATTGATTGACTTTTTTACTGTTTATCACCCCTTTTGCGGGTAATTTAAAGCCAGAAAATATTTTTAGATTATAAGAATTTTTGGGAGATAACAATTATTTATACATGCAAGTCCTACTATTTAACACATAGCTGGGAGGAAAGAGGTGAATTCACACCTTTCCCAAGGATATTTCCACGTAAGTGAATATGGCGAACCTGATTGTAATTGAAACCCGACTCTCCGATTTAACAATTCTGGGCCGTTATTGATGACACCACCGACACATCCAAGTTTACAACAACTGATATTCCCAAGCAGTCAACCATCCAGGTACTGAACAGTCTTGACGTTGCTTTTTGGTGATCGGGTGAGAACAATCTCAACGGAATTAATAGGGTCCATTTTTTTTTTTTTTTAATTTCGGTTTGAGAATCTACCTTATCAGACAAAATACAAAAAAACATCAAGATGGATATCTTTTAAATGCTCATGGTTCGCCACCACTTTTTTTTTTTTTGCTCTAAATAAATTTTAAACTTTACCATACTTCTCTGTTCCTGTTCTGCCACGCATGCGCAAAAAACTCGTTAAATATATTTTTCGCTGTTTTCCCTGATTTTGCTTGCTTTACTATGCCATGAGAGTGTTAAGTTCTCCACCATCTTTGTCCTCATTATTCGCCCCCAAAACTCCACCTGTCCCCTTCCTAACAGTAAATATTTATCCTTGTAGATGATATTTATCTGGCCCTGTCGGCTGGGGCTTCAGAATACGCCGACTGCACCTCTGCAGAGGAGTAAGATCCCCCCCCAAATGAGGCCTCCTGGATAAGACGATAAATTACATCCACATCTTGCGTAATAAACTACGACCAACAGGAAGGCCTCTGATCAGGAGGTTTTTAGGAGCGTGGAACCACCTCTTAATTGCTGGTGTTCCCAGGTCCACCCTGACTCGGGGTGGTAGCATCTGTTAGGGACCCAGCTATGAACAAATATTTGACTCACACATAAGGGTCAAAACGCTGTGGAGGTGTAAAAATAGGTAGTAATACTAGAAATACATTTTTGAGGGAAAATTATTGCGAGAAATACATTTTTCAAGAATTTTTTTTTTTTTACCAGCAATATTTTTATGTGGGAAAAATTGTTAACGGTAATATACTGTTGAGAAAGGAAAGAAATTCTTACCAGCAATACCTTTTTGAAAAAAAGAGTTATTACCAGCTATACATTTCTGAAGAAGAGTTACTACCAGCAATATTATTTCGAAGGAAAAATTATTATCGGAGATACAATTTTGAAGGTAAAATTATTACCAGCAATACATTTTTGTAGGAAAAATTATTACTAGCAATGATTTTGTGAAGGAAAAAATATTACCAGCAATACATTTCTTTAGAAAGAAATATTACCAGCAATACATTTCTCTGGAAAAAAAATATTACCAGCAATACATTTTTTGGAAAAATATTACCTGCAATAGATTTTTGAAGAAAAATATTAACAGATTTTTTTTTTAAGAGAAAAAATCATTATTAGCAATACTTACTATGAAAGTGTAAAAATAGGTTTTAATACTGGAAATACTTAGTAAAATATTATTACCAGCTATACATTTCTGGAAGAAAAAATATTACCCGAAATATATTTTTTGAAAGAAAACATATTACCAGAAGTATATTTTTGAAAGAAATATATTACCAACAATAAAAATTGTCGGCATTAAATAACTCATTGAGGTTGATATGACGTAAAACAAAACAAACCAAACAAACCAATCTATATTTATCTTAAATCTTCCTCATTATTCATAGGATTTGGTATTCTGTAAAATCCAGCTGCAGAATAAGCATCTCTGTCACTTCATGTCTTTTCTTTACCCGCAGGGAAAATTTCCAGGAAAGGTATTACCAGCAGTTTAGATAACAGCACTGAAAGCTGGAAATACGAGATATGTGGCCATATCCTACTATCCAAAGATGGGTATGTTAATCATCTGAAATCACATGAGAGACGTCCTCATTCTGTGTTACCTGCTCGAAAATATCTCTTGGCCTTCCTGGTGCTGACCGAAATACTGGGTCCGAACACATTGCTTGTGACCTCAAAGTTCGAGAAGATGACATGAGTGATTGCCTGCCAGCGTGGCCCTTCATCGGAAATCCAGCCCCGGCTGCGATGATATGGTATTCTCCGATATTGGCCCGGCCCCTACAGCAAGAATATGCAGAAACCATGTGTGGTACGTGAACTTAATTGTAAATTTTGAATTTTCATATTTAGATTTCGGCATTAAATGATCCATAGATGTGTCGATGTGTCGCTAAACAAAAACAACTGAACCAAACTAAAATTTCGTAATTACTTATTCAATTCATGGTACAAGAAGAACCCCACAAAATAAGATGTCACGAGGCTAATTCAGATGTTAAAAGTGGCTGGGTCTAAATCAGTTATTATACTTTAAATATTTCTGAGTTTTTATCTGATCCTTGTAAAAAAAAATGAATATATATATATATATATATATATATATATATATATATATATATATATATATATATATCGGAATTAAGATAATTTCAATAATTTATCATTGACTGTTTGAAAAATCCTGTAAATATAATTTTACAAGGTGAAAATGATCATTTACAAAATGGTATCTTAATTCCGATTGAATGAAATATATTGCTATATTTATTATAAAAAAATTGAACTCTATATGTGAATCAGTTTTAATACTCAATATTTAATATTTTATATTGTGTTAATAGGATTCACTTGGATTATATACCAACGTATTACTGCCTACCTATATATATATATATATATATATATATATATATATATATATATATATATATATCTGTAAACATTTATTGTTTTGCTTTTGAATAGACAACTTTCGATTTTCGATTCTATTTATATTGAATGAGACCTATGGACATTTTCTACATATTATAGGACTTATTCGTTTTTATGTGCCACGTTCCTTCTGGATATGGGGGATCACTGTTCTCCAAAAATTTCTACCCCTTTTCACCATAAGCAGACTTTGCAAACATTGCTAAAGCTCCCGCCATTCATTCCTATAATCTTGTCAGGTTGGTGGATCGCTGGTTTCCCCTATCTCACTTGCCATCAGTTTACCTGTTAAAGGTCAAGTTTTCCAAGCCTTCCTTACTAGATATCCATTCAGCTATCCGTTCCTGATTCTGATTAGAAGTGTGCTTTCTGGTGTAATTTTCTTTCATCCTTTTAACCCAAGCGGTCAGTATATGTTTTCTTTTTCACGTAGGATTTTCCTAAATAAGTGTTTTCGGTTTTGGCGCTTAGATATAAGCATCCACGGAAAAGTTTGCATGGGCCAACAGATGTTTCGCACAATAACAAAAGAGAGAACCATTTTGTACATGTCGTCGATCTACCTAGTCTTAATTCTGTGTTCTGGTTTTGTAAAGATCCGTCTGGGTACATAGAATGAAGCTTAGTTTTGTTAGAAGGTTATAAGCATAGAAACACAGTGAGAATCAAACTCTCTCATAAAGAAAATAAAAACAATGAACGATAATACTTAGGACAAGAACAACACATATAAGAATTGCCAACGGCGCGTAGAAATAGTCAACTGCTAGAAATGAGTCAAGTGAATTTTACAAGAAATCTCCAACTGCAGGATATCTACAGAAGGCTGAATTCAATATGGTGTATCCGAGCCCGCAGGCTCGGCCAAAAGTTCCCCGTAGACTCCGTATAAAATAAGGTCGGGTAGATGTTTCCCGGGACGAGACTCTGCCCCTCGACATATTCACGTCTGGGATCTTCGCTGCCCGGAGGCAGAGAGTTTGACAAGAACAGCTGCAGACGAGTCTCCAGCTGCAAGATATCTACCAACCGCCCCAGGCGGTCAGATGTGGCACAAGGCCGAATTTAATGTGGGGTCTCCGAGCTTTAGGTCGGCCAAAAATTCCCCGTAAAAAACTGGGTCGGGTAGCTGTTTTCTCGAGACGAGTTTGCTCTTCAACAGAGCCTCGTGTGTATACCCTCTTTGTCCGGAGACAGATAGTTTGACCAGCACAGCTGGAAATGAATCTTCAAATGCAGACCAACCTACTGTATTTACTATTGTATTTATATCAATGGGGACGTCAGTAGGTATACTGCAACATGAGATATAGGAACAAAACGACATTTTATGGCATATTTCCGTCGTGTTTAAACCACGTGAAGGACAAGTCTGAACGTTACGCGGGTAAAGCTGTTGTCTGTCATAAAGTCAGTATAGACTTAGTGTTGGGAGACTGTTAAGGATTGGAAGTTAGGTACTTGCTAGAGCGGTACAGGAAACCTGCATCTTTAGTGATGGATATTGAATGTTTTCATTGAAAAGCCATGTTTGTTTGTTCAGCTGTTTTTTCTCCTTTGTCTCTTTCCCAAATTTTTCCTATTCCCTTTTTCTATTAGGTTGCTGGAAAAATAATGTCGGTTTCTGACATATGTTACTTTGTGAGAAAACGATATTATTTTTGCACCAACCGAACATTTTATATTCTCTTTCTTTTTTTCATTTGGTCGGTTCTGGACTTTTCTTTTTCTCTCTTTTTTTTTTTTTCTCTCCTTTTTTTTTTCTCTCTTTTTTTTTTCTTTACTCACGTTTCTTTGTCATATTTTTTCTGCTATCTCTCTTCCTCTGTTTTTTTTTTTCTTTTTCTTTTTTGTCGTTCATTTTCTTTTCTTTACACTTTAGACTTGCCTGTTTTTCTTCTCTTTTTATATCGCACCGTCTATTTTTTTTTTTTTTTTTTTTTCTATTTCTTTCTGAAGTTTTCATATTTCTGTCTCTATTTTTTTTTCTTTCTCTCTCTTCCTATCCGGCTATTTCTTATTAGATCTATTAGGTTTGTGCAAAAATAATGTCGTTTTCTCACATAGTAACATATGTGAGAAAACGACATTGTTTTTGCACCAACCTAATATTCTTATTCTCTTCCACTCATCTTCCTTTCAACTCTTTTTTCTTTCTTTCTTTTAGTGTTTCCTCTGTTTTCTCTGTTTATCTCTCTCCCCTAGTTTTTATTTCTCCATATTTTCTCTTTTACCGCCCTATCTCTCATTCTAGGTTTTATTCTGTGTATTGTTTTCCTTTCATTATTTCTCCCTCCTATTTTCCTATATTTATTTATTTCATTCTGTTCATATCTACCCATCTATCTATCTATCTATCTATCTATCTATGTATCTATCTATCTATCTATCTATCTATCTATCTATCTACATACAGACAGACACACACACACACACACACACATATATATATATATATATATATATATATATATATATATATAATCTTATTCTATTTACATATCTATATTTCTACCTCATTCTATTCATATACATGTCATTCTGTTCATATCTCTCTTTCTTTCTATTCATATCTCATTCCATTCATATCTATCTATCTATCTATCTATCTATCTATCTATCTATCTATCGATCTCATTCTATTCATATCAATCTATTTATTTGTCTGGATCTGTTTATATTTTTATTTTTTCACCCTTCGCTTCTTCTTTCTTTTAATGTTTTCTCTCTCCTCCAACTCGAACACCCACATAAATCATTTTGACTTCTCTCATGTATTCCTTACTTTATTTGATCTCTTAACTTAGCAGACTGTTTTTTTATCACACTGGCATTTGTACACGCTCTGCTCAAAGACCCATTCCCTCTCCACCCTACCCCTAACCCCTCCGCCACAAAAAAGAAGGTTTCTCCCGCCCTTGTTCAAAGCCATAATCACCAACCCTAACCTCTAATCTATAACTAGACTTCTCTCAGTAAACAGCGACTGTTAATATTTGCTCAGTCCAGTCCTTACGAAAGTTATTTTCAACATCGTAATGCATACCACTGTCGCCATAACATTTACAAGTATTATATTTCTCCGGTCGTTTTTCTGTCCATCCACCTCCCAGTCGTGATCAAAATCCTGCAAGTGAACCATATTCTTGCTACTCTTGGCTGTTAGACTAGCTTTTCATGTTAAATTCTCGTTTGTTTTCAAACACCTTTAGGTATATTCATCTTATCTGTAACTGACAGCGCCTTTATACCTTATTGTCGACAGTTGGGTAACTTTATAGTCAGTATAGCCTAACTTTGGCCTCTAGACGAAATTTCTTTCGTCAGATTTTCTCCAGAAGGTTATGTAAGGAAGGTTATCACTTATACGCCCAAACTTATCGGCCAACATTAAATTGTAACTGAATTTCTGGATTAATTTAACAATACATATTTTTGCGCCTTGTAAACGACGATCATGATTTATATACGAAGAGAAGTGGTTCAAAATGAAAGTGCAGAGGGACTTCTTCTATATGCCATGTCTCTTTTGAACGTTGGCAATAATGGCTCTCCCCAACATCACGTCCTTTGTATCTCTTCATAAATGTCGTCTTTTGGCTATCTCGAGAGAAATATGCACTGGCATTGATTTGGTTACGCTTGTGAGGTAGGTTATGCATTTTTTCCTCTGCTCCCCACCCCATGGTTTGAATCTGTCTTGTAAGTATCAGTTTTCCAAGCCTTCTTTCTTCATTATGTACTTTACACACATCAATTTTCTCTTCCTACTGTTAAATATAAGTGTCCTTTTTGCTTCCATTTTCTTTAGAACTTCGTAATTGCTCATATATTTGGTCCACTATTCTTCCGTATAACCACATTCTGTAGCTTCAGTATATATATATATATATATATATATATATATATATATATATATATGTATATGTATATATATATATACAAACTCATCCGAACAATGTAAATAGTGTAAATAATTACAATATCTCACCTCAGAAAATTAAACAGTGAATTAACACTTTTGTTTTCATAACACAATAATGAAGATTTTCCTTCACAACCGAAATTTGTTTCAGAGGGGAGCTGCGTCTCATCCTGTCAGTCTTTCTATGGACATATAAGTTCCTGTTTGTGTGTAACTTTGAGGGCCATTCCTGAAGATGTATATTAATAAAAGCATTTTTCCGATGTTCCTCTGTTTAAATATTTTTCAGTATTTTCTATCTAGAGGCTTTAAGTTGTCTCTGTGATGGACAGATTTTTTTTTTCTTCAAGATAAATTATTCCTCCACAAATATTGTATGAGTATGCTCCCCAAAAAACAATGAAGAGTTGGAGAAACCTTTCTTAATTAAATAAAAAACGTGGTATTTTATCAGTTAAATAAATACAAGTCTATTTTTAAGTAGAATATTGCTATCGTCAGGTATTCATTTGTTATTTAAAAATAGAGAAAGAAAACACTGGCTCAGTTCATCAGATGTAGATTGAATTTTAGAATTTAAGGCGACAATTGAAAAGTGTATTTTCGAAGCAACAAATGAAATAGATTTTTAAATCATTTCATCGCAAGCAAGGCAGTAAATTATTACAACATAAGTGATTACTGAGTGTGAAAGGATTAGAAAACAGAAATGTTATTAAGGAGCGAGAAAAATAGGAGAATAGTCAGGATGACAAGAGATAACAAATGATATTGCATTTAAAATTCTTAAAATCAAAGTTGACAGGAAAGCATGTGACGGAAGAGAGATCCACAAGTGAAACATCTCAGAAAAGAAACTGTTAAAGTAGAACTTATGGTTACATCAATTCAATTCAATTTTTAACCTGATGAGAATTTGTTGCTCATCTAGTACTGTGTTTAAATTCATAAATTTCAGGTACCATAATGAAGAGTGATATTTAATCGTATAAAACATACAAAATGTAGCAAAAGGCCAAAATGGAGAATGAGGAAAGGAATTGGTCTTCTTCTGTCTTACAATTAAGCTTAGCTAGCCACAATCATTGACCAAATCATACTACAATATTCCTTACAGCAAAACAACGCATTCTTACTTACTATTCTTATTACATCTACCATATTACCACAGAATCTCCATGAAAGTCTTAACTAGTCACCATATGTACAATTATCGTCTGTGGTTGAGAGGGGATTATAGCAACAGTTTAAAAAATAAACCGCAACGTGTATTTACTAATATGAACAAAAACTATCTACAAAAAACTAACTAAAATAATGTTAGCAATAAAACACACCACAATCCTTAATTGTAGAAGAAATATATTTTAACTGGGCGAAATCAAAGCGAGAATTTAATAATATACATCACTCATTCGTCCAAACACTTACTGAAACACAGGCTCATTCAAACACAACAGCAAATACAAAACTCACACCTCAAAAAGGCGTCCCGCATCCACCAGAGAACTGGCATCTCTGACCGCGTAAAGAGGGTGGGAAGAGGAAATGAAACTAGAGAATGATGAGCGATATTTATTTCGCATTATGTACAGAAATGTGGCACAATGCCAAAATGCGAAATGTGGAAAAAGATGGTCTTCTTCAATCTTCACATTAATCTTAGGTAGCCACAATCACTGACCCAAGCATACCACAATATTCCTTACACCAAAACACCGAAATATTACCATTTTTACAAAATCTACCTCAATGTCCCAATAAAGTTCTAACTAGTCCCCATATATACAATCCTTGTCCTTGGCGGGATAGGGGATATAACAACAATTTTAAAATCTAATCTCCAAAGTGTATTTAAAACATAAAACGAATCCTATTTACAAGAAGCGCTCATCTGAAAAATTACCACAAAATTATTTATAGAATTGGCACAAAGAAGAAATTTTACGACGGTGGGAAGTGATAGACGGTGTGGCGCCAGTTCAGAACCAGTAATATTGTTGATTCATTTTTTTTTATTTCATCAAGAATATCTAAATATTAGGTTGGTGCAAAAAAATAATGACGTAATAATATCGTTTTTTGACGTTAAAAAATACGTCATAAAACGACATTAATACGTCATTATTTTTGCACCAACCTAATATATAGCAGGAGAAAGACAATAATGTGACAGCAATATTCAAATCATGGACAAATGGCAGACTTATAGACAAGCAAGATAGATTGCGGAGAGAAAAATTGTTGAGTACAAGTTTTTTTGTTTTTGTTTCTTATGTGACACTATTTGCGTCGCTTAAAGAAAGAAGAAAAAAAAAATGAGGCGAGAATTAAATTTAGGTGATAAGAAGCCATCACGAAAAGGACACTAAGCGGTGTTATTTTTCTGACAAGGAAAAGTGGTAAGATTTTTATTTCCATTGTCGAGAAAGTAAAACACAGAATTTAATCTGATTTATGTTACGGTGCGGAGAGTAAGATATGTCCAATCTGCCCATGGCAATGGTAAAGGGAATTTTCAAGTTGGACAAGTTACCTCCTGCAGAATTCTAAAGAGATAAAAATAAAAATTAATTAAGCACGCACTGTCCGAGAAAAACAAAAGTGTCCGCTGACCACCATGAAGGAAAGGTTAAGCCTTTGTCTATATGCAGAATATCATTGAGAGGAGCATCTGGTTATCGTCAGGGCTGGCTATGATAGCGAAACTATTTTATCGGATCAGTAATTGGCACCAAGAATGCAAATACGTCCAAATGGCCACCCACTTGATGCTGATGAAAATCTTATTGACGAATTCCAGGTGATTCGGTTAAGATAAGAGTCTAGGGTGTGGGTCTCCTCGAAGAAAAGAAAGAAAAAAAAAGGGGGAAGATAATTTTTTTTTTATTTGAGCAAGATTTTTTAAACGGGGGCTAGTCTGGCAACGCCCACGCTGCTGAGCGCCCATTGGATGGATGGTGGCATGAGCGTTAGGCGGAGGTAATCATGTGAAGAAGGAGGGGAGGCCTGTTGTGCCCACCTGAAGGGATAGGTGTGAGATGCCACTGTGCGAGAGAGAGAGAGGAAACCCGTTGACACCCTCTGAGGGCATGGTGAGATACCAATATGAGAACAAAAGAAGGTGGGAAGACGAAAGACTTTCAAAAATGGAAAATAATAAAATTTTCCTGACCGAAGAAGTGGATTGTGGGTTTAGAATTATCAAGGGACTTCAAACCCCGACAAACCCACCCCGATTTTGGTCGGCGTCCATATAAGCAGAGTCGCAGCGAGTTGAGTTCAGTTCGAGTTCGAGTGAAGTTCGCAGTTAGAGTTGCACCTGCGTCGCAGATAGCTGACTTGAAAGATTCCACGCAAATCACGACTCAATTTCTAACCAAGAACAATTTATTTTTGAAGAACGACTTAGACTCACACCACCAAAACAAGTTTTACGAATATCACCTGAAGATACACCAAGAACCAGTTTCTTAAAGAACAAACAACTTAAGATGTTAAGACTCGCCTAACAAACACAAAGTGTCACGAATCCATATAGCGCGTTGGGAAGAAGACGCAGTCCTGTATTCAGCAACCAGATATAAAATATTGTTATCCTTTTTTTTAACACATTTGAACTTTTCGAGTTATTATTTTCTTTTCTTTTACATTTACTTGTGCGGTGTTACCCTTGATCGAAATCGGCTTGCATTACGGCCCGGCGACTGATTGATTTCGTCTGCCTAAGATCAATTCACAACGTGGGTAGGTTAGACTGGAAATCAAAACAGTTACTTCGGTAACCAGACGTTGGAGTCGAGCTGGGAACGACAAGGCTGATACCGAATCTAACCAGATTCCCATCCGAATCACCAAAAGGTTAGAACGTCACGTTTAGTGCTGCGACCAATACCAAGCCAGTTGGTCGTCACAGGACAGGATAGCACGACGGACGCGGCTAGGCAGACGTCATATTTGGCGCAGCGATCCTGGGAGGTCGTCACGCTTATTATCTTCATCTTGGTTGTCTTTTTAGGTAACAATCTAGTTGATGGATTTCTTGGTTTCTTTAAGGTGCACGTCGCACTCTTAAGTTTCGGGAAATTGTTTCGTGTAGTCTGCTTCTTATTTTTTTTTTCTTTTTTTAAGGCAATTCATCAACCAAGGCTGGAGTGCTACTAACATTCAAGGGGTTACAGAGAATTGAGAACAAGAGTAAAAAGGCGTGTTTGAGGAAAGGATACAGAGAAGGACGGGGAACAAGCTCAGGGTGTTACATGTCGATTGACATTACACTTGAATATTTGAAGATTATAGTCATCGAGGAAGCAAGAAAGGAGAAGGGAGTTCCACAGACTGGAAGTGCAGGAGAAGAAGCTGTTTGAGAAAAAGAGACATTTAACTGTATTGACAATGATGCCAGCCCAGTAGTACGTTTAAATTCATTTAGTCCGGGCACCAACGAAAGTAGCTCGCCGGAACAGTAGCCGTGAAAATATTTGTAGAAGGCGATGAAATAAAACCAATAAATAAAATAATGAATAAAAAAAATAATCTCCCTATGATGCAAGTTAGAAAATACCTGGAAATGGTTTCTAGTCAGATTGTAGACTAGATGCCAGATCAGGACCAATCATCTTGCATATTCGCCTCCGGATTTTGTCAACGACCTCAGGATGTACAGCGGAAGCACGAGACCATATATGACAACAATACTCCATGCAAGGATGAATGGTTGATTTATAGATTTAAAGGATGGAATTAGACGAGAAAAACTTTCTAGCACGACACAGAGAGTCAACTTTCCTTGTGGTGACAGTCATGGTGAAAAAGAGCGACAAGAGAAGAATTTCTTCATTAAGTTAAACGAATCGTTCCATTCAAACCACTTTAAAAGCCACCGGGATTTCCAAATAAGATGTAAAAAAAAAAACCCCAAAAAACGAAGTGTAGAACGGATAGAAAGTGGAGATGAAGACCAAAGTGGAGGATGCGTCTAAGGAAGAAACTTTGAATAATATCCTTGTATCAGACCTCTTCTCAAAGAATGAAAGTTCCACCATAAAAGTTTCATCAAAAGGGATAAGGAAAGACATTTTTTTAATTTTAAATGAGAATGTGGAAAGTAAATAAAAAGTAAGAAAAAATACGTTGAGCGTTCAAGAAGAAAAGAAACGAGGAAAAAGACATTAAAAAAATTCGGAAAGAAAATAAAACGGAGAAGTAAAACAACGAAAAAGTAAAAAGGAATATGAAAAGTTCTGAAAAAATAAAAAAGCAGTTGAATAGCAAAGAAAAAGTAGAAAGAAAGAAAGTAGTAAAAAGAAAGTAGAAAGAAAAAAGAAAGAAAAAAGAATGAAGAAAGAAAAAAAGAAAGAAAGAAAAAAGAATGAAGGAAGAAAAAAGAATGAAGAAAGAAAAAAGAATGAAGAAAGAAAAAAAGAATGAATAAAGAAGAAAGAATGAAGAAAGAAAAAAGAATGAAGAAAGAAAAAGAATGAAGAAAGAAAAAAATAAAGAAGAAAGAATGAACAAAGAAAAAGAATGAACAAAGAAAAAAATAAAGAAGAAAGAATGAAGAAAGAAAAAGAATGAAGGAACAAAAAAGAATGAAGAAAGAAAAAAGAACGAAGAAAGAAAAAAGAATGAAGAAAGAAAAAAGAAAAAAGAAAGAAGAAAGAAAAAAGAAAGAAGAAAGAAAAAAGAAAGAAAAAAGAATGAAGAAAGAAAAAAGAAAGAAGAATGAAAAAATAGAGAAAAAAGAATGAAGAAAGAAAAAGAATGAAGGAAGAAAAAAGAAAGAAGAAAGAAAAAAGAATGTAAAAGAAAAAAGAAAAAGAATGAAGAAAGATAAAAGAATGAAGAAAGAAAAAAGAAAGAATAAAGAATGAAGAAAAAAGAAAGAAGAAAGAAAAAGAATGAAGAAAGAAAAAAGAAAGAAGAAAGAAAAAGAATGAAGAAAGAAAAAAGAAAGAAGAAAGAAAAAGTATGAAGAAAGATAAAAAAATGAAGGAAAAAAAAGAATGAAAAAAGAAAAAAGGAAGAAGAAAGAAAAAAGAATGTAAAAGAAAAAAGAAAGAAAAAGAATGAAGAAAGATAAAAGAATGAAGAAAAAAGAAAGAAAAAAAGGAGAAAGAATGAAGAAAAAAGAAAGAAGAAAGAAAAAGAATGAAGAAAGAAAAAAATGAAGAAAGAAAAAATAAAGAAGAAAGAATGAAGAAAGAAAAAGAATGAAGGAAGAAAAAATAAAGAAGAAAGACAAAAGAATGAAGAAAGAAAAAAGAATGAAGAAAGAAAAAAGAAAAAAGAAAGAAGAAAGAAAAAAGAAAGAAGAAAGAAAAAAGAAAGAAGAAAGAATGAAGAAAGAAAAAGAATGAAGGAAGAAAAAAGAATGAAGAAAGAAAAAAGAATGAGGAAAGAAAAAAGAATGAAGAAAGACAAAAGAATGAAGAAAGAAAAAAGAAAGAAGAAAGAAAAAGAATGAAGAAAGAAAAAAGAAAGAAGAAAGAAAAAAGAAAGAAGAAAGAAAGAAGAAAGAAGAAAAGAAAGTCGAAAGAAAAAAGAAATAACAAGAAAAATGAAAGTACGAAGAAGAAAGAAAAAAGAAAGTCGACAGAAAAAGAAAGAAAGAAGATTGTAAAAGAAAGTAAAAAGAAGAAAGAGAGAAAGAATGAAAAAGACGTAAGAAAAAGAGAAAAGAAAGAAAACAGAAAGTAGAGTGAAAAAGAAACGAAAAAGACAAGAAGAAAGAAGAAGGAAAAAAGAAAGTAGAAAGAAAAAAGAAAGAAAAAAGATGAAGAAAGAAAAAGTAGAAAGAAAAATGAAAAAAAGAAAAAAGAAAGTAGTGAGAAGAAAGAAACGAAAAAAGACAAGTAGAAAGAAGAAAGAAAAGAAGAAGAAAAAAAGAAAGTAGAAAGAAAGTAAGAAAGAAAGAAAGAAAGAAAAAGGAGAAAAAGATACGACAAAATAAAAAGAAGAAAAATTAGTATTTAGAAAGAAAATGGAAAGAAAGAACAAAGTGAGAAAGAAACGAAAAAAGACAAGTAGAAAGAAGAAAGAAAACAAGAAAGAAAAAAAGAAAGTAGAAAGAAAGAAAGAAAGAAAGGAGAAAAAGATACGACAAAATAAAAAGAAGAAAAATTAGTATTTATTAGGTTGGTCCAAAAATAATATCGTTTTTCTTTCGAAGTTGAACGTCAAAAAACGACATTATTTTTGCACCAACGTAATAGAAAGAAAATGGAAAGAAAGAACAAAGTAGATTAAAGGAAGAAGATATTAGAGAAAGAAAGCAAAACTTATTAACAAAATATATAGAATGCAATGAACAAATTAAAAACAAAAAAGCAATTGAACCGCAAATAAAGAAAAATAAAACAAAATTCGAAAAGCTTGAGAAATAAATAAATAAAAGAATAAATACATTTTCATGTTGGTATGTATAATCATGTCGAGTTTCGTGAAAGACACTTCAAGAATTCAAGAAAGAAAAGATTCTAGAAATATGAAGAAACGATTTTCTCTTGCTTCCCTCTCGAATCTATGCGGCTGTATGACAAACGCCTTCACGCGTTACCATTCGACTCGCCACATTCTTCCATCTTCCTACACTCTCGCTTTCCCTTTCAAAATCCACCTTGTGCACTTCTTTTGACAAATTCAATTCTCCGGCCTTGGCCGTACGCTCATGTTGATTTGATCAACCTTATGAAATCTCCCACTGAAAACACGCGCCAAAATCTCGTGCCGTTCTCACTATATTGAATCACGACTCAATTCCATATCTGCAAACTTCGCCGACGGGCTGCAAATACGGGAATGTAGATGCAACCTGCAGCGACATCTGGTGGCTTTTACGACCGGGGGAATTTAGTGTAGACGCTCATTTAAGATAAAACATGAAGGAGAGGTTCGAACAAACTGTTATATATATATATATATATATATATATATATATATATATATATATATATATATATATATATATATATATATATATTAGGTTGGTGCAAAAATAATGACGTAATAATGTCGTTTTTTGACGTTAAAAAATACGTAAAAAAACGACATTATTACGTCATTATTTTTGCACCAACCTAATATATATATATATATATATATAATGTGTATGTAAAGAGAGAGAATTTCAGATCATGGTATATTTGCTACAATGTGTAACAGGAAAGTGATATTTACTTTTTTACTTTTTTCTACAGTCTGCGTCTATCTATCACATTGAAAATAGGAATATATGTCTTTAGAAATCTATAAAACTCAGTAAAACATAGTTTCTATACTGACGAGAACTGATGTGCGGTTCGTGTAACGGTTAGCGAATTTGAAAGAGAAATCAGGGAGTCAAGTTCGATATCCAGCCAAGTTGGTTGCGTTCACGAAGTATTGGAAAATGTGTGAATCGCTGTCTGCTAAATTTGCCTCAAATAACAGGCTTCACTAAGCTCTCTTTACTTGAATTTACCCTGTACACGTCCCCGGAGGCACTCGAGGTAGAGGGTTACGTTAAGGGGTAACTTATATCGATAAGATGGGAAGATAATGGTTATCTATAGACTTTAAGAGGTTAACATTGAAGTAGTCGGAGAGACATCTACTTATGGAATCAGTTCCACATAGCAGTGATTCGTTGTAAGAAGCTGTTCGAGTGGTACTTACTTCTCACCACGGAGGGTGTATGGGTGTTTCACTACAATGTAATTGACTAACCGTGAAGGTTAGAACTAGCGAAACCAAGGAATGCAGATCGTCCTAGCACTTTCCATAGAAA
The DNA here is from genome assembly GCA_963932145.1 of Acanthosepion lycidas. Classification (NCBI taxonomy): domain Eukaryota; kingdom Metazoa; phylum Mollusca; class Cephalopoda; order Sepiida; family Sepiidae; genus Acanthosepion; species Acanthosepion lycidas. Next base: position 83,627,396 of record OZ010582.1, on the reverse strand, counting down.
GAGCGATATAGCAGAGAGAAGCTCGCCGCACCCCGCCGGTGAGAGAGGGATTGAAAAATAATTCGTCCCGCACACGGATTCGGAGAGGCTTTTGAACTCTATCAAGAATATAAAGGGAGGACTAGGTAGTTCTCGCCTAAATATGATAACAGTACTACATTTTCGACCTGATCTGGCTCATGTAAAGTTAGAGGATAGTATGAGGAGCCAGGTAATTACTTGTAACTGCATCTTTAGCAAGGGATCGTATATAAGCGTTCACCTTGAGGTTAAGAATGAGTTTGAGGCCCAATCTCCTCTCGAGGTACGGTGCCTCCTCGAGGTGACATCCATTTATCGTGATTGGTGGCAATTCTATTGTGGGTGATGTATTGGCCCGCAAACAGATATTGAATGACGGAAAACAACAAACGAAGACTTGAGTAAAAAAATGTATATATTGCCAAAATATAGTCAAAAAATATGTCTGCATGTTCATGTAGCGCGAGAAGAGCGTTATCCTGAAAAGGACAGTTTTATGGTAGCTGAATATCGTTGTACTGAAATGAACAGTTTTGTAATCAGTGAAGAGGCTTGTTGTGAAAACGACAGTTTTGTGGTCACTGTAAAACGCAATTAATTGCATATCATTTTTGCTAGCAAGCATGATTGGAGCGGAGGCCGATGGTGAGCTGGAGCTCTAAGTAATGATGGCTTGCTAGAACTGTGGCCTGGCTGTCGGCTGCTGGAACAGATACTACACTTCGATCACAGTTATTAGGTTGGTGCAAAAATAATGACGTTTTTTGACGTAAAAAAAAATACGTCAAAAAACGTCATTATTTTTGCACCAACCTAATACCTGGACTGCGTATTCGTGCTTTTTTCTTATCATGTTTTGAGATCTTTTTATATCATGGATCTGTTTTACAGCGATGTCTTGTTAAGCTTTTTCTTTCGTTTTTTTTTTTTTGTTTTGTTTTGTTTTTTTTTGTTTGTATTTTTTTTTTTTTTTTTTTCAATGGGGTAATGCCGACAGGATCCGATCGGCACTAGAAGAAGGGAAAACTTTCAATTTAAAAAAAAATGTAAAGAGAAGGGCTTTAACATTTCTAGAAAAGATTAGGCTACCGTACATGTCTTCCACGACCACAATGGGATACGTAACTCGTTATTTGACTAATGAGGACACTGTTTTCATCATATAACGATTAGTGTAGATTATCGTAATTTTTAGCACTTAAGTTTGTATTTTTTAGGAATTATTTTAAAATTTAGAGAAGGCATATTACAAAAATATCAAATGAATGTTACATCTCGTCTTAATGCAAGTTGGATCATTAAACTCAAAAGGGTTTACGGGCCGTAACAAATGAATTGAGTTTCGCTTTTAGAAGTCTTGTAAAATGTCAATGTCTTGTTTATGTCATGTTCTCTTCAAGTTATATGTGATATCCAAATTAGCTTTTGCAAGTCCTGAACTGATGTAGTTTCTGTATCTATTTCTATTACACTTATTTGTTTGTGATTGTATAGCGCCAGCCCACAAGATTCGTAAAATTGTGGTCTTCACCAAAATCTACAGGCTTCTTTCGCTCAAAGCGATTTTTAACGTTAGAAAGCTTACAACTGAGAGTTTATATATTTATTAAATGATGTGGTACCGTTCATGACACCCATATAAAAGTCTTAATCTGACAATTCAATTCTATTTTCTAAAGAAAAAATGGATTTTTTTATTTATTCATCCGACAGATTCTATCGCTTTAAACCTCATTTTTTAGTGGATAATCGTATTTGAGTATACGTTCCGTTTATTTATTAAACATTATATTTATTTTCGTCTACCGGCCTGAATATTCGAGATATGCTATTAAAGAAAAACATGTGCTCTCCAAGAGAATTACGAACCTGCGTCCCCACTAGAAGAGGTAACCGTTGTTAGATCCGACGGGTTCTAGACCGATCAGCTACGGCCGATCAGGCATGGCTGAATAATGCCTTCAATCGGAATCCTTTTCATGACTCCCGAAGTTTATATCTGCTCAGTTTCATGTCCAAACGTAAACAAGGCAATCATGGAAAATGTAAGGGATGTTTCCTTTATTATTCCAACAGATCACTCTAAACGAAATCTCATTGAAGAAAATCTTTCGATATTTAGGCCGGTAGACGAAAATAAATAAATATACTGATTATAAAATAAACAGAGCAGCTACTTAAATACGAGTATGCATTAAAAGATAACGTTGAAAGTGAATAATATACTATTTAAGTATACTCAAGGATAAGGTTTTGGTTTTGTAGCAATTTGCAGTATTGGGCGAAACTACCTCTAGGGAAGCCTATTTTATGTTCAATTACCTTATCTCCGAAACATAAGATGTTAACATTAAGCACTACTTCAAATAAAAGGGTATGAAGGAAACAGTGGTGGAAAGAGCAATAACAGTTACTGGTGTGGAGAAACCTATTTTCATGAAAAATTGTTTTAAGAGAAGGATTTATAAATTTCTACATTAACCTGAACTGGCTGCTCAGACAATGAATACCAAATATCTTTAATCAATTTCAAAATCTATTTTCTGTCCATACTGGGAGATATACTAACTCACACAGCGTCAAGTAAACTTACTCCTAAATAATTAGATAAGCACTGGTTTGAACACGCACAACCATGCATATATAGGAAACGTTTATAAATTTAACATGTTTCGCTTTTATTTAAGTTTCATCAGAAAATGATATATTTAGGAAAAATGGTAATTCTCGATTTTTTTTATTTTTCTGTTTGTTTTTTATTGGTAGATCATACAATGTGTGTATTTTTCAAGTAAAGCAGCTTTCGTGCGTATAATTCTTGTGTGTTTGTGTATTATAATTATCATTGATCTATCCGAGATTTTGCTGATAATTTATGGGCATCTATTGGGTATTGTTATTTGTGTCCAATCGTTGACCGCATGTTGATTTTGGAATGTTTTGTATGAGTGTAAAAGAATTTAGGTTACACCGGTTGTGGTTGTAGAGAAACGCATCTTACATTTTTCTAAGTATGGAATCTATAAAAAAAAAATTGGTCATATAATAAAGTGTGTTTGAGTTAAGGTAAAATATTTAGCAGGATTCAGTAGAACCCTGTTTAACAGGAGTTCATAAAAATAACTGTAGATAACAGTTATTGTTATTACTGGATATTTATTATCAAGTATCTCTCATGTTTCATATAAAAGCACATTTATCGCTATTTCGACAATGATTTTCATAATCAGAAATTTGGATTACCAATGAGATCGCCACTTAGCGATGTCTTAGTGTGTCAATTCATAAAAAAATATAGATATTTCTTCTTGCCAAAATATTTTAATCAATGAATATATTACTGATATAGTGATGATGCTTTGTTTATAGCACAAAACAATATTACCTGATCTTTTAAATAAATTAAACAATTGTTATATACGAGAAAATACCCGAGTCGATTAAAACGTTTCTTCGGGAATTGGGCTGACATAATGATTGTAATTTCAATCGCTGAACCAAGCAGGGGAAACCGAGCGAGCAATACATGAGTAATACTAAAAGTAAGAACCTGTACATGGGTCGTGGAAAAAATACAATGACTCCCTTAAATTAAATAAAGTTTTCAGTTCGAAATTCCTTATAAATTAGACGGGTTGACATACGGTTGATAAAGGCCGGAGGGATACAACGACGGAAACCGTGTGATAAGAACAAACATGATAACAATAGTGTGCAAGTAATAAGTGAATGTACAAGAGAATTTACTTATGAAACGGAAACAAACAATACATTACTTTTCCTCATTATTATGTTAAACCATACTGAGAATAATCTGAAACTAAATGTCTATTTAAAATGTACTAATAAAAATTATCTATTCAACTCGTAACAAAATACAATCAGGAATAATTATCGGCTTCTATGTAAGATCACTTAAAATTTTTAACCAAACTGTCTAGGAATATCTCGTCTACATCATAAAGAGAAATATATTGAAAATTCCTTTAAATTCCTGCAATATCAGGTTCATTATATATAATGCTAGAAGGAAAGATAATCAAATTCATAAAACTAGAAAAATAAAGAATATGAATAATCTTAATACATTTAGAGACATAGAAGTACCGACTCAAATATAAAGATATAACGCACTTCTCTCATATATATATATATATATATATATATATATATATATATATATATATATATATATATATATATATATATATATATATATATGGTATATTTCTCACATTCATTATATAGGTGTCGTCGCAATATCAGTTTGCTGCTATCAATCTATAGATTAATATACATAAAATACATATTAATAACCATACACTTTTCTCAGATTCTCTATCTAACTCACAACCCCACCACACACAAATATAGGTGTGTGCTCTAACACTCATGCATAAAAACGTGTATGAGCGCACGTTTGCATATTATATATATATATATATATATATATAGTTTTCCTCTGTGTGTGAGTGTGGGCGTGCATATGTTTGCATATATATATATATATATATATATATATATATATATATATATATATATATATATATGAGTGTAAGTGTGTGTGCGCGCGTTCATATTTTTGCATATATATACGTGTATGTGTGTGCGCGTGTGTATGTACGTGTGTGAAAGATGTGTGCGGATGTGTGCCAAATCATAAAATCATATATGCATTTGTGTGCAGATAAGACTTTACATCTGCAAATATTTTGGACTGCTATTATTACATACATACATACATACACACAGCTAGCTAGATATATATATATATATATATGTATGTATGTATGTATGTATGTATAGTTTGTGAGTGTGTGCGCGTGCATATGTTTGCATACATATATATATATGTATATATGAGTGTAAGTGTGTGTGTGCGTTCATATTTTTGCATATATATATATATATATATATATATATATATAGATTACATATATATAAGTATGGGTTATATATATATATATATATATATATATATATATATATATATATATATATAACCCATATAACCTATATATATATATATATATATATATATATATATATATATATATATAAACTTTAGTGTCGCACTGATATGATTTTGGCAATTTCATTTCACCTTATCAGATTTGCGTTCATAAAGCTTTTTGGCTTTTGTCTTCGGAACTCAAAGTTCGCCGTACAAAAGTGAATTTTCGGAAAAAGCTACTTACCTTATTATATCCCCTTTGCTTTCATACTTGCTCGCAGGCTTCTATCACAGCCAGCCTTATTGGGTTGTTTATTGCTCTCTCTCTCTATCTCTCTCTCTCTCTCTCTCTCTCTCTCTCTTTTAATCTGGCAAAGCTTTGTTTCTTTCTTCATTATTAGTTTTCGTTCTTTTTGCCTCTTGCCGTGTCTTTTACTTACATTTCCCTTTTTCCTCTTTCTCTCACTCTTTTTCTCTTTTATATCTCGCTTTCGTTCACTTTTTTAATTACCAATCTTTCGACACAAGGATAGTTTTCATGATTTCTATCCTCCTTTGCTTAATATTTTTCTTGCTTTTTACTTCTGCAATGTTATGAGTCCTAACTTGGCATCTCGGTTTCTGTCATTTTCCCAGAATCGTAACGTAGCTCTTTTCTGTCTTTTCTTTAAATAGTTCTATGGTAATTGTTCTGATAAACTTTCCTATTTATTATCACGACTTTACGAATTTAAATGCAGTACTAGACTGGCAACTTGGTCTCATCACTTTATACTTGGTATGGTTAGATTTAACGGTAGTTCTATGCTAGCAGTTTCCTCTTTCGCACTTCTCGCTTTTGGAACTTTCTTCATGTCTCTTGCTTTTCAGTAAATTTTTACCTTCAAAAATCGAAATGCAATGTTCTATTATTACTGTTTTTTTTTTATTTTTCTCCCCTATTAACAATTTTTTTATTTTTCTCATATTCCACTCAGGAAGCTTTTTAGTCTCAGTGGCTTTGTTTCCTTACTAGGGATAAAATGATTTAAAAAGCTTCTTTCAAATTATTACTTATTTCTACTTTTTGAGTTTTCTCTTATTATAAAAAATCGTATGTGTCTGTTTCTCTTTCATGTCGTGTTTATGTCGGCCATTTTGTTTATTCTTTCAGGTCTTTATTTTTATTTTCTAATTCTTTTGTCTTTTCTTTTCTTTTTCTTTTTTCTACATTTCTCTATTCGTTCCGAGGCATCTTTTTTTCAATTTTATTCTTCTTTAAGACTCTACATTCTCCAGCCTTTATTCTATTTTCGCTCTTCTACATTTCCACTTTCGTGTTGTCACGCTTTTTTTTTCTATCTATCTATCTCTCTCTCTCTCTCTGAAATTCTTTTCTTTACATCCTTTTTATTCAACGTCTTTTTCATTATGTCTATGTATTTAGACTTAGCTTTCTTTTCGGACGTTTTCCTTTGAGTTTAACTTCCATGGCTCATCTGTAAAATTTAATTATTTTTCAATCTTTTATTTATTTCCTTTTCTTAAATACCATTTTCACTTTTCCTTAAACCGTCTATTCCTTATTTAACTTATATATTATCATTATTGTTCCTTACTCTCTCTCTCACTCTATCTCTCTATCTCTCTTTCTCTCTCTCTCTCTCTCTCTCTCTCAATATATATATATATATATATCATAAAGAAACTATTTATACAAAGAACAAACAATAAATTAAAAAAAAATTCTTCGTCTTAGTATTTGGTTATATGTAAGAAAATTGCGCCCTGAAAAAGACAGTTTATAATCGTTGAAACTTCTTGGCATGTGTCTTCCATCTGACAACAAATCGAATATAAGGATCTTACTATTTAGGGAATTGATAGTAAGTGAATGTCTCATTAAATTCTGTTAGCAAAGTGATATCGCCATTAATCACATTAACATTGCTATTTAATTCTTTGTATAGACTGTTTCTTTATGATATAATATGTAAGCTACACGCCCTAATATATATATATATATATATATATATATATATATATATATATATATATATATACATATATATATATATATGTATGTATGTATGTATGTATGTATAACTCTCTTCTGGCTTCTTGCTTTCCAGCCTGCTTTGACCTTCAAATATTTGAATCCAGTGCTTATTTGCAGCCTTATTGATCCGTATTTTATTGTTCTCGCTCTTTGATAGTGTTTTTTTTTTTTTCGTTTTCTTATTCTTTCACAGTCAGTAAGCCATTGTTTCTTAGTGGCTTTATAACCTTACTTGGGATGACATGATAACAAATATTAGAGAGGTACTGAAAGTTCTCGAATTCACATAGAAAGAATTTATAAATGTTTTATCTCTTGTTACAAGCGTTATGTTCTAAAAATATACTACTCGATACGCTGGACAATTTCTCTCCGTGATAATATTTATAACGACAGAGAAAGAAGTGGTCATACATTTCTTTTTTTTTCTTTTTTTTTTTCTGAAATCATTTTTTTAATTTTTTTTTAATATTCCTGAGCAACTTTGGCCATTCTTTCTTCAATTTTGAACTAGAAATTGGTTTTCAAACCTCCTTTACATTTGATCGTGGGCACACGAAGAGATCGTGTCTCTATCCCCATAAGGAAAATATATGCACTTATGGAAGGAAAAGGCAAGTCGTAAGATTGTAAAAAAAACACTAGTATAAACTTTGAATGATGATTCTATTTCAAATTCTCCGATAGAAATGACATTCGGTGTTTGGCACCATGTGCAAAGAAATTGTTCAATCCTTTATTTATGAAACGGTGTTTTTAAACTATTTTTTAAAATTCTTTTTTCTTTTAAATACTTTTTATTTCCTATTCTTTCTCTTCTTTCTCTTCTTTCTCTTTTTCTCTTCTTTCTTTTTTTCTTTTTACTTCTATCCTATCTGGTACGCTATTTGATAATTTTACTTTCTTGCTCAATAATTCATTTATTTTTTAAATCTCTTTCAGCCACCATCATTTCTTTCGTATATATATATATATATATATATATATATATATATATATATATATATATGTATATATATATATATATGTGTGTGTGTGTGTGCATATATATATATATATATATATATATATATATATATATATATATATATAAACACGCATACGCATATATATATATATATATATATATATATATGTATATATATATATATATATGCGTATGCGTGTTTATATATATATATATATTCATACATGTTTCATATGTATGAATGAAAAAATGCCTCCTAAATACACACACAATGTATATATATTAGGTTGGTGCAAAAATAATGACGTAATAATGTCGTTTTTTGACGTATTTTTAACGTCAAAAAACGACATTATTACGATATTATTTTTGCAACAACCTAATAGATAGATAGATAGATAGATAGATAGATAGATAGATAATATTAGTGGTCAATATATATATATATATATATATATATATATATATATATATATATATATATATATATATAATTTTCAAGAGGATAGAAAACAGGTAGAGGTCAATGTTCAGGAGACAGCAAGAATTTAATATCAAAGGCTCAAACACTAATATTCCATGGTTATAATTTCTTACATTGGAATCGTAATCACGATCCAATTTATCAGAGCTACAATTTCAAAATGAAATCGGAAAATATAACTCTGGCTATTAAAAACAATATATATATTCATTGTTTATACGTTATTTTTATATATCCATATATTTAAGTAAATGCTTTGGTTATAATAAACAGTATTAACAACATTTACCGGTCTGAACGTTCGAGAAATTTTATAGAAACAAGTTCTCCAACACATTTCTCAGACATTCACGACAGTAAATCTTATCAGTACTTTTTATTATTTCAGAGAATTTACTTAAATATTTGTATCTATAAAAATAACGTATAAACAATAAATATATCAAAATAATTCTCGGACTTAGTCCATTTCATAATATACATATATATATATATATATATATATATATATATATATATATATATATATATATATATATTATAAAGATATTACATATAGACAAAGTACTCACGACAAAGATGCATTTTTGCTTCGATGCGAACGCATCTCAATAGGTGAGGAACAAAGTTCTATTAAACATATTTATAATAAATAACTATTGCTCTACTCTTAGTATTGAGCTTTTTTAAATTAATGCTATATGAACGTTTGAATTCATATTCTTTTCGTTCTAGTTAAACATACATATATATATATATATATATATATATATATATATATATATACATATATATATATATATATATATATATATATATATATATATACGTAATGAGGCATTATTAAGAGACGTTATTTAAATTTTGTCGTTACATGTGTTTGAGCTGACATCCCTGTTATTTTCAGTAGTGAAACCAATGTCAGCCGGTCTAGTAAGTATTTTTGATTTATCGGTTAGTACAGTTAATGGATTTTATTTTTTAAGCTAACACATTTTTATTACTTCAGATATTATTTTAGTGGCTACGAGTATTTGAGTAGACACTCCGTTTTTTAAACAGTGTTTATATCATCTAATGAATTTTGTCGGATTAAAAATAAAAGTTGATTTATTCTTTAGAATTTGCTTTCTTTTGTCGAGTGTCCAGGCCGTTAAACGAAATAAACACTGTTAAAAAAAAGAAAAAAAGATCGACTACTCAAATATGAACAGCCATCAAAAATATATAAATGAATATATCTCTAATAAAAATAATAATCCAATATATACATTGATTTCACAGACACTGCTTTATCGCTGCGTCTCACGTAATAATTATACCATATAAAGTTCACTTAAATCATCTATCACTAGGTAACTGTTATGTAGTGGTTTCACAGTGGAGGCTTGTATTTGTACTAAGTCGGTCCTAAAATAGGTCCGACGTACAAAAGGTTAGGAACTTGATATAATAGGTAATGACCCAGAGTAATCTAGTTGTGGTCGCTGATACTTTAGTATCCGACTAATGGTCGTCCGGCATCGACTGACTGACCGAGCGACCACTGAGCCACTGACTCGTTACGCTTACTATTCCTACTTATTATAGGTGGGAGAGTCTATTAACTATAGAATAGGTGTGTTCCACTATAACAGTAACACAACCAGAAAACACAACAATATATTTCACAAATCCTTGCCAGTAACGCAAAACTGGTATACAAAAATCGTAACAATTACTACTAATATTATAAATGTTAAGTATAAAAAAATAAACCAAAATAAATAAAATATTATCAAATTATAAGAAATAACTGTGAAGATGCGATATTTCAATATATATTAAACTGATATAGGACAAAAACGCTTTCATGACGTCATATGAAAGCCGAGAGTGGTTATATGTTTGATATTTTATATTTAAACTCTTAAATATAGAGAAATAATTTTTTTTAACCTAAACTACTGTATGTATATATATATATATTATATATATATATATATATATATATATATATATATATATATATACATACATATACATTATATATATATATATATATATATATATATATATATATATATATACACAACTTCTAAAAACACAACATCCAGCCGGGCTAAACCATACATTTAACAATATAGACAGTACTAATATATAACTGAACAAATCAAAACCTACCCAGATTTCTCACCCACACAAGACAGACATGATTACGGAGGTGTGGAGGCCTCACAATAATGCACACACTCACACGAATACACACACTTACACACATCATACTCACTCACTCCCTAATGAGCCTAATGATAACACACACCCACAGCAATACACACGCTTACATATATCATACTCACTCACTCCCTAAGAACCAAATAACACACACACAAACACTAAACAGAAACACATCCCTTCACCAAGTCCAATAAAACTGTCAAACTGACCAGAGAATTCATAGCAGCATGTATCTATCCAGCTCTTATCTCAAATAACAACTTAAAAGAGACTGTTTGACCAACACAAGGAATGTTAAAAGATTCATGTTAAAAAAATAAAAAAAACAAATGAAAACTACAGACAAAAGTTCATTTTCTCCATCAAGACATTCATTTCTGTAGTTTACTGCTACCAGCAAGCAGAAATATTACTTCTCCTGATGATGGCCATTTTGGCCTAAACTAGTCGAGGAATCTAAATGAAATAATAATAATAATAAACGAAAGAATGTTAATCTACAACCCAGTGTGTCTGAAGATTTTAAATTTTTAATATTTTTTTATTGTTCAATGTATATATATATATATATATATATATATTAGGTTGGTGCAAAAATAATTTCGTTTTCTAACATATGTTACTCTGTGAGAAAACGAAATTATTTTTGCACGAACCTAATATATATATATATATATATATATATATATATATATATTATAATTATTTTTTTAAATGTGATTCCTTCGCTACATAAGAGTTTTCATGTTTCAAAAGCGAGAGACAAAAACCTCAATATAATTATTAAAATTAAATTGAGTTAAAGTATCAAGCCCTGTTTCATCCTCAAGCGAAAATTCAGGAATAACCAATCTTGAAATTTACGCATCTTTATAAGCATGTTAATACGCAAAATTAATTACTATGAAATGGCTGTGGCGACCATTTTGTTAAGGGGTCTAAGAGATTCAAATAAAACAAAATTCTCTAGATACTTAACGGCATACTATGGTGTCAAAAGTAAGCTTTTGCTGTGACTGACCAGACGATGTGCGCACATGAATGCCATCATTCGCTTTAAAATGGATGGTCCCGACCCTTCCTAGGCTTGACCTTTTAACGAAGGTGACTGATATGTGGATAAAAATTATCTCTTAGACCCCTTACCAAAATGGATGCGCATTGTCTGTTTTTGATTTGGTTGACTGTACAGTAAAGTAGGGTGATTCGGCAATGTCTGTGTTAAAAAGAGCACCATGACGCAAATCATTCTGACATAGATTTGAAAATGACATGCTATACTCTTTGGCATTCGATCCGGAATCTCCAATACTAACATTTAAAACTGTTTGGGTGTCAATCTGAGAAGAGTACAGAGGATTCAGAAAGAGTTGGATGAATCTAATGGTGATTACGAAGGTACGACAGCTCGGAAAACTCATTCTGGTTGTCCTGATAAGAAAATAACTCCCAAATTTGTTGTTGAGGGCTTCAGAGTGTACACGGAAGCCTACATCAGGCGCCTTGAGGAGGCAGTGCTTCAAAGTGTTAAGAGATAGCTGCTGGAAGACCTTGTGTCTGGCATCAGGACTTAAGATAGATAGATAGATAGATAGATAGATAGATAGATAGATAGATAGATAGATAGATAGATAGAATCAGAATAAGATAGATAGATAGATAGATAGATAGATAGATAGATAGATAGATAGATAGATAGAATCAGAATGAGATAGATAGTTAGAATCAGAATGAGATAGATAGATAGATAGATAGAATCAGAATGAGATAGATAGATATAATCAGAATGAGATAGATAGATAGATAGATAGTTAGAATCAGAATGAGATAGATAGATAGATAGATAGATAGATAGAATCAGAATGAGATAGATAGATAGATAGATAGATAGATAGATAGATAGATAGATAGATAGAATCAGAATGAGATAGATAGATAGATAGATAGATAGATAGATAGATATACAGTGGTTATATACAATAAGAGTGAGTTACGTAGATATGGATGATAACTAAAATAAGACTAAGGCAGATAGAAGTAAAATATAACTAGAATCATAGATAGATAGATAGATAGATAGATAGATAGATAGATAGTGAGACAGACAGACAGACAGACAGACATGAAGAGTCTGATAGAAAGAGATAACAATAAAAATGATGCAGGTAGATCGGAATTTAGACAGTAATATAGGCAACTGAGAAGAGATAGATATATATGAGTAAACTGATATAGATACTTAAAAGAATAGATAGATAGATAGATAGATAGATAGATAGATAGATAGATAGATAGACAGGCAGATAGATAGATAGATAGATAGATAGATAGATAGATAGATAGATAGATAGACAGGCAGATAGATAGATAGATAGATAGATAGATAGATAGATAGATAGATAGATAGACAGGCAGATAGATAGATAGATAGATAGATAGATAGATTGTGTACATATATTTATATATATATTCTGATCTTTCGTCGTCTACGGGGAAAAATATTGAAGGGTGAAGAAAGAGAAAGAAAAAAATGTCCGTTATAAGCAATTAGAATAAAAAGACAAAACCGCTTCTGATGAAAATACTAATATAAATACAAACCTGGCATAAAACAGCAAAAAACAATATGAAATGTGATAAAATCGAAGAAAATCTTCGAAAAAATCTGCTCACCGAAGTGTATTCATAAGAAATTCGCTAACACTTCTACGCACACACACTCACACATACGCACAAACATGTTCAAACAGACGAATGAAAAAAGCTTTGTAGAAATTAAACAAAAACCCCGAAAAACACACCTAAGTGAAAAACACTGAACGAACGCGTGGTGCATACATGCGCATATGTGTCGCTGTGTAATTTTCACAGCTTTCCGCCGGTTTACTGTTAACAGAGCGCAGTGTGCTCAGGCACAAGTGTGAGAAAACGTTGCGCGTAACAAAATAGATCCGTCTGCGTCTCACACCTTCCTGCATCGTCCTTACGTCACGGGTGCTACGTCTCGGCGCCGTTATTCCATAGAGGAATATCAGGACCCATTCTCCTGCGAACCAATTACGGCTAATTGTCTTTGGCTGAGCACGTTCACAATTTACTTTTTCTTTCGGCTTCTTCTTCTTAAACGGCATTTATTCCATTCGCCTTTTTTCCACCACCCTCCATTTCTTTGATTCCAGGCTTAGTTTCGTTTTGGCACAAGGCTGAAAATATGGGGCTCTAATTGAGTATCGTATTCGCTATACAGTAATAATGGTCAATAAACTAGCCTGTTTACTATTACTGACGACGTGGTATTTATTTATTTTACGCTAATCGTTTTTTGTAGTCGTCGTCGTTGTAGATTAAAAAGAACAATTTTATAACATATTTTGTGAGTTTTAGATACAAGTTCGAGATAAAGACAAAAAGTTTAACGTAAGATTTTTATTTTCTTACTTGTTTTTAACATTTTTACATTTGATTTTATTGTTTGTTTTTTTTTCTGGGTCGATCCATTTTTTTATTACTTATTTGGCATTTTTTAAAAGCAGCATTCTTTTTTTTTTCGCCTTTTTTAATTATATTCTTTAATGTTATCTTTTTCTAACTCATCAACATTATAGCCATTATCTATTGCATATTTTTAATTTTCTGCCCGTTTTTTTTCTTTCTTATCTTTTTTTATTCTCATTTTTATTTTCGTTATCATTTTCATTATTATTATTATCATTCTTATCATTACTATTATCAGTGTCATTATCATAATTTTCATTATGATCATTATCTTTTTATTATTATTTTTATCATTATCATCTTTTTCATTATTATCATTAAAATTTATTATTATCATCATCATTATTATTACATTATTAACGTTATCATTATTATCATATTATTTCATTATTATGATCATCCTTTTTTATCATTTTATTATTATCTTTATGATTATCATTTTATTAATTATCATTTATATTGTTTTCATTATCGTTCTCATCATTATTACTATCACTGATATTATTATCATTTTTATTATTTTCATTATCAGTCTCATTATTATTTTTGTCATTATTATCATTTTCATTAGGATCATTATTATTTATTATTATTACTATTATTATTATTATTATTATTATTATTATTATTATTATCAGCATTTTTATTATCATTATCATTTTCAATATTATCATTTTCATTTTTATGATGATCATTTTTATTTTTATCATGTTTCCTTGTCATTATGATCATCAATTTTATTGTTATCGTTTTTATTATTGCTATTATCATTTAATTATCATTATCATTATTATTACTTTAATTTTCATTACTATGATCATCATTTCTATTTTTATCGTTTTATTGTGATTTTTATGAGCATCATTTCTATTATTATCATTATAATTTTATTGTCATTATCATTAATATTATTTTCATTTCCATTAGTATCATTATCATTTTCAATATTATCATTGATATCCTATCTTCATAAAAATATTATCTCAACTTTGTTGGGTTTTATCTGCATTCTTTTGTTCCTGTTTACATTTCTTTTCTCTTTGCTTTTAATTTTGCTTCTTTTTTTTTTTACTTAATTGCTTTCATTCTCCCTATTTTCCACTTCGACTTACAGTCCCCCCCCCCTTTAACTCCATACAACCTGTCCAGAAATTACAAGAGCACTATAAAAATGACAGATTTTTTCTTGAATTTGGTGTTTTCTACTCATTATTTATATTATCTCTGTAGACTACATTTTGAGTATCACCCGCGGTACGAACCCCAGCCACAATATTCTAGTTGTTATTGTTGTGTTGTCGTTTTTTCTTTGTGTTTGATTTCTAACTGCACACTCAACTATTTTTTAATTCAGAATTGTCCTTCTCCTAGATTGGTTGCTAACCAATGTTAGGGAACTAAGTGTATCTTTCTATTAACATCTAAATTGGGATAACCAACTGAAATTTGGATTCGGCACTATAATTTCACTTCCGATAACATCCCAGATTATAATTTCTGTGTAATGCAGGCGTACGGCCGGAAGTATTTCTTCCATGATTAATAAGAAAATGATTTAAATTTTTTTAATTAAATCTCATTTCTCGGTTTTCAGGGACAATAAAAGCCGTTGTGAATTTAATGATTTTCTGTAATTCTATTAGGTTGGTGCAAACATAATGTCGTTTTCTCACATATGTTACTATGTGAGAAAACGACATTACTTTTGCACCAACCTAATAACAACTAAGTGTTCCTTGGAAAAACTATCTGAAAATACCGAAACTTTTCTTGCATGTGAAGATCCCTCCACCTGGATTTTGTAAAACCTTTTCCTGCAAAATTAAGGTGAAATATTAGACTAAAACCGTGATCTGCAATTTCTTAATATCTAACGCTGATAGGCAAAAATGGATAATTTTTCTTTATCATTTCACCCCAAGCAAGGCGGAAATGCCACTAGTACTCAGGAGTTACAGGGAGTGAAAATGAAAATATTTCTTTTAGATTGTAAGATTTTGGGGGATAATAAGGATTTAGTGATACAAGTCTTACTAATTAACCCATAGTTGAGAAGATGTGGATTCATGCCTTTCCCAAGCATATTTCCACTTAAGTGAATATAACGAACTCAATGGCAATTGGTACCCGGCTCTGCGATTGAAAATTCCAAGCAATTACCTATTACATCACCTGCACATCCCAGATTACAGCAAATGGTATTTCCAAGCGGTCACCTATCTAGGTACCGGCGAGGCTCAACATTGCTTAACTTCAGTAATCGTACGGGAACCGGTGTTTCAATGTTAAATCCAGTAACTGTTACTGCTCTTTCTAGTAGCGATGGTAGTTTCTTTCATAACCTTTTGTTTGAAGTAATGTGGACCATCAATATTTTGATTATGTCAATATATTTTCTGTGCCGCTTTAAAGTCTGTCTCAAGGATCAGTGTCTCTTGCTACCATATTTGTATTCTATATTATCTAACGTAAGGAGAAAAGCAAAAACACAAGATGGAATGTAATCTATTGTGGTATTATGCAATATAAAATGGAAAATTTTGTAAAATAAGAAATTTGTTTAAGAATGATAAAACAAGATATTTGAAATCTTCAAATCAGAACATACTGAATGTCTTTTAAGAAATCGAGGAAAAAGTCGGGACAATGGCTTTTAGGATATGATTGTGGTAGTAGGTACACAGAAAAGCAGAAACTGATCGGTAAAATATATTTCTAATGCCATAATACTGTAGGTTATTAATGTGGTGGCAGTATACACACTAAAGCAGAAACTGATAATTAAAATATATTTACAATATATTAATAATGTAAGATACAAATATAATGTTAATAGGGTACAAATATCGTGGTGGGATATACCCTAAAGCAGAAAACGGTCGGTAAACTATATTTACAAGGCCTTAATAATTTAGCACAGATGTGGTTGTAGGATACACACTTAACCACAAACTGATCGGTAAAATATTTTTACAATGCCTTATTAATGTAGGATACAAATATTGTGGTAGATTATCGTGGTTGGATATAACCCTAAAGCAGAAAACGGTCGGTAAACTATATTTACAATGCCTTACTAATTTAGCATACAAATGTGGTTTTAGGATACACACTAAAGCAGAAAATGATCAGTAAAATATATATTTACAATACATTAATAATGTAGGATGCAAATGAGGTGAAAGGATTCACGTTGAAACAGAAAATATCGGTAAAATATTTTTACAATACCTTAATAGTGTAGGATTCAAATGTGTCGGTAGAGGACAAATGTGGTGGTTGGATACACACTAAAATAGAAACTGATCGGTAAAATATATTTACAATGCTTTAATAATGTAGGATTCAAATGTGTCGGTAGGATACACACTAAAGCAGATGCTATTCGGTAAAATATGTTTGAAATACATTAATAATGTAGGATATAAATATAGTACTATGGTACAAATGTTGTGGTAAAGCAAAAACTGATCGGTAAAATATTTTTTCAATTACTTAGTATTGTAGCATAGAAATGTAATGGTGGAGTATACATTGAATCAAAAACTGATCGGTAAAATATATTTCCAATGCTATAATAATGTTGGATACTAATGTGGTCATATGATAAAAGTTAAACCAGAAATTGACCGGTAATATATTTTTACAATGCCTAAAAAATGTAGGATACAAATGTGGTGGTAGTCTACAAACTAAAGTATAAACTGATCGATGAAATATATTTCCAATGCCATAATACAGTTGGTTACTAATGTGATGGCAGGATACACACTAAAATAGAAACTGATCGGTAAAATACATTTACAATTCCTTACCAATGGAGAATACAAATATGGTGGTTTGGTACTAATGTGGTGGTTGGATACACGCTTAACCACAAACTGATCGGTAAAATATATTTACAATCTCTTAATAATGTACTATATAAATGTGGTAGTAGGATAATAATAAAGCAGAAACTGATCGGTAAAATAGTTTTACAATGCCTTAACATAGGATACAAATGTGGTGTTAGGATACACACTAATGCAGAAAGTCATCGGTAAAATATATTTACAATGCCTTAACAATGTAGGTAGGATACAAACGTGCTGGCAGGATAGATACTAAAGCAGAAACTGATCGGTAAAAAATATTTACAATGACTTAACAATGTAGGATAGAAACGTGGTGGTTGTATACACCCTACAGCAGAAACTGATCGGTAGAACACACGGTAAAGTGACCCTATTTTTTCATTGAGTTATATGTGATATCTGTCTAAGGTATTATCATTGATGTACGTCCGCAAGTGATGTTTTTTTCTATTATTCGTTGTTTTTTTTTTGTTTGTTTCTTTAGCGCCAGTCCAGGAAGTATGATGAAGGATGTTTTTCGCTAATCCGGCTATCTTCATATGCTTGAGGACATTTTAACCACTGATCTGAGAAAACTGCTGTACAGCTTAAAAATAAATATTCGAAATCTTATCTTGAAAACTGAACCCAAATAATACTGATCCTTGCATACGCGGAAAGACACAACTGTCATATTTAATTGTGGACAATCGTGACGCAGATAAGATGCGTATTATACACAAGTGCGTATGTTTGAAATATTCTCTCGTGTACAATACCCATTGATCTTTTAGCATTTGCATTATTCAATTTTTATGTGGTTCCTTTCGACATACTTTGTAACAAGGCAAGTGATATCAATGCAAATAGATCTCGTCATTCTTGATGTGATTATCAGTGTTTTAACCACTGGATGTCAAAACCAACAATCTGTTCAATTTTATTAATTCGACATAGGTAGA
The DNA here is from genome assembly GCA_963932145.1 of Acanthosepion lycidas. Classification (NCBI taxonomy): domain Eukaryota; kingdom Metazoa; phylum Mollusca; class Cephalopoda; order Sepiida; family Sepiidae; genus Acanthosepion; species Acanthosepion lycidas. Next base: position 83,608,422 of record OZ010582.1, on the reverse strand, counting down.
TATTTTTTGTTGATCTAAATATCGCATTGTCCATTCTTTTTGCTGAACTAGACTATGTGAGGTTTCAGCTCTACTAGACCCAGGAATTGAACTCACAACAACCAGCGACCCTATATATTTTAACGAACATTTTAATCCTTTATGTAATCTAACGTTGTAAACTAGGAGGCAATAGTAATGGATCGCGGCTTGGATTGAGGAATCGGTGAGCCGAGTTCGAATTCCAGTCGAATCCATTACATTCACTTACATGCTAATACCCTTGAGAAACGTATGTATCCTTTTCTTCTCCCCCCAGCTATGGGTAAATAGCAGGACAGACCGGGTTCTAGAGCCTTGGATGGCAACTGGTCTACCGCAAAAAGAAATGGCAACCTACTGCGGGAAAAATCTCGTCAATCATGTCTCGAAAGATACATAATCGCCTAAGTGTGTATCACGCATGGTATGTAACTGACTGAATTCTGGAATCCGAAAGCTAGTATCTATAGTTTGTGGGATTATACGCGTGTTTTTCCGATATTTTTTTTTCTATTTTGCTCCGCCTTTTTCCTATTTTTTTTTTCTTAATTTCTTTCGTGTTTTTTTTTTTTTGTTTTCTCCGTTGATTTATTTCCCGCCTCTTCATTCTTCCATATTGTTTTTCTTTTCATTCTTGTCTAACGAAAACACAAATTCATTTTTGCTTATGCGTTTTCGTCTTAATTGTTTTTAAATGTTAGAATATTTCATCATACGTAAGAAGGTTATAAATTTTGCAATGTTCATCGACTCGCTTCTGGAAGGGCCTCCAAAATTAAAACATAAATTTAGTGTTGTATCTGAGAAAAATTTCATTTTTATTGCACAGCTGAAGAATTAGAAATATACAGATGTCATTCTCAATTTGAAAGCGTCTTTAATTTCCAACGTTATTTTTGTCGTGCGAACTGTGTTCCTTCGTATGAAGATGAAAAAAAAAACTTTGTCGAAATATCTATATATGCGCATGCGCAGGAGTTCATATCGTACATGTAAGGTAAACCCAGCTAAAGTATTAATTATAATGAATATACATTATTAAATATTTGAAAGTTAAGCTATCTTATTAATTACTATTGCCTTATAATTTGAGTACTCCAGATTTTTAATAAACCTGCAGTTAATAAAGATACGGCATAAAACCAGAAATATCTTCCACATGATGATAAGGCATTAGTGGCAATTATACATTCATCTATCTAATTATTACCTTTATACTTGAGGTATTTCTGGGAGGTATATATGTAGGTATTTCTGCCGCAGCCTGTATATTTATCGGTTATTTTACATGTATAGATACGCAAGTAAGCATAATGATTCCCCGAAAGTGGAATTGGCCAGACGATTTCAAATTCCGACCGCGTCTATCTGGGTCATTTAGAATGATTTCCCTCCGGCTATGGGTTAAATAGCAGAACATTCCTGAAGATGTATTCTTCTTTTGCTCCTGAATGATTTCTTCTCTTTTCTGTCCCATCTTTAGCGTCTCCTCCCAAACTCATATGAATCCCCTTCTTGCTTGATATAAATTATGCTACGAATTCAAAACTATACTTTATCTAACACGGTAAACACACATATGTATTTCGGCGTCTCTTAGATGACATTAAGTTGCATGACGCCATACGAACATCCGTGTCTATATCGTTAGACGTAAATGTCTAGAGCTTTGACTCCTGCAGACGTCTACTCTCTGATCTGACTGGTGTGCGGCACATTCCGTCAACACGATACAAACAAGCACTCGGACTTTTAATTGCAGAAGAAATAAAAATTAAAAATATATGCGTTTGTGTATAACTCACATGCTAATGTTAGTAAGTGTGTGTGTTCCATATATATAAGTCATATAGATATTTTAAAATTACTTAATTTTAATGCCACCTTGCCACCCACAATATCCCTTAAAAAATGCCCTCTTACTACGTTTTTTTCTCGAATCGCCCATTTATCAGCCCAGTTTTCCACGTCGCCCTCAGTGGGGTGGGGCAGTACAAACTACTTTGGAAATCACAACTTGAGTCAGACACACTACTTCTACCATATGGTATATATAGGACTCTAATGGGTTACGGGAGTTGTGACTATGATTTTAGTTATGGATTCCTTTTTTCAGCTTAGCATTAATTGTTCTTGTATCATTATTTTAAAAGTGATTTAATCATTGCATTTGATTTTATTTAAACTCAATATTTAGCACAGCGTTTTCGCTGCTGTTTTTTTTCGGGTGTCTTTTGTATATGTAGACCTCAAGCCATATTCTAATCAGGTAAGCTCGTTTTATGCACACACACACACACACACACATATATATATATATATATATATATATATATATATATATATATATATATATATATATATATATAAGTGAACATTGAAGACAACACTAGGAGGCGACAAGCTTTTTCATGCTAGATTGCGTCTAGCATGAAACAGCCTCTCGCGTCTGAATGTTGACGTCAGTTTTCACTTTTATATTTATATTTACATACGGTCTATCTCTGATATTGAGCACTTTATCCCATAAATATAGCAGAGCATAAAACTATATTTCTTCATATATATATATATATATATATATATATATATATATACACAACAGTTTATTTAGATATATATATATATATATACATATATACAATATATATATATATATATATATATATATATATATATATATATATATATATATATATATACAACAGTTCAATCGACACCAAAAATATCTGTTTTGTACTTTAGATAAGAGAACATTATTATACATGGTTAAAAAAAGTGAGAAATGATTTTTGCAAGAAAATTTATTATGACAAAAAGAAAAAAAAATCATTTTATGATTAAATTTCCCTGTCCTCAAAATATCCTCCTTTAGCCTTGATTACTGCAGCACAAATTTTTAGCATTCGTTGCAAAATTTTCTCAAAGTACAAGTTTGATAATTGATTCCCTTCTTTTTATCACTAACTCTGATCGCTCTTTTTCATTTGGGGGATGGAAAGGTTTCATTCTTCTGTCAATTTCATCTCTTGCTAATTCTGGATATGCCTTCAAACGTTTGAACTGTAGTTCGCACACACACACACACACACACATATATATAATATATATATATATATATATATATATATATATATATATATATATATATATATATGATAGACTCTCCCGTCGAGTTCGAAGTATGAGGTTCCGACGACTACGAACTAATTATCTGCATGCCTATGACGGGCATGACTTTTGGGACCGGCTCGAGAATTGCACAAAAGACCACAAACAGTACAGGAGAATGTATTGCATCCAAGTGCAGCAAGAATACCGTTAGATGTCTTATTTTGCTTTCTAGTTTCATGTAGTCGATTGATGGTTACTTCTCAGTGCAGCTATATCAATTTTGTAGAAAGAGATTTTTTTTTCTTTCTGGTGTTGTTCCTGAAGGGTTCGTACATTCCAAGTGACAAGATGAATCTGATGTTCTTTCGTAGAGTTTTTCGCAGTAACCGGATATGTGTGGAACTAATTAGATGTAGTTGTCAGAAAGCTAACACAATAATTTATTTCAAGTGGTGAAGGCTTGTGTCGGACCAACCACACTTTTCGATAATAATGTAACGGTGCAAATGACTTGCTACGGAAACTCCGAACGACAGTCCTCAAGTGTTATTATCGCGGAGTTTAACACCTCCGGATCACAGTCAATACCAGCCAGTACTCTCGGCAGGCACAGATTAACCGGATGACTGGATTAAGCTGTCATTAGTTTTTCTTCCCATCTGATTTTTTTTTTATCCTGAAAGCAACACTAAATGGATTGCTAACCAAATCTCAGAGAGACTCCTTTCACCCTCATCAAGGGCAACCTGGTACTTTAAATATATATATATATATATATATATATATATATATATATATATATATATATATATATTGTAAACAGTGACTATTATAGCTATATATATATATATATATATATATATATATATATATATATATATATATATATATATATATATATATATATATATATATATATATATATATATATATTGTAAACAGTGACTACTATAGCTATATAGCGAGACTCCTTGCAAGCCGAATTTAGTCACTCTCGGTCACTGGGCGTGTTTCCAAAAATAAATACGCTAAAAATCCACCTTCATCACAACCGTGCGCTGACAGCTTAGTGGTAGAATATCCGCCTGATACCAATTCAGTCGGGTTTCGATCCTAGCTTGAGGCACCGCACTGGTGATCTGTGATACAGCGAAACAATCTGTCTGTGGATGACAATATATATATATGTATATATTTGTGTGTCTGTGTGTGTGTGTGAGAGAGAGAGATTTGCTAAATGCTCGTTTTCAAGTATTTCCGTTTAATCCCCGTCGAGCTAATCCCTTTTGCTGAGGCACATTTATTTTTCTTCAAAGTCACGGAGCCAATCTGCGTCTTATACTGAAACCAGTCTAAGTGGATCTTATTTTGGATTTCTAGGTGAAAGCACATATTCCAGCGTGATCAGTAATTGAAAAAGCAAAAGCACAAACAAAAAATCGATCACGATGACATTTAATTTCATGCCAGCACAAGCATCGGCAACTTCCAGACAGTTTCGTCTGTTCAACTTCACTCAGAATGTTTGGTTCGACATTTGGTATGCTTTTCAGGCACTCTTCAACGGTGCTTCCTGTTGTGTGCAAACAGATACTTAAAAAATAGTCAAATCAGCCATCGTAAGTTTCGAAGTGGAATCTCATGATTGGAACTGTATTGTTGTTTTATTTATTTTGAAAACTCTCCCCTGACCTAAATTAGCAACGAAGGATCTGCCAATATACATGAAGAATTTAGCAAGATCTATTTTATTCTATTTCAAATCCATTTGTTCCTTGCAAATTAGAAGTTTTCTAAGTGATTAATGTCTATTCTTGGAGTGCAATACAGTATGGCTACGAATACGGTATGATCTAAATGCAGTTTGCGTACATATGCTTTAGACCTTCTTATTCTACAATATTATCTATTGTTTTAACATCAGTCTAAAAAGCAGCGTGCTTCATCCCGGCCAGAGACTTTTTAGAATACATTGTTGTATTTCAAGTCTAGAGGGAGACTTCAACTCTCCTATTTCACCCAAAAGCAATTAAGATAAATAATGAAACATTTAAAATAGACATATAGATAATGAAGCATATAAAACCGATAGATAATGAATCAATAAAGACAGATAAATAATGAAGAAATTAAGATAGATAGATAGATATGAATAGAATGGGATAAATAAATATGAACGAACTGATAGATAGATAGATAGATAGATAGATAGATAGATAGATAGATAGATATGAATAGAATGGGATAAATAAATATGAACGGACTGATATTAGTTTGGTGCAAAAACATATTTTTTGACGTATTTTTAACGCCAAAAAACGTCATTGTTTTTGCACCAACCTAATAGATAGATAGATAGATAGATAGATAGATAGATAATGAAACAGTTCAGATAGATAAATAGAAAGATAGAGAGAGAGATAATGAATCAGTTAAGATAGATAATGAAGTAGTTAATACGCACACACGTATATATATGTATCTATGTATGTATGTATGCATAGGAAGAGAGAGATAAAGAAGCAGTTACGGCATACAGATAGATAGATAGATAGATAGATAGATAGATAGATAGATAGATAGATAGATAGATGAACAGGCAAAAAGATGCAGTTAAGATAAATAGATAATGAAGCAATTAAGATAGACAAAAAGATAATGAAGCAATTATGATAGATATATAAATAATGAAACAGTTAAGATAGATAGATAGATAGATAGATAGATAGATAGATAGATAGATAGATAGATAGATAGATACAGAACCATTTAAGTCAGAGAGAGTGATATATATTGACGCAGTTAAGATAGATAATGAAAACTTAAGATAATTATAAACGGTTAAGATAGACAGATATATAATGAGTCCGTTACGATATATATATATATATATATATATATATATATATATATATAGAGAGAGAGAGAGAGAGAGAAAGAGACAGAAACAGAAAGAGAATGCAGCAATAATGATATATATATATATATATAGAGAGAGAGAGAGAGAGAAAGATAGAGATAGATAAATTAAGCAATTAAAATATATAGAGATAGAAAATCAATTAAGATACACAGATAATGACGCAATTAAAATACCTATATAATGAAGATAGATGACAAAGCAAAAAATAGTGATAGATAGATCGATAATGAAGCAATTAAAATAGATAGATATATAATAAAACAATTCATACACTCACACGTACAAACACTTATATTTACACACACACACATACACACACACAAACACACACACATATATATATATATATATATATATATATAGTGATAATAGAAAATTATGATAAATATTGAAGCAATTGCCATAATAAAATTGTGATGATAGGTAGAGAGATAATGAAGCAATTATACATACATATATATATATATATATATATATATATATATATATATATATATATATATATATATATATATATATAAACAAAGATAGATAGATAGATAGATAGATAGTGAAGTCAGTAAGATAGATAGTGAAGCAATTAAAATAGACAAACAGATAATGAAGCAATTATGATAGATATATAGATAATGAAACAGTTAAGATAGATAGATAGATAGATAGATAGATAGATAGATAGATAGATAGATAGATAGTGAAGTAATTAATTATGTAGAGTGATAATAGGGCAAGGATTTTTTTCGAGGATTAATTAATTTTTATAAGAATTACTTTCATTTTTTTTATAATTTTAATCATAATAATTTATAATATATGAAACTTTTAAAATTCTGCATTACTTCCATCCAGTTTGGTGATATTTTTATTAATTGAAAACTATAGTAACTAATCAAAAATTGACAATCTTGATAAAATCATTTTGCACCAAAATTTCTAAAATAATTGAAAATTTGTTTTATATAAATGATATATCATGTAAGATGTTAATTTTTGAAAATATGTTCGACCATACACGAAATTATCAGAAATTAAGAGCGATGACTATAGTAAATTTAAAGTCACATTTTTAAGATTACTGTGTACTTAAAAAGTATATAAAAAAAATGCACTTGCGTCATTTTCTTAAATTATGTTTTAACAGATAATGTCTCCGTAGAACAACAACCATTATGAGATCCCTTGTCATCGCCTCGTCAATTACGTAGAACATGGCAATGTCTGTTAAAAACGCATTCAATAATTGTGGTATTTTAATGTTGAATTAAATAATTCTTTTCAAATCTTATTAATTATATGTAATATTCCTCAATAAAGTTTCAGAAAAGTATATTTTATTTTGGAAGATTATTTTTTCTTGCGATGAAAGACGACGAAAAATGGGTGCTAATCAGTTATTTTAGGAAAAAAAATAAAAATCGATTCCAATCAATGTAATTTCTGTATGAAATACACCACAGATTATGTTGCTGACTGGAAATAGTAAATTTAATCCTTTAGCTTTCAATTAGAGCTAAAATGAAAACTTCAAGAAAGATAAAAAAAATTAATTCTCTCCTTAAATTTATATAAGAACTTAATAATAATAAAATTCTTTTTCTAGATATATTGATAAATACTGATAATAATTCAGTCTCATTCCATATTAAAAAAAATCTACTATCATAAATTTATGCACCCTTAACTATAACAGTGAATGTCAAGATTGGTATAAAGTAGCAATTATAAAAAAAACTAATAAGGCGTACAATAATTCATTCACAAAACTCATTCACAAAACAGATTTTCTGCACTGAACTAAAACGTATAAAACAAATTCTAATTAATATTAACTTCCTTAATTATATTGTCGACGGACAAATAAGATGTTATATTAGAAATTTTAATATAAAGCAAATATAATACTTCCTCAAATAATCCTAAACATATCGCAATCAAATACATTCTAATTATAAAAAGGACGAAAATATCCTTAAAAAAATAAATACTAATATATCCACCATAGATTTAAAACATTTGCGCAGTACTCATAATTAATTTTATTAATGGCTGGTTTTAATCTTTTAATACGACTTAGTTTATGTTTAACACTTTCATGCAAATGTAAAAATTTAAAATTTCTGATGCACACAACAATTTTGTGTTAGAAAAATGAACGCAACAATTTTTTCCTATAAAAAAAAACAATGATAATTACCTTGCGCTAATATCGAAAGTACTCGGAATAAATTAATCTTATCAGCATGATAACTTTCTCCCTTTCTTTAATAAGGGTACTAAGAAACTTGTCCGTGAATATGAGAGGGTCCTATTGAAAATAAGTAGACAAAACTTAACTAAATTATTGAGTAAGACAATTCTTAATGAAAACATGATGCTAAAATATATAAGCAATATCTATCTATCTATCTATCTATCTATCTATCTATCTATCTATCTACATGTGTGTGTGTACATATAAATATATATATCATATCTGGCCACTCGTATTCGAGGATACCCGTCTACTAGGGCCGTTAGCCAATCACTTTTGCAGACGCTCGCTCAGGCACATTTGTGTTTGCTCAACACCCACAGAACCCACCAGTGTTTTATATATGTTTTTGCAACTATGCTGAGCAGGCCTTAGTTATCTAGCGTGATCAATAATTTGAACAAGGCCAGCACGCTCAAGTCCTCGGCCACAATGACTTATAAAATTATTCGATAAGACATCTTAATGAAACTTGATGCTAAAATATATATGCAATACCTATATCTATATATATATATATCTATCTATATGTATATATATATACATATATATATATATATATATATATATATATCAAGTATGTGGTGCAGTTCAATTTACATTACATGAATCATTCATACAAAAAACAGATATATATCTGTTTTTGAATGAATGATTCATGTAATATATATATATATATATATATATATATATATATATATATATATATACATACACACACACACACACACACATATATATATATATATATATATATATATATATATATATATATATATATATATATATATATATATATAGAGAGAGAGAGAGAGAGAGAGAGAGAGAGAGTTCCGTCTACCCAATTTCACAAACCTTGGGTCAACTCGTGGTACGGTTTTCAAGCACTTTCTAGAGGTGCCACACGCTGAGATCAATATATATAAATATATACACACAAACACACAAACACACACAAACACACACACACACATATACATACATATATATATATATATATATATATATATATATATATATATATATATATATATATATAAATAATTATACATATACATATATTTCTTTATATTTATATACACACACTTTTCACACACACACACACACACACATATATATATATATATATATATATATATATATATAACCGTTTATATATTAATATGTGAATATGTATAGTGTTTGATGATACACGTGCGATTTTTTATAATATTCATTATAATTCATTGCCCCATACATTGTGTTTTATTTAGCTTTCATTTCCACTAATTTACAAATTCGTATTTATCATGAATAAATTACAACGCATATCTAAACAAAGTTTACCTTTTATCAGCGAAACTCATGAAATTCATCCCTATCTTTTTTCTCCGGAAATAAAATTTCTGCGGATAAAAACGTCAAGTAAAACAATATTTTTTTCCAATAATAAAAAAAACGTTCGGCGTAGAGTGGTTGATTTAATTACAACTATCTTATTATTGATTTATTTATTTATTTTTATTTTATGAAAGTATTTTCTCATCGATATTAACCCGATATTTTCTACCTGAGTAAATATGAGTATTGTTTCCTTCCTGCTTCTTTGGCCATGGGTTACTGACTGCCTTTTGTATTTCAGGAACTTTAAATGCATTTTGCCGAAGGCCGACCCCACCCTCTCTCCCTTTCTCTCTCTCTCTCTTTCTCACTCTCTATTTCTCTCTGTCTTTCTCTCTGTCTTTCTCTCTCTTTCTCTCTGTCTTTCTCACTCTAGTGTCGTATTAAATTTTTTTCTCAATTCGAAAGAATTATTTTCCCATCTTTAATAAAATGATTCATTTTTCTATTCATTTTTTGAGAATTCACTTATTAAAATTGATTTCTCTCGTTTCTTCTTCGATTTTAAAAGCCTTTCGGGAAAACATTAGTTTTCTTCAATATAGACTTCAAATCCAAACAAAAACTTTTTTTGATATAAAAAAAATGCTTTTAAGAAATGAATGATGAATATAATAAACGGTAAACTATTAAACATGAATGTGAATAAGTATAATAAAATCAGAATTGAGTACAAATAGATTGAGTATTAATGGCACTCAAAGAAATAACTCAGAATAAAAAACGTTATTAAAAACAATACAAATTGAACGAATCAACGTCATTTGAGAGAATAAAAAAAAAACAAGGACATGCTATTTAGTACAGAAATCGACATCTTCTATGTGCCGTGTCCTTTCAGAATTTTGCCTATCATGGCCCTCTACAATTTTCTATCCTTTGTAGAGCTTAATATATTCTGTCTGTTATTGCTCATAAATCCTGTTCCGCCATCCATTTGCTCAAACTCACTAAGTAGCTTGTGCTGTGTTTTCTTCTGTCCTTATTATCTTCAGTCGTCCATGTGAGCATTAGATTTTCCAAGCCGTCTTCCCTTAGACATTTTAACTCTCTCTTCCTGACGTTATGTATAAGTTGGCTTTTTGTTTCCATTTTCTTCGTCGTTGCTCACATGTTCGGCTCATATCATCCTAAGCATCCTCCTGTAGAACCACATTTCTATTTCTTCGAGTCTCTTCTTCATCTGTGAGGAGATAGTCCAGCATTCATTGCAATATAGGAGGAGGATTGATATTATGTAACAGTTAACTACACTTTTCTCCGTTGCTAACGAATTTTTTTCTGTTTCTTAATACTTTGCTTATCTTCTGGAAGGCACCTTTCGCTATCCTAGTTCGCCTTCTGATTTCGGTGTCACAGTTTCCGTCCTGTTTAAAAATAAAAAGACTTACCAGATATTTAAATTGTTGTACTTTGTGGTACAATTTCTAATTTGCATATTGGTTTGTTCATTTTGCTAACAACTATGTATTCTGTTTTCTTTCAATTGATAGTTAGTCCCTTCTTCTCTCTTTCTTTCTCTACCTTCTATAAGAGTTCTTGTAATTTCATTCTTGTATGTACTCTCAATACTGTGCCATCTGAATATCTTATGTTAAGACTGTGGCCACCAATAATGAACCCTGGTAGGATATCGAATTTTCTCAGAATCATTTCCCTGCATAAATTTAATTAGTCCGTTGAGAAGACACATTCTTGTTTTGCACCCCTTTTTTCTCTTGCATGTGTTCTTTGATATCAGGTATAAAACTATTTTTTTTTTTGAAGTATTAGGTATGTGTAAGAGATTTTAGGTTTAGTTTAGTTTGGTTTATTATATCAAAAACAATAGGTTATTTAATCACGAAAAGATTTTTAGGATATATTTGTATGAATAGAATATGTATTCTTTGTAAAAAATCAGTTTGTAGATCAGGTTCCATTGACGTATTTTTGTAAAGAGGGTTTTTGTCGAGAGTCAAATGTATCGCTGGTAATATTGTTTTTTTTTGTTTGTTTGTTTGTTTTCAAAAATGTATTGATTTACTGTACTGTCTTTACTATAAAAATGTATTTTTATACTTTCATAGTGTTTTGACCCCAGTTTGCGGATTAAATATTTGCCGATAGATGAGACCCTAACAGGTGCTAACATTCCACCTCAGGGTAAGAAGTGGTTTCACGCTTCTCAAAACCTCCTGATCAAAGTCCTTGCTACTTTATCGTCATACCCAGGACAAGAGATTTTAGGGGACTATTCTTTGAAGACTAGATAATAATACACAGAATTTTTTTTTTATAATCAACGCTGGAAACTTGAGGTACAAACCTAATATATTATTTACCAATTTTTTTTTTCGATAAAAAAGATTGATCGACGTTTTTGAAATAAGCAACTATAATTATTATATGGCAAGGTGTGCGAGTATTGCAATGGCGATAAGCGTTCGAAATATGAATTAACATATTTATCTATTCCCCCTATCCTAGCTGTGTCGTATTTGTATCTTGAGAAATCATTGTTATTCTCAAAAATATTTTTATGAATTATTCGTCCTAAAAAAACAAAAAATTATAATTTTTGCAATCCAAAATATATTTCGGCTTTAAGTAACTCGAAAACGTTTGATGAACCGCGAAAAAACAAATCAGTCTTAATCCGACTAACATGCTCATTTTGGCCGCCAACCTTATCGGAATTTGAACCGAAACCTTTATTCAATAAGTATTATCGTATTTTTTTTAATTTATTCTAAAAGAATACACATTATTTCATCTGAAGTAGGCGTTTAGTAGGAACCAGAAACCCAATCTTAAAATGGAAACAAGGGATAAACCTCTAGACCTATTTAAAAGACCGGGGGGAGTGTATCGTCCGGTTGAAACTCCCCCACCGTCGATCTTTTGAACGGGAGTAAAGGTTTATCACTTGTTTCCTGTTTAGGATTGGGTTTCCGGTTCCTGCTAAAGTCTAATTCAGTTCTATACTCCTAACGTTAATGACTACACACAGTAACCCTCTACCTTTGTATTGGGGAACATTATTAAAAAAAAAAAGTTCTCACTGTATTGTAGTATACTTACTTAAGAATTTAGCACGGTTCCGAGAAGCCAATTTTATTTTACAGACTTCGTGAAAAAATATAAATACGATTATGAAAATATTGTTTAATGTCATCCTGCGGTGTTAAAGATTTTTATTTTTAGAAAATTAAATTAGATTCTTGAATTAGTATAACGACATATGATTTATGATTATGCTTTTCTTTTTCATCTTTAATTACAAGGCACCAGAATAACATCACCGAAGTTAAGCAATGTCAAGCACTAACAATACCGGTTGGGAAACCCTGTACTCTAAGCGACCTTTTACATTCTGAGTTTCAACGTAAAATAACCTCAAGAGGGTTGATAAACCGTAAAAAACAGCTCTCGTCAAATCAAATTTAGAATAATAGCATTAACTGGAAGGAAAACTCGAGTGCAGATCGCATTCAGATTCTGAAACTGATTTCATTTAGTCATTATCCATAATCCCCAGCAAAGAAGCTGTAATATCAGCATTTTAAAAGATAATCCGGATTATCTGTTTTCGGCGTTAATCGACCTGATGCGCAAAAGTATCCACGCAGCCTGCAAAGAAAGAAAAGCAGTCAATTGGATATGAGTGGAGAAAAATGAAGAAGAAGGTTTACGGTGGAAAAGCTGACATCGATACAAATGCACAAAAACGAAACACACATTTTCAAGACATTGTGAAATATTATCAGGAAGCATAAAAAAGGGGACAATGAGAGGATTCGATCCTAGTCATGTCAATGCGAACGATCCTTTCCTTAGCTGCATAGTATATGTTACGCCGGGGCTACATATATTAGGTTGGTGCAAAAATAATGACGTAATAATGTCGTTTTTTGACATTAAAAATACGTCAAAAAACGACATTATTACGTCATCATTTTTGCACAAACCTAATAGTTTTGTACTCAGTTTCCCTTGCTAGACTGGTTGCTCCCTCCAAGGTGATAGAACCTAGTCAGTTCTGCTATGTACCCACACATATATATGAGAATAAAATTTGAGTAATTTCCGCCCACCAACCTTTTTTAGAGAGTTGCTCAGTTGCAATGAGCTTATTTTACCCATACGGAAAAAGTAATGGTACTATATTGATTAGTAGAAATAGCTTATCGGTCACAGTAGAAAAAACAGAACGCGCTCAATCTCCAAATAGGAAGAATTGTTATTTTTTAACTGTTTTTCAGATCAATGGTTAAAAATGGCTATGATCGAGTGAAATCTGTTGGTCTAGGTGAAGATCATCCTTCTTTGAACCTTGTGGTCTGATGCTACAGAATCACAAACAAATAACTGTACCAGAAAATAAAAACCGCATCACTTGAAGACTTTCAATAGCAGGAAAAACTAATATGGATACCACATGTAACTGGAAGAGAAAATATTGAAAACAAAAACGAAACACACATTTCCAAAAACATTATAAATGTGAAAAATTTTATTCTAAAAAAATACTCAATTATTTCATCTGAAGTTTGAGTTAATTCTGAAATAGGCATTTAGAAGAAACCAAAAACCGAATCCTAAAATGGAAACTAGCATTTTCTAGCATTTTTTATATCAAGATATATAATCAAGATATTGACACTCCACATTACTTCGAACAAAAGGTTAGGAAGAAAATAGTCACTCTCTCCCACTCACTCTCTCTCTCATATATATATTAGGTTGGTGCAAAAATAATGACGTAATAATGTCGTTTTTTGACGTAACGTCAAAAAACGACATTATTACGTCATTATTTGGTGTCGTTTTTTGACGTTATACGTCAAAAAATTCGTAAAATGGTTAGTGGGTTAAGGTATCTTTAAATTTAGTTAGCGAAGTGAATTCGCCATTTTCTATCATTAACTTTACTAATTTACATTTTGTATGAATGATTCATTGTAATATAAATTAAACTGCACCAAATATTTGATTTATTATGCAGGGTTACATTAGAACATGCACATGCCCACTACAAAAATGTACATCTTCTTTCAACGTTAAAATTTTTTTAACGTTTCATCAGGTGGGGAATCACGATGCTACTAGATTGAAATAAGATGTACAGTTTTGTGGTGAGTATGTGCATGTTCTAATCTAATACTGTATAATATATATACATACACACACGCACACACATACATATATATATATATATATATATATATATATATATATATATATATATATATATATATATGTGTGTGTGTGTGTATGTATGTATGTATGTTTCATTGAATAATATAGGCAAGTCTTGTCTATTTATTTTAAGCAAATACCTTTCATATCGTCTTGATAAGGTTAACAACATTATCATTGAAAGACGAAAGAAAATCACCATATTGATACATGTTTTTTAATCTTCTCCAATCTTTCAGCTCACATAACCCATCATAAGAGATGACAAGTACATTACAATATATTAAAAAATACACGGGCATATCAACAATGATCGTCTGTTTTGTTTGCATGGAAGATTTCTACGCAACGACAAACTGATAAAATGATAATGTTATTAAACTTATCAGACGATATGAAAGGAATTTACTTAAAATAAGTAGACAAAACTTGTGTATATTATTTAATGAAACATGCATTAATGAAAAAATGCAGCCTAAATACACAAACACAATATATATATATATATATATATATATATATATATATATATATATATATACTGCGTGCCAAATTATTATCGAGATAACTTTTTTCTAATATTTCAAAAACCGTCCAATCAATTTACACAAATAATTTGGCACGCAGTGTATATATATATATATATATATATATATATATATATATATATATATATATATAATGTCCAACTATGGGTAAATAGCAGGACAACTATGAATTCAAAACCTGCGGGGGTCTGTTTGGGGTCCTTGTGGCATGTAGTGCACCAGGTCTCTGTATTCGGCCCTTCAAAAAGTGTGGATGGTTCTGAACGAAACCATCACCACTATAATCGAATTGCATGTACTGTCGGTTTCCTGGGAACTCATTTGCTTGACCCTCATACGTCCAATTCGACGGCAGAGACGAGTACATATATATATATATATATATATATATATATATATATATATATATATATATATATATATTCCATCAGGATAGCAGATGCTAACCTCCAGGAAAAGTGTTCATTGCGCCTTTTCGGACTAAAGCTTTCTGTTGACATGAAATTAAAAGGGTATATTGAATCAATTCCTAGTTCCGCTGCTGGGAAAGTTGCTTTACTGTGTCATGCTAGGCAGTTTTTTCTTGATAAGATATATCGTACATATTTGTAAGTCTACCATTCATCTATGCTTTGAATATTACTGCCACATCTGGTCTGGTACTCCTGCAATATATTTAGAGTTTCTTTATAAAATTCACTGAAGAATCTACAATATCTTTGGAACTGACCTGACATCCCGCCTTCAGTCAGATTCCCACCGCCGTAATGTAGCTTCCCTGGGTCTTTTCTATAAATATTTTCATAGTAATTCTTCTAATGAACTTCCATCTATGTTACCCAGACTTTATGAATTTAAGGGTAATACTAGATTGGTGGCAAGTTTTCATCATTCTATGAAACCGTAAGTTCTATGCCAACAGTTTCTTTTATCTCACTTCTAGTTTATCTCTCTTCTTCTTTCAACTTCGAAATTCCAAAATGTATATGCAATGTCAATCGTTATCTTCGTAATTCTTGTTCTTTTATTGCTCTCTCTGCTTAATTGTATTTTTCCTCCTAGATTTTAACACCCAGTAACCCCCTGTGTCTTAGTGGCGGTATTGCCTTGTGTGAGGTAAAATTATATATATATATATATATATATATATATATATATATATATATATATATAAAGAAATATAGTCTTAAGGTGTGCTATATTTATGGAATAAAGTGCTCAATATCAGAGATAGAGCGTGTGTAAATATAAAAGTGAACATAGAAGTCAACACTTAGAGGCGACAGTCTGTTTCATGCTATATGCAATCGTCAAGCCACGTCCATGTCGTTTTTTGACGTATTTTAACGTTAAAAAACGACATTATTACGTCATTATTTTTGCACCAACCTAATATATATATATATATATATATATATATATATATATATATATATATAGAGAGAGAGAGAGAGAGAGAGAGAGTGTGTGTGTGTGTGTGTGTGTGTGTGTGTGTGCCACTTTTCATCTTTTAGAACTTCATCGTTCTAAAGTGATGTTTACGTTGATATGATTACACACGCACATGGAGGAGAGGTGACGCCAACTTTTTTTTTTTTTCAGTTAAAATTTAAATTACGAACCTAATATGTTTTGGGTATATTTAGCCGATTTCATTTATTTTCATTTTTTTATGTTTGTATAACTTTTGTTATTTAAATATCCCACATTGTGAGCATAAGATCAGCCAAGAAAGGTGAAATGTTTTAAGAACCTGAACTTGTCAGAGAGGAAACACGCTTGGGTGATCATGTCTGTTTCGATTCATGACTGACTGGGTAGAAATATTTCCAAGAATCCTTCCGTTTCTTTCTGTAGTAGCCAGAATGCCAACCAAGTCTATCGGGCCCAATCTGTTCAGCTATTCAACCCATAGCTGAGGGATAAGGGATGGATTCATACTTTTCTAAAGGATATTTGCGCGTAAGTGAACGTAAGGAACCCGACTGGAATTCGAACGTTGCTCTCCGATTTTTAATTCCGAGCCGTTATCCATTACACCACCCACACATCCCGCTAAAAATAAATGTCATTAGGAATAGCATTCGAGTTGCATGAAATCACACACTACCAAATAAGCACTATTCTTTGTTCCTCCTCGGTGCACACTGCCAGCAGAGCGGTCATGTTCACACTGTAACAGTAACAAGAAAACTGGAGTGATCAAGCTAAAGCTTCGACTATGTGACCACCTATGAGCAAGCATGAGCAGAAGACAGTGTGACAAAGTTTTAAAAAAAAGTTATGGCGAAAGTGCAAATATTTTTTTTTACTTACCCTCATATCTATCTATCTATCTATCTATCTATCTGTTGTATACTCTCCTCTATGCTGAGAAGTCTTGGTCACTGCGCCAATTAATACAATGTTGTATAGCCCCTTGGTGGGGGTCGTCTTGGGCGACTCATTTAACTCATATGTTGTATCTTCTCCCTCTAGTCTTCTCCTGGCGGGTGATCGCTACTCGTTTTGGGTTCAGAGATGAAAAGACATCAACAAAGGGAATTTTAACTTAGCTAGTTTATTAATATCGACATGTACATATTCTAACTACCAAGTAGGTTTGCTCTACCTCCACTGGGGAGTCGTTTCCAGACACGAAAGAAAAACGTCTACATTGTTCAACGGTTAAGACTCGACTCCTCGAAAAACCTTTCTATATCTCTATCATCCCCACGCTCGATCACACAATCAAAATCGACAACCTTATTTTGTCTTGGATCTGACCCCTAAGGTCAACCTGAGGAAATCATAGCAGAGATACACTTCCCCCTAAAAATAATAGTCTGCTAAAGCATTATTTAACATATCTATCTTTTTTTTAATATATATATTTTCACCCCAAGCAAAGGTTTTACTTACGCTATAACGCAAGGAGATGCTAAGGGTGAAAGGAAATGAGAAAAGCTTTGTGAGGATAGATAGATAGATAGATAGATAGATAGATAGATATGAGGGTAAGTAAAAAAAAATACACAGGTAATTAAGATCGACAGACAGATAATTAAAAGAGTAGGCTAGATAGTTAATGTATTTAGAAAGATTGATAATTAATATTAATATATCGACAGATAATTCAGAAATAGATAATTATGATAGAGATATAAATAAGTAGATGAAGATAGATAGAGAATTAAGATAGATATATAGATAAATAAGTGATAATGATATATAATTAAAAGACAAGGATAGATAATTAAGAGCGATAGATAAATAATTAAGAGGCATAGATTGATAATTAATTGACATAGAGAAATATTTAAGTGACATTTATGGACAGATAGATAATTAACGGACATATATAAAGAGATAGATAATAAGGAAACATCCATAGCTCGATAGAAAGATAATTAAGAGATATAGTTACATATATGCACATATATATATATATATATATATATATATATATATATATATATATATATATATATATATATATATATAATGATGAGACATAGAAAGACAATTAAAGACAGACATATGTACATAACTAAGATAGATCAATTATTAAGAGACATTGATTAATAGACATAGATAGAGAGATAATTGACATAGATAGATAGATAGATAGATAGATAGATAGATTAGCGACATGATTTGATAAATAACAGACATATCTAGCTACCTAGATTGATATGAACACAATGAGATAGATAGATAGATAGATAGATAGATAGATTAGCGACATGATTTGATAAATAACAGACATAGCTAGCTACCTAGATTGATATGAACACAATGAGATAGATAGATAGATAGATAGATATATAGATAGATAGATAGATAGATAGATAGATAATGAGTGAAACTTTGATAGATATAGCGACACAGGGAGATACTGCTAGCTGACTGGTGGAAACATGAATGAGGATGTCATAATATGATCTGGAAATTTGATTATTTGAATAACACCGATGGATAAGAAAATGTAATCAAATAAGTAATGACAAAATGAGGATGGAAAACATATCGAGTAAGGTGACAAATGTGAAGAATAGAGAGGGAATGAAGTCTTCCGAATGAAAAAAGTGAGAGCAAAAAAAAAAAAAAAAAAAAAGAGAGAGAAAGAAAAAGAAGAAAAGAATGAATAAATTGCGAATAAGATAGACGAAAATAGGAAGAAAGGATCTGTTGTAATCTGTTATCGCTTCAATGTTGTTGAATGTTTTATCTCTCCTAATGAGCCGAGGGATGGATAAAGTTAAAAAAGAAACACCTACAAGTTAATTAAGGAACATATCTTCGAAAGATAAGACAAAAACGAAGGTTATCTACAACACACACATATGCACCGTCATATATATATATATATATATATATATATATATATATATATATATATATATATATATATATATGTATGTATGTATGTATGTATGTATGTACAATGTCGCATCAAAATATATGTTCGTTAGAAACATTGTGATACAAATCTCAATTAAGGTCTCAACATTTTTCTGTATATTTAACAAAAGGACAATTTGTTTTGATTCGCTCATTGAAATTACTCTTTCTTTTCTAATGTATTTTGCTTTTACGGATGATCACACAATATAAGGCCCAAGAGCCACTGAAATTAGAGGATTGTTGATCGAGGTGTTTGATAATGTAAGGATGTGAGAGTAGTACGTGAAAATTATGAGAATATGGTACCCAACTGCATGAATTTAAGGTTGGCATTTCGGTCCCACCCTTTCACTGTCGAAACAGTTAAATATAACCGCTTCTACTCTAACAGTTTCTTCTCTCGCACTTCCCGACAATGGAATTCCCTTCCACTTACTTGCTTCTCTGAAAGCTAAAATATTCAAATGTAATATCAATCGACATCTTCTGATCCTTTGATCTTGATCCCCATCCTTTTTTTTACCCTTTCTTCAAACACCCCTCTTTTACTCTTACTCTCACTCTCTGTAGCCCCTTGCGTGCTAGTTTCATTTCCGTCTTGAAAAAAAAATGGGATCAAGGGACCTATATTTCCTCACTTCTCCAGTAATTCCTTTACTATTCTTACCAATTTCCACAGCTGGGCACTAACACACCTGAAGCGCTAATTCGCCTGGTGGCGAGGTGGCACCATTTCAGTGAAAAAGGCAACAACTCGACAGAAACTATTTTACCATTAAAAAAATGAGAGGTTTTATTTTTCTAAAAATCCGACGAAGCGATAGACTTCTTTGATAGGAGCTTTTTATTTATAACTTCGTTGGTAGGAGGTTTTCTTTTATAACTTCTTTGATAAGAGATTTTTATCTATAACTTCTTTCATAGATTTTTATTTATAACGGCTTTGATAGAAGGTTTTCATTCATAACTTTTTGATAAGAAATCTTCCTTTTTTAACTTTGATGTCAGAGAGTGAATGAATCAAATGGCGATATTGGAAAAGAACCTGTTGTGAAAAATGTGTTCGACACACATGCACATAAAGAAGAGGGAACGCTGAAATTTTAAACTTTAAAATATAATATTTTTTAATATATTTGGATATATCAATACCATTTAGTTTCTTTTTCGGTTTTGTTCGTGTGTTGTGCTCCTCTCTATTCCTTTTGTTAATTATTACAGCTGATAGAGTAAATTCATCCTTCAATTTTTAGCTTATTAGTATTTTGTTTTGTATAAATTCTTTTATTGTTTTAGAAGTAGTTGATACAAATTTTCTGCTGATTATGTTATACTCAGCTAAGTGAAAATTTTCATTAGCTGATTGATGTTATATATAAAGTAACTCAACTCCTGATTTTCGTAGACGAATCTTTTCGAGATCGTTCGCTCCACTCACCAGAATGTTTTAGCAATTGAATGCGGATTTTCACATTGATATTACTTTTATACATACTTATACTTTTATATATTTCTACAGAAAATTAAAAATTATATATATATATATATATATATATATATATATATATATATATATATATATATATATATATATATATATATACAGAGAAACAGAGATGCGGGTGAGAGAGAATAATTACAAGTAAATTGTTTGTTACTTAGTTGATTGATGTTAGTTTCAATATCCAGACTCCAGAGTTTCATCGCCCAACCCGTCCGTCCAATCGTTAAGTGTGACCAACAATATATATATATATATATATATATATATATATATATATATAAAAGGATGAGTTTATAGGTGTTCCCTACGCGAGAAAAGTGTATGTATTAAAAAGAAGAGACAAAATTTTGCAATGCGTGTTTTGGGTCTCGCAACCTTCATCAAGCAAAGCGTGGATATTTCCACATATTAAAAGGAGTTAATTTTCGATGTTAAACACTCGCGATGTTAAACATTCCCTTTTTTGTGTGGTAGTGACACAAATGTCTTTCTAAACACAAACGCACAGAGATACACAAAGACCTTGTTGAGAGTCGGTGCCCTTTATATTTCAGGCGACTGAACGTCAACTCGCCTGTCTATATTATCAATTGGGATCAAATGACCTATGTTTCCTCTGTAGTTCAACTTTTCTATACGCTGCGTCTTTTAAGGACATACGCAATCACGGCTCTCCATAATTTGCTATCCCTTCTGCTCCTTAGCATTGTTTTTCTCTTTACCAAGCCCCCGGCACTCTGTTTCGCCATCCAATTTCACAAGCTCATCAGGTCTGCGTCGATCTTTCCTTCCCTCTCTATGTCTTATGAATGTTAAGTTCTTCAAGAATGTCTTCCCTAATATTGGTCCAAGAAATTTCGACTCTCTCTTCCTGGTTCTGAGTATAAATGTTCTTTTTGTTGCCATTTTCCTTAAGACGTCCAGGTTGCTTACCCGATCGGTTGATGAAATTCCCAGTAACCTTCTGTAGAGCCACATTTCAGTTTTATCCAGTTTTGTCTTCATCTCATGGGGAGATTGTCCAGCATTTACTGTTATATAAATGGATAGATAAGCATCTGTTTATCTGGTGAGATTAAGGTAGAACCTTGTTTGGTCAAAATTCAGTCATTTGGTAGTGAGGCTGGAGTGACCACTCCAGAGTGCAAGTATGGTATACAAAGGCCGGAGACTACACGCCCTACCCCTATCGGTCGTACCAACAAGATTCAAATGAAACACAGGGCATTACATTTTTGACTCAGCTGCAGGAGTTACTGGAAAATTGTCAGTGTTGACAGCCCAACGCCCATCGGGCTCCACTTCGGGTTTTCCGTCTAGATTTACTTCCATAGCATTTTCCATGTTTGGATATGACCACCAGGCCGCAGAGATTAACAATTAGGCTTTCCCTTCCCTTAGATAGACTGTCTTTCTGGACTGTCGAGCTCCATCTACTCAGAGTGGATGGATACTTTCCTTATTATTGTTGCTAATTTCGACAATCCTTTTGTTTCCTTCAGCAATTTTTATCCACGGTCGGCCTACTAAGCCAGTAACAGCTTCACC
Source organism: Acanthosepion lycidas (assembly GCA_963932145.1). Classification (NCBI taxonomy): domain Eukaryota; kingdom Metazoa; phylum Mollusca; class Cephalopoda; order Sepiida; family Sepiidae; genus Acanthosepion; species Acanthosepion lycidas. The sequence continues at coordinate 83,585,566 of OZ010582.1, read as the reverse complement.
AGTTCAGCGTTGGCTAGCATTACCTGTTTCCAACTCCCACGACGAGGACGAGGGGTTGAGCTTTGGAAGAAATCGAGACCACATGTCAGAAAGCCAACGCAGTCAATTACCAACTTGCTCCTCTTCTAAAACATCCTAGCATTACTATGAGTACCAAGGCAAATCTCATGAACGCCATTTTTCGACATGGCCCCTAACAAAAATTCTTGAGAGGTAACTGATCACTTGTGAGATGAAAGGAAAGATGCGGAAAGCAGTGAACAAGACCAGGTGAGACGAGATTAGGAATGAGGCAATAAGAGATATGGTAGGAGCAATATCAATCATTTAACACATCGAACGACAGAGGATCAAGTGGTTCGGACACCTCTCTCGTATGCCTATCAACCAACAAGCTCTACGAGCATACACCCTTTGGTTGTAAAGCGAGAGGCAGACCAAGAAGACGCTGAAGCGTCTCAGTGGCAGACACTCTCAGAGACCACGAGATATCTCTCCTCCAAGCCACTCGCCTTGTCGCTGAGAGACGAATGTCTCCACGTAACGCCTATCAGCACAAGCGGAAGGTAAAACCTAACACAATACACACAATTTCGAAAATTCCCTTAGCCAAATAATTCATAATAATTTTACTTTCTTTTCTTAAATCTTTAGGTCTTCCAGCTTTTTTGGAAGACTTTAATAAATGATCGCAATCAATACATCCATACCGCACATTTATATAATTCTTTGGGTGTGTACAGATATATTTTCAGTAATGACCGTTTAAAGCTTAACGCAGTAATTACACGGAAAGAAGAAATTGCAAACCATTGATTCTAGGCGTGATGTCTGTAGTTACTAAACCTATCATAGCGTAATAACTGTGTGAACAAATAAGCCTCGAATTAGCTGCATCAGTGAACTAAGTTTTCGAAACTATTTTGATGAATTGGACGACACGAGACTCCCAATCTTTGTATTATTTTAACAGTACTATAGAAATATTAGTAACTAAAACGCAAGAGACAAAATTTGGCGACGGTGTTTTAAAAGAAAATGTATACTTACAAACAGAATGAGAAAGTTGAATTTTCCGGAACACTTGAGGAAAGACGACCAGAAGAATGTATCAATAGAAAAAAAGCGAGTAAACTACTTAAAAATTTTATTTGAATTGATTGCAAATAGGTATTTTAGATTTTTTTTATAGTAAGAAAATGCAAGAAGTTGGGAAGAGCTATGATTACCGACGATATGAAGATCAATGGACGATTAGAAATGCAACTACTGCTCTTTTGGTTTGATACTAATTTCGTTGCTATAGAGATTGCTGTTAATGATAGCAACGACTCATGCATGCTAATAATCGCTGTAGTATTAAAAGCAATACCAGTCAGAGGAATCCAGTTATTCTAAAGAAAGAGATCGATTACTCCAAGAACATAGTGTCTTAGAAAGAGAAAAGAATAAAGATAGACAGAAAATGAATATTAGAAGAGAAAATCATTTATGACGAAAGAGAAAAGCGAATAAGAAACAAAGTTGGTAAGAAAAATGAAAATAAGCGCGTTATACTATACTCTAAAATAAAGCAATCATATAAGGAAACCAAAAATGATGAAAAAGAAACTGCAGCTTCTTAACTTGTCAAGGCTGTGATCTGAGAATGGGATTCTGAGCGACGGTGTCTTATCAAAGATGATTCTAATATCTCTTTTCGTTCAATTCAATTCCGCTAAGCTTATTGCAAATACTATTCGCTGCTAGATGCGCGCTTGATCGAGTTAAGCTGGTCTCGCGAGATTTCCGCCATTTTGCAGTTAATTTTCATTTACTGCCAATCGGCGAGATCTGCAACGTTATCTTCTATTTCTAATCCGAATTGCTTGCTTTCAACTCTTTTTTTTTTCTCGTTTACCTTCAATTTTTTAGCTATACTTATTGGATATATATTTTCTTCTAAAATTTCCCTCTCTCTCTCCCGATATATATATATATATATATATATATATATATATATATATATATATATATATATATATATATTCTTATATAGTTTCCTCTTCTACTTATCTACCCGATTATATCGATGAATGTCCGGTTATTAAAAAAAATAGTTTACCTTCAATATTCACTGTCGAGGTTCAAGTATTAGTTACGTCCATCGTACTTAAATCCGCCATTTTGAATCTTAAAAACTTAGTGAAAAGCAAATGCAACGAGCACATTAGTATGGTTATGTATTCGGCGAATATAAAGTGTTTGTTACAAAAATATTTATCTATTAATATATTTATATTTCTGTATATTCATTGCATATATACTGAACTGCATACACTGGCATATACTTGTTAGAAAAATTAATGGCGAAGTGAAAAAAATGTCTCGTATGAAAGCTTTTCGGCCTTTAGGACTTGATCGGACGAAAGTGATGTTTACGTCGATGTAACTATATACGCGCATGAAGGAGACGGGGCGCTGATATTTTCAAGTTTTAAATTTAATTTTTTGTGTTTGGGCATATAGTCTAGGCAATATCATTTCGTTTCTTTTTTTTGTTTTATTTGTGCTTATAACTTTTGTTATATCCGATATTGTGATAAAAACAAGGAAGGTGGATGGCTATAAAAAACTGGATGAAAATTTACTTTGGTTGGTCTAGAGATTAAAACACTTCTGTCTTAGTAAATTACTTTCTTTTCTTAATTAAATTTATCAAAATCAAAATTATGGTCAGAAGGATTATGGTGAGCAGCTAAAGCAAAGAGTGTTTTGTTTTGTGAAAGATCGCTTTTGTGCTCATAATTTTTTTTTTTTTTAATTCATTTCCACTCTATTCCTTCTGACAATTATTACAGGTGATAGAGTAAATTCATCATTCAAATTTTAGCTTATTAGTATTTTGTTTTGTATTAAGTCTTTTTATTATTTTAGAAGTAGTTGTTACAAATTTTCTGCTGATTATGTTATACTCAGCTAAGTGACAAATTTGATTAGCTGACTTTGACATGGTGTAACGATTAGCAAGCTTGTCTCGCTCGATCAATGAAAACTAGATAATGAGTTCGTTCCTTACTGGGTGTCCCATACGTTCGACCTTGTGCCACATCTAAGCTACGCTTACAAAATCACCATAACTGGACATGTGTTTATAGTGTTGCCTAATTTATCGCTTCTGATGACTGATAAAATTAATAGAAGAATCCCCAAACAGTGTAAAAATATATGTGTACATTGATTCACGTATACACATATATGTGCAATGTATGAATTGTCGTTTAAATTACATAGAAATGAAAATAATACTGATATCTCATTTTAACAAATAAATTTACCAAAATTGCAAAAAAAAATGTCTTGAAATATTAGGTTGGTGCAAAAATAATGACGTAATAATATCGTTTTTTGACGTAATTTTTAACGTCAAAAAACGATATTATTACGTCATTATTTTTGCACCAACCTAATATAAAATGTAAATTTATTCAACAAAATCGCCTTTGGCAAATAACTGGATTATAATTTGCCGATCTGAGGACAGTGAAGAATATTCGGAAAAAAATTGGATGAGTCTAATAGCGATTAAGAGGGTATGACAGTTGGGAAAACTCACTCTGATCATTTTGATAAGAAAATAACTCCTAAATTTGTTCGGGAGGGCCACAAACTTGTTCAAATCATTGAACAACATCAACAATCCTATCTTGACTTGTCCATTATGTCTTTATATTGCAAGTGCAGTAAACGACTTTTATTTTTACTTGAAGATCACTAATCCAACACTAAGTCACATTTAATTAGTCTGTATGTTCAGTTGGGTAACATCA
>OZ010582.1:83561757-83576757 GCA_963932145.1 Acanthosepion lycidas | reverse complement strand
TATATATATATATATATATAGGAAAACACACTTAAAACCCATATCTCGAACAAAAACGACAATACTGAAAAAAGAAAAAAGTACTAAAGGCAAAACTACCTACCCAGTAAAGTGCTCTAAGCCTAAATTATGGAAACGAAACAAAATGAAAAAAACCCTTGACAACGTTAATTCCTATGAAAGGATAGTCCTTGTCGTAACCAGAGTTTTACACTGACGCGATCTTCAGACAATTCGAACGGAAATGAAAGAAAGGGGAGACCAGCTTTTTATAGCCATTGTCCTTGAATATATATATATATATATATATATATATATATATATAGAGAGAGAGAGAGAGAGAGACTTTCGTGTGCATGACATGCATGGCGCCAAACTCGTTCAGAAATATCTAAAATGTCGACTATATACAACCAATTTCGCAAATTAATAGTTAAAAATGAATGAAACCTGTTGGTATTAGCGGGAATCATCCTTCGTCGAAACTTGGTGCTATTAGATCACAAACAAATGACTGCAGAAAATTGCAGAACATCATATCACTTCAGGACTTTCAATAGCAGCAAAAACTAAAATGGATAGTACCTGGAACTGGAAAATAAAATAACTACATAATTTTTCATACGACATCAAACAAAAAATTCCTCATAGCTCATTTAATCCCGAAATTTAATTTTCTTGCCAAACAATTTTTTTCTTCCTTTTCCAATAACGTATTGCTGGTATTTTTTACTATGAAAATGTATTGCTGGTATTCTTACTATATTTTTATAATGTTTTGAACCCATTTTGGGGGTTCACTACATGCCCATAGCTAGGACCTTACCAGGTGCTACCACTTCAGGTTAGGACGAACCTGGGAAGAAAAGCAAGAAGTGGTTCCACGCTCCAGTCAGAGGCCTTGTTGATGTAGTTTATTAACATACCCCAAAAGAAAGTTAGGAAGAAAGCTCTCTCCTATACCAGAGAGAACGATAACAGTGGATTTAAGAAACCTATTTTGCTGAAAAATTGTTTTAAGTGAATGCTTTTAAAAAATTTCAACCGAATGTGGAACTCGATCAGTGAATGCCGAATCTTTCCTTATAAGGAAACTAAGGAAACGGCTAATATTACCGATGCTTCTTCTTCTTCTTCTTCTTCTTCTTCTTCTTCTCCTCCTCCTCCTCCTTCTCCACCTCCTTCTTTTTCTTCTTCTTCTCCCCCTCCTTCTTCTCCTCCTCCTTCTCCTTCTTCTTCTTTTCCTCCTTCTCCTCCTCCTTCTTCGTCTTCTTCTCCTCCTTCTCCTCCTCCTCCTTCTTCTTTTTCTTCTTCTTCTTCCCCTTCTTCTTCTTCTTCCTATTATAATTCTTCTTCTTCTTCTTCTTCTTCTTATTATTATTATTATTATTATTATTATAGGAGTTACTGAAAACAATGATGAAAATGAAAATATAACAAAGCAGGATAGAAAACAAAGTAGAGATGGAAAGAAATAAAAACAAAAAAACAAGAGAAATAATGTCTTGACCTCTTGACTGGATTTATTCGTTCAGTGAGCTTTTTCAACGAAGATCCAAAGATCTGAGTCGGACAAAAATCTAATAGGAAAAGAAGAACAGGAAACAGAATGAGAAAGAAAAGAAAATGAATTTTTCAAAATTCTAGCCAGAACTCGAAAAAATCCAAAGACATAAGAACAACTAAAGGAAATGAAAAAAGAAAATCCGGATCGGCAGAATGGCAGGTTATCCTTCGAATTAAAGTTGCTGTGCTGACTTCAGTTTGCCCGTAAAAAAGAGTGTTAACAGTAGACCTGTTCAATAATGCATCTAATATCCGTGAATTCCGGAATCGAAATTATTTATTTATAAAGCGTATTAACGACTCCAGACAAATTACCAGGGTTTAATCTGATTATAACGACCACTTGCAATGGCAGAGGAACGAAATGATGGTCTTACGACTCAGTGTGGGCTTACAGATACCATCAGCCTCCTTTATTTACCCACACACGCGCGAGTGTGTCCGTAGGTACAGTAGCCTTGCTTACACACACAAACCAGCATATCAAATACTCCTATTCATTTTTACGCAGGCATATTCACACAGACATGCACCTATCACTGTGTGCTCGCTTAGAAGACAGTATTATACACGAGTATTTAATCCCCAGCAGCTGACGAGTGATATACATAAACAATTCTGTTGGCGGACACGCGTTTGAATGACCATAAATAACAATGCAATGTTTACTTTCACATTATGTAAAAATGATAGCAAGCACGATCCAATAATTACGGGACGACGACTTAGAAAGACAAATACGAACAACCATAAATATATTCAAATATATTAAGACGATGAGACAAAATGGAAAATGCTCTTACAGACGCGTTTCGCCAGAGAAGAGTATTCTCTCTTTAGCCTCAGTTTAAAATGAAAGAAAAATAAAAAAAAAAAAAAAGGTGTGCGTGAGAAAAATGTCTTGGGATCTATAATAGGTATCATTAAATTATTAGGTTGGTGCAAAAATAATGTCGTTTTCTCACATATGTTACTATCTGAGAAAACGACATTATTTTTGCACCAACCTTATAATTACACTAACTTATCAATGTACATACTTAGTGTGTTTGTTTTATCTATATGTGTATTAGAGACATTTAGTATTGCAGGATTTTAAATCAGGGATTTTTTTATATACATCTAATAATAGCTGGCCAATCGTATTCGAGGATAGCCGTCTACTAGGGCGGCAAACGCTCGCTCAGGCACATTTGTGTTTCTTCAACACCAACAGATCCCATCTGTGGTTTATACTGCATCTATGCTGAACAGTTTCTTGGAAAGAGCGTGTTATCAACAAGGGCAGCACGCACAAGCCCTCGGCCACGACGACTTGTGATTTCGTGCTAGCACAGCTATCGACGGACCCCAAGAGTTCTGTCTACCCAATTTCACTCACAAGATTTGGGTCAAATCGTGATATGGTTTTCAGGCTCTTTCCATAGGTGCCGCAACGCTGGGATCGACCCCTCCAGACCTGGAAGTCTCCTTCCTATCAAATCAACCGTGGTGAGATTCGAACCCGGGTCTCATGGTCAGAAAGCGAACGTTCTAACCATGCGACCACGCCATATGCATATACATACATTCACGCACACACATACACACGCATACATATATATACACATATACATACATACACGCCCCCATATATATATATATATATATATATATATATATATATATATATATATATATATATATATATATATATATATATATATATATATATATATATATATATATATATATATATATATGAAAAATTTCTCAGAGTTAACCCGTAGAAAAAGACAATATTTATAAATGTAAAAGTCAGTAGGAAAGCTGTAATATTAGCCGACAGGTTTCTTCCAATGAGGATATTTTCGTTTTTGCCTTGAATATATATACTCATACTCAATATACTCAATATTTAATATTTTATATTGTGTTAATAGGATTCACTTGGATTATATACCAACGTATTACTGCCTACCTATATATATATATATATATATATATATATATATATATATATATATATATATATATATATATATATATACACACACACACACACATATATATATATATATATACACACACACACACACATATATATATATATATATATATATATAATCCTAAGGAGCCAGACAAACCTACCTAGGTTTCACCTAAACGGATCGTCAGGCAAACAATATTGATAAGAACTCTAAAGTTTACATAGGATCCACCCAGAATACCTTCAAAAAACAATATTATAACCACCTCAGTAGATTCAATAGCGAAACCTACAAACACAGTACTACCCTTTCCGCTTATGTATGGAAGATCAAACAAGAAGATATTAAGGACCCCATTTTGAAATGTGAAATATTAAAAAAATGTTACAAATATAAGACAGGTGATAAGTTTTGTTCCCTATGCATATATCTAGCTATAAAGAACCCAATAATTTATTGAACCTAAAATTGGATATTCTTAGTAAGTGTAGACATGAGAAATGCTGATTATTACAGCAGTTTTTTTTTTTTTTGAATAAATTACGTAACCCTTACTCCCCGTTGTTTGCGTTTTTTTTTTGTTTTTTTTTTTGTAGGTTTGCCTGACTCCTTAGGATTATGTTAGGTTTTGCTTTAATTCGTGTATTGAGCACTTTACTTACTTGCCTTTTACTCGCGTTGGAGGTTTTCCTTCGTTGGACTTTGAGCTTGAATTCTGGACGATTGTTTTCGCCTTAATTTAATGTTCTTGGTTCTTTCTTTTTTTTATTTCTCATTTTTCCTTGGCTACCGATTTGTTCTACTACATATCGAACTATCCAACGTTTTTCCAAACGAGTACCACCATTTATATATATATATATATATATATATATATATATATATATATATATATATATATATATATATATATGTATTAAAAAAGAATAGAGGTACCGCAAATGTTTTTGGTTGTAATGTGGATTTTTTTTTTAAATCTTATGCTTTCCATAATTTTACTACACGGGTTTCTGGTCTCGCGACCGTCTTCAGGTAAAAGACGGAGATTTCCGCATATTATTAAAAATAATTTTTTTTTTTCTTTTATGTTTTTCGATGTTAAATATTCTCGATATGAGACATTCTCCGTTTTTGTGTTAGTAATCCGAATGTCTTTTTTGAATTGGCAATGAAGAGTTCTGCGCGAAGGGTCATAAAACAGTTAAGGTTGGTCCAACAGAAATGATGAATTACTTATCGGAATTTTATCTTTTAATCTTTTAATGACCCCTGTGTGTTCTTAGATCTATTTCCATTTTCGTGGGTTTCTGTCAGCATGCGTGTATATATGCGTGTGTATATTCCCCCTCTATACATAGACTATCTCACTACGAGGAATTAGTAAACACATTTGTGCACATACACCTATTTTTAATGGACACACTTTTCTCTCGTTGAAACCACTATAACATCTTTATATATATATATATATATATATATATATATATATATATATATATATAACACTGAAAATCCCTTTGAGTCATTCAGCTAGAAAGAGAACAAAAGAAAATCGTTTTTTGCAAGCCCCACTGTTTTCCCAAATGAGCAATGGTAATAGCAAAAAGATCAGACGGGCCTTCATTAATGTTACCAACATTTATACTCTGGCTTCCATCTTCAAAGTCTATCCAAGAACCATTAAAAAAACAGTGAATAAGTTTTAAAAAGAGGAAACTAGAGAGAAAAATTTGATCCAGAGGTGACAACAGGGAGAGGGATCATCACTTCAACTTAGAATAATAATATCACAGTTAATGATGGAGTGACTACTGCGTGATCATATATCTTTCGACACATGACGGACGAGGCAGATTTTTTTCCCGCAGTAGCCCAGTTACCATCCAAGATAGATAAGACGTTCTGTCCTGCTATTTACCCATAGCTGGGGGGAGAAGAAGAGGATTCATACCTTTCTCAAGAGTATTAGCACGTAATGGATGTAATGGATTCGACTGGAATTCAATCTCGACTCACCGATTTCTCCATCCGAGCCGCTATCCATTACTCCACCACTTGCAGGTAAATTGATGCAAATAGGACGGGATTTGGTAATTATACGATTAAAATTACTCTCTGACATAATTATGATGATACCACGCACAATAATAATAATAATAATAATAATAATAATAATAATAATCGAAACCACTTAGAGATGGTATGAACACCAACCAGACAGTTACCCAAAATAACGATGTAACTATCCTCTTGGACATGCCAGTTCAAACTGACAGGGAAATAAAACCCAATATACCTGATATTATCATAAAAAAACAGGAAATTCAAGAAGTGTATACTTATTGACATAGAAGTACCATCTGAGAGAAACACCTTCATGAAAATTATCGAGAAATTGTCCCAATACAAGAGATTAACATGATGTGGTGAATGAAGATCGAGATTGTACCAATAGTAATCGGAACTGCGGGCCTCTTGAGAAAAGGAATGGAATTTTTTCCGAACAGTGTCCCAAGTAACAGCAACATATAGGTTGCCCAGAAGATCGTCCTACTTTGAACATCACGTATACTAAGAAAAGGGCTATAAATTAAATGACATTTCACCTATAGAACCTAATAACCATATTTTGGGTCCGGCTCTACTCGAAACAAATCAGGAAATAGCATACACAAATAATAATAATAATAATAATAATAATAATAATAGCCAACATCTGCACTGGAAAATTTGCAACTTCTACGGGAAGGAAACTGAAAGAAAATGGTATGAACACCACCCAGACCCGGTTACGGAGATAGGACCTGTTACAAGTCTATGGGACTACACAATACACACTGACAGAACAATCAAAGCCAACCGCCCAGATATTGTTACTAAAGACCACAAACAAAAAAGTGCCTCTTTATTGATATGGCAGTCCCTGCTGACTGCAATGTATCTTTGAAGATATTCAAAAAACTGTCAAAATACAAGGAACTTGAAATAGAAATCTCAAAAATGTGCCACATGGGAACATCAACAATCCCTTTTGTAGTTGGAGCCCTAGGATTGGTTGGAAAAGATTCCAGTAGACTAATCGAAGGGATTCCTGGAAGTCCATGCCCCAAAGTGATACAATAAATTGTTCTGACAAGTACAGCCCACGCTTTACGAAGGCTTTATCTTTGTGCCATGATACCATTTCTAACCTTAGGTCCTTGGGTGGGACCCGAATAGAAATGTGTAAACGCCAGAAATCAAAGGAAATAATAATAATAATAATAATAATAATAATAATAATATGTGGTTTGTGTAATAAAGAGTGTCTCATTATCGGAGAACCAAATTCAAATTCTTGTCCAGCTCGTTACATTCATTTACACGTAAATACGCTTGCGAAAAGGCATGAATCCAACTTTTAGACTCTTCCTATCTACGGATTGAATAATTGCATATATTGAGCTGTTTATCCTTCATTGGTAACCAGACTAAAATAAAGAATAACTAAGTCAAACCTTAGTAGGGTTGTTTGGTGGCATTGTGGCATTCTATATGAATCGGTTCTCTGTATTTGGTTCTTCAGAATAATCTGAATGGATGTGCACAAACCTTCACCACTATAATCAAATCATATGTGCGGATAGTCTAGTTGTTCGATTTTAAGTACGAAGCTCCTGGACCCTCATACACCGCAAGCAGTCGGGGAGTCCATTAATAATAATAATAATAATAATAATAATAATAATAATAATAATAATAATAATAATAATAACTTCCCCGATGCTACACTAAACATGTTTTGGTTGGGGGTATTAACATCTAAATACTTAATTTACATTAGATACACTCGGACTATTGTCTTCAATATTGTTGTTACTATCAGAAAGTTTGGGCCATTTTGCACTTCGGCTTTCATCAGTTGCTTTTCAATCCGGTTACCCTTCAGGGAATCTTGAACTAAACACTTTATTCAATCTACGGTGGGTAGTTTTTTTTCCTTGTTTTGTTTTTATTTAGCCTGGTGGATTGTTAGTTCAATATCTCATCCGGAGTAGTATTCTTATCAAAATTGGTGTCATGATGGGCTTCGCAATGTGTACCCCAGTCTGTAACGCTTTCTCATTCAATAATACTAATAATAATGTCGTTAAATATATAACAATACGGAATCAGGTTAGTTAAAATTGATCGATTAAGGTAATTGCTGTGGCTTCCGGGATGAAATCCGGTCTCTAAATGAATGACAAACGCAGGAATGAAATATAGCAAATAAATGTATTGACGTAATAATACAATTGGTAATACGGTTAGTAAATCCAGAAATGCGGTTAGTAGCAATAATAATATATATACAGTCTGGGAAATTCAGTATCGAAGTAGGACTTCCTTCTGAGTCTACGTGCTCGCAACTGTGACTCCTACAAAGCGGTTACCTCACACTCTCACTCTCTCACTGTATCACTTCCGGGTATTCACCGGCAGCAGTACAAGTACACACTAGGAGAGTCCACTTGTAGGAAAAAGGGGTGGACCACAGAACAGTAACAGAAACTATTGTAGGTGCAGAGTATACAATTAGTCGACTGGTGGCATCAGTATCGCATATATGCCGGCGTATAGAAATTATCATTATTATTATTATCATATATATATATATATATATATATATATATATATATATATATATATATATATATATATATATAAATATATATATATATTAAAAAGAGCGGCAAATAGGCTTCTTTTTTGTACTGAGAATAAATATATATGAGGGAAGTGCAGATAAATGTCAGGTTGAAACTGGTTAGACAAGAATAATGAATCCATAAAGTGGACATAGTGGATAAGATTGAAATGATAAAAATATAAGATAGATTTATAGGAAAGTTGTCAAGAAAAAGAAAAGAAAGAAAGAAAACTGATTAAGAGGAAAGTAAATAAAGAAAGAGCGCCGAACAAGAAAAAAAAGGAAGAAAAGAAGAAAGGCGAACGAAAGAAAAAAGAAAGAAAGCTGTAAAAGAAAGTGAAAAGAAAGGAATAATGCCGAAAAAGAAAAAAAGAAAAAATGAAGAAAGAACCAAGAAAATAGAAAGAAAGAAAGAAAGAAAGAAAGAAAGAAAGAAAGAAGAAATAAAGGAATAAATCCGAACAAGATAAAAGAAAAAAAAAATGAAGAAAGAAACCTAAACAAGAAAACGGAAAGAAAGAAAGAAAGAAAGAAAGAAAGAAGGAAAGAAAGAAAGAGGAATTAAAGGAAGAAAGCCGAACAAGAAAAAAGAAAGAAAGAATGAAGAAAGAAACCTGAACAAGAAAACGGAAAGAAAGAAAGAAAGAAAGAAAGAAAGAAAGAAGGAAAGAAAGAAAGAGGAATTAAAGGAAGAAAGCCGAACAAGAAAAAAGAAAGAAAGAATGAAGAAAGAAACCTGAACAAGAAAACGGAAAGAAAGAAAGAAAGAAAGAAAGAAAGAAAGAAGGAAAGAAAGAAAGAGGAATTAAAGGAAGAAAGCCGAACAAGAAAAAAGAAAGAAAGAATGAAGAAAGAAACCTGAACAAGAAAACGGAAAGAAAGAAAGAAAGAAAGAAGGAAAGAAAGAAAGAGGAATTAAAGGAAGAAAGCCGAACAAGAAAAAAGAAAGAAAGAATGAAGAAAGAAACCTGAACAAGAAAACGGAAAGAAAGAAAGAAGGAAGGACAAGAAAGAAGAAATAAAGGAAGAAAGCTGGACAAGAAAAACTAAAAACAATAAAATAAAACATGAACAAGATAAAGAAAAGAAATGACGAAAGGCGAACAATAACAAAAAGAAAGAAAGCTGAACATAAAAGCCGAAGAAAAGAAGAAAGCCGAATAAGAAAAAGTCAATAAAGAAGAAAAAAAATGCAAGATTAAAAAAGAAAGCGAAACAATTGAAGAAAGAAAGGGAGAAAGCCGAACAAGAAAGAAAAAAATAAAGAACGCTTAAGAAAGAGGAAAACAGCCGAAAATAAAGAAAGAAAGCCGAAGAAAAACAAGGAATCAAAGGAAGGAAGCTTAAGAAGAAAGCGAAATGAAAGGAAGAAAGCCGAACCAGTAGTAGTAAAGAAAGGAGAAAAAAAAAACTAACAAGAAGCAAATGAAGAAAGCTGAACAAGAAAGAAAAAAAAAAATGGAAGAATGCCGAACAAGAAAGAGGAAAGAAACGAAGAAAGCAGGTTTTCACAATCTCCCAGTCCTTACCTTAACTCACCTGTCCTTCATTTCTTCATAGGTGAGGTGGGTAGAAAATATCCCGCCTCGAGGCCATATAGATGTGGTCCGAATATTGCAAATTATCATAGATTGAGTTAATCTTAAAATTTCCCTTCTAATTGTGTATGCAGATGCTGACACAAACAAAACAAAAAAAAACATTGTCAGGGAAAAAATTACAGCTCCCTCCCGACCCAAAAACTGGCAACGTGAAAGTGCATGGGATGGTAATAGAATCAAACATTTAAACACATTGACTGCAGTGTTAAAACTCAGAACAATAGACTGGAAGGTTGAAGGTCTCTTCCAAACAGGATCTTCATTAAGGACGAGAAATAGGCAGTTAGTGCCATTAAAAATTGAATTCTGCATGTCTTTGTATGCTAAAAGAATAGACACTGGAAATTAAACGAACTCTACGCTGATTCGAACTAAAAACTTGGTGATACATAAAAAAAGCGTTATACTAATTGGACAGTGTATGGGTGCTGAAATATTCGGGTAAAATTTGCTTCGGCATACTTAGTTTTGTATATGGTTTACTTTCAAAGCGTGTAATTATTTCAACGTGCCATTCATGCATATTTCTTTTGCAATTAAAATTGCTGCGCTAAAAATTCAAACTCGATAAATGTAAACTTAACATTTTCATATTCATTTTTTTACATATTCTCTTACATAGAAAACAACGCCATTAAGATTTTTTTTAAACTTAAAATGGTCCTGCTCCTGTCCAATTGCTAATTATTATTCTATGTGACGTGTCACTGCATGAGATCATTGCTCTCCACAACTTCCTATCCTTCGTGGCTTGTCAAAGCAATACTGAATAGGTTTCATTGCCATGTAGTGTTTTAATGCACAATGTGCTGCAGAAATACACGCTGTCACGATGGTAGGACATAAGCTAGATGAAGACATCATTGCCACTAAGGTTTTACCATTATGTGGGAGGTATTTCTGGTATATGTTTGTGGAATTTTATTTCTATTGCACACACAGACACACACACACACACACATATATATATATATATATATATATATATATATATATATATATATATGTATATATATATATTCAAACAGGCTTGGTTAAATAATTTAGGCATATGTCAATTAGTTTTTGTTGTTATCCTTTCAAGCACGCGGATTAAGTATTTGGTACACTTTGAAAATTGAGTTAAAAAAATTTCGGTCGAGCACTTAGATGGAAAAGTGCGAATTTTAAACAGGGGTTACTACTTCTGATGCAAAGCTTTTCTATAAATTGAGCACTCTGGCATGTTTATTCTCAAATAATAGCTCAGGGATAAAATCGACTGCTGCCAAATCAGTTGGGTTTCGATCCAGGCTTGAGGCAATCAGATGTCTAGCCCCACTGATGAGCTGAGATACAGCGAAATAGCCTGTCTGTGGATCACACATACACACACACACACACACACACACACACATACACACACACATATATATATATATATATATATATATATATATATATATAAAAGTTTGTCAGTTGGCCGATTGATGTTACCTTCAACACCTTAAATATCGTCCATTTACTCGTCAGCAACTGGCTGCTTATACTTTTCGATTTTTACTTTTTATGTGCACTTATCACTGGTGCAAGTTTTTTTATATTATTATTTTACAGTATGTGTGTTCGCCCGCGTGCGCCCATGCACCTCTCTGGGCGTAGCGTGTCGTCAGTATCTGTCCTTTTCGTTGTTTATCTTCACTTTACAAACACACAAACGCATACACACGCGCACATACACACACACACACACACACACACATATATATATATATATATATATATATATATATATATATATATATATATATATATATACATATATATATATATATATATATATATATATATATATAATGAATAAAACTGATTAAGAATTTATTCCAAAAACGATATAAGATCAAACGGGCAAGAAAATGTCGCCATATCCAAGATCGAATCAAATATAAAAAAAAATAAAAAAGGGCAAGATTTTTTGATGCTTGATGCAAACATTATTGATTATAAAAACCGAGAATGACTGCTTTTTATTGTTTTTTTTTTACAATTTTCGATAAAGGTGTTGAATCTTGTTGGTAAACTCTCTGACGTTCATGTTGTATTATTATTTTGTTCAATTACTTTCGAGCATCTCAGTCATTTTCAAGAACCAATGGACTACCTCACAGATACCACATTGGTTCTTGATGATGACTGAGATGGTCAAAAATACTTGAAGGAACCAATAATAAAATAAGTCGGAGAGTTTATCCACAGTTTCGAGCACGGTACATTCGAGGCGACAGGAACAGCAGAACAAGAATGGTCTACCCGCATTGATCAGAGAAATGGTTATTCGAAATTGCCTGAAGATTTCCCGATCGACTTGAATAAGGTCGGAGGTTGCAGCGAACGAAATATAGTGATGATAAAAGAAAAGACGAAGACATTAGCCCGAATGTAAATAATGATAACTCCTCATCCGAGAAACTCAGTAAAAGTTTAGTTGTGAAAAGTAACAAATTTATGAATGACAAAGTGAAAGTAAAGGGAGATGACTTGAAAGATATACGAACATTATGTTGATCGACTTCATTCGCTAGAATTGACATGAAGTTTTTATTTAAATCTGCATGAATAAAGTAACAAGTAGGATGCAAGTAAAATGGAAGAAAAGCAGTGGAATTAACGGTTAGAAATTCATGAAGTAAAAGAAGATCATTTAAGAATAAAAACGTCTTGAAGCAAAAGAAAAAAGAAGAAAGACAAAATAAAAGAAAGAAAAAAAGAAACAGAAACAAAAAAGAAAAGAAAGAAAGAAAGAAAGAAGATAAAGAAGAAAACAGAAAACAAATAAAGAAAAAAAGAAACAATACGAAAGAAAGAAAGGAAGAAAGAAAGAAAGAAAGTAAAAAGAAAAGAAAGGAAAAAAAGAAAGTAAGAATAAAATAAAGAAAGAAAGAAAGAAAGAAATGAGAAAAAGAAAAAGGAAAATAAAGAAAGGAGAAAAAGTAAATAAGAATGAAAGAAAGAAAGAAAGAAAGAAAGAAAGAAAGACAGACAGACAGAAAGGAAGAAAAGAAGAAAAGAGAAAGAAAGAAAGAAAGAAAGAAAGAAAGAAAGGAGAAAAAAAGAAAAGAAAGGAGAAAAAGAAAATAAGAATAAAAGAAAGAAAGGAAGGAAGGAAGGACGGAAAAGAAAAAGAAAGAAAGGAGAAAAAGAAGATAAGAATTAAAGAAAGAAGAAAAAGAAAAGAAGAAAGGAAGAAAAAGAAAGAGAAAGAAACAAAGAATAAAAAGAAAATCATACAAAGAAAGAAGAAAAATTTAAACAGAAGAAAAAAAAAATGAAAAATGAAAATGAAAGGAGACAAGGAAAATGAATGAAAAAAATAGGAAGAAAGAGAAAAGGTAAAATGATAGAAAGAAAGAAAATGAATAAAACTGATGAAGAATTTATTACAAAGACGATATATAAGACCAAACGGGCAAGAAAATGTCACCATAGCCGAGATCGAATCAAATATAAAAAAATATCAGAAAAGGAAAAGATAATCTAATGCTTGATGCAAATAAAACAGTGATGTAAAAAGAATCATTGTTATTCTGTAAAATGAAAATAACATCTAAAAATTAAATTTTCTTTATTTCCTTACTTTTCATTGACGCACATTTGGCAGGCAATCCACAGAGATTTTGGCGGGAAATAAAAGCAGCAGAGAACGAAAACGGACCTTGCATGAAATTCCGAGGTATTCCTCCATAGCCTCAGGCAACATTTTGTCACGTTGTAGCTAAAATGTAAATAAATAAACAAAAAAGTTGCACTCCTGCGAGATTGACAACAAAACATTTATTTGATTTACTTTGGATTTTTGACAAAATTTTCATAAACTGGTCGATTAGTATTTCACATTTAAAGATTAGTATTTAAAATATTCTAACGTTGCATTTATTCTGTGTTGCCAATGTGCCATACACAATGAAATTTTGACGTCAGCCCCCATGTGCACCAACACTCATACATATATATATATATATATATATATATATATATATATATATATATATATATATATAGAGAGAGAGAGAGAGAGAGAGAGAGAGAGAGAAAGAGAAAGAGAGAGAGAGTTGTGATCGAATGGTCGATTCTAATCAAATAAATATCACGATGGCATTTTAATTGTTCTCTTTCACTATATTATAGGTCGGAGGTTGCAGCGAACGAAATATGGTGATGATAAAAGAAAAGACGAAGACATTAGCCCGAATGTAAATAATGATAACTCCTCATCCGAGAAACTCAGTAAAAGTTTAGGTGTGAAAAGTAACAAATTTATGAATGACAAAGTGAAAGTAAAGGGAGATGACTCGAAAGATATACGAACATTATGTTGATCGATATATATATATATATATATATATATATATATATATATATATATATATATATATTGAAATCGACTAAATCCGATAATTATTTTAATATATTTTCAGTTTATAGGTTATTTTTATAGATACAAATATTTAAGTAAAAGCTCGGTTTATAATAAACAGTATTAACAACATTTAACAGAGTGAATGTCCGAGAGATTTTCATAGAAAATATGCGTCCTCCGACAGGAATCGAACCTGTGTCCTACACGGAATCGTCCTATAACCTGGCGTGCTATGCCAATTTAGCTACAGAGGAGCGACTTGGTTAGCTAGGTCGATTTAAAGTTTTCTGTGATTTCCCTCGAGCATACATTTCAGCTCGAAGCGTATCCAAGCATAAACAAGTAACCACACACAAAACGAAATGGACAAAATCCGATAATTATTTTAGGATACTTTCTGTTTATACTTTATTTCTATGGATACAAATATTTAAGTAAATGCGCTGTTTTTATAATAAACAATATGAACTACATCCACCAGACTGAATGTCCAATAAATTTCAGAGAAAGTATGTCTTCCGACAGGAATCGAACGCGTATCCTACACACAACCGTAATATAGCCTGGCATGCATACATGAGGTCAGAATAAAAAATAGGCATTTAATTCTGGCCCTATGTCCTCACAGACTTTATCTTTCCTTTTGAATTTTTTTTTTTAAATCATTTAATCCCCATTTACTTAACATCGTCTGAAGAAGTACAATCCAGGTATTGAAACATGAAACTTTTGTGTAGCGATTTCAAAGCTTTTATTATAATCTCTTATAATAAAAATAAAAATAATATATTGCTC
>OZ010582.1:83509257-83559257 GCA_963932145.1 Acanthosepion lycidas | reverse complement strand
TTTAGTTGTATTTGATAAGTTTAGTTAAAGAGACAGCAACATAACATGTTGGCATTGTGGTCAAGAATATATAATGCAAGGATTCATACGAAGTTTGGAGCAGTTATCAAGGAAATAATCGCCAACTGAATATTTGGGGGGAATTGCATTTATTCGCAATAAATTTAAATTAAAAATAAAGCCATGTATTAAAAAATGATCCTTAATAAATTAATTTTATTCGGTTTCAAAAGGTTATGTTTTAAAAATGATGCTTAATAAATTACTTCTATTTTTTTTTTTTTAAGTCAACGAAAAACTTTCATAGTTTCAATGCCGTTGAGTTGTCCTTGAGTTGGCTTGTGGTGAGCTGTCCTGGAATTCAGTTGCCATGAGTTTGCGGCGTTAAGATGGCGGCGTTGAGCTGGCGGTAATAAGACGTTCTGCATCCACAAGGGAAAGGTTGGTCAACTGTATCTATCCTACCAATTTTATCAGATTGGATGACCAAATTAGTTTCATTGAATTTTTCCATTAGTCAGTCAGTTACCCTCATCCTTCAGCATTCGATTCAAAATGTGTTTGTTTATTTAATAATGACATACATTTTTTGTGACGTAAGGCTGAATGGGAAGAGCGGAAGAAAGAGGTTGGTTTTCCGTAGCTCTCCTAGCTAGATAGTTCGATTCACCATCCATCCATTCTAAAAATGTAAACAAGAGCTCATCCTTCCGTATTTGATTCGAACATACCACATTTTCAGAGGGGACCTAATAATACACCCATGATATATATGTATGTACATTTTTTTTCTTTTTTTGCCATGATATATACAAATTGTAATGTGTCAGTGAATACATACACTTATATGAAAAAAAAAGCAGCATTCTGTTTCCCCTTGTGTGCAAGTGTGCATCACTGTCTAAGTTTCATTACATGTATATGAGTTATGGTTGATTTAATTGCAACTTTGCAAGTTGCAAAATAAGGAATTTTGCTGCGTACATAATTTAAAGATTGGTGTTGAAACAAGTTTGTCTTTTACGGATATCTAATAAAGCTTAACCGAAAGGGAGAGCATTAGACTGAAGATCTATAAATCCGTGGTTCATTCGCAATTGTTTGGGTATTTTGATTTCACTTCTTTCCTTATCTCCAATTGTGGCTTAAATATTTGGTCAGGCTGTGCTCTCTACCTTTGTGTTATAGAACCATACCCATAATAACATAATGGACTATTCCATACTGCGCCTCAAGAGGAAGCAGGGAGTTCAGTCTGAAGTCTGGAGTGAAGTCCGTCAGGAGTCTGTCAGTCAGCCAGAGCGAGCGAGTCAGTCGAGTCAGAGGCAGTCCGAAACAGAGTGGCGTTCAGACAATAACTGCAAGACATTGGAATAGTGATACTGGTCGAGACAACATTGTTCTCCCTACTAAACCTGAGTGTTCATACTAACATTTCTACTTCTCTGTATATATTCCTGTTTGTAATATATCTGTGTTATTCCATACCTGTGTTCGAGTTCTTCTTTATTAGTTCTACCTTGGACTATCACCGTGGTACAAGGAACCGAACCATAACACTTTGATTGGCGGTTAGTCTAAGAAAAGGACAACACTGAATTGAAAAACCATAGAGGACTCAAATAGAAACCATTCCCAGGCAATCATCTCATTTAAGACAAAGAAAAGGAATCTGTTAAATGGCAGGATCGGTTATGTCTGAACTTACATGGTCTTAAAAATAAAATTATTGACGCAAAAAGCCCATTAATAGGCGTTAAGGATAATATGTTGAGATCATTATCCAGCTAAACACAAGCCCCTTGAAAATATAATTCACTAAGTATCAAAGTCTCTTGAGGATAGACTTCACTAAAGATGGGAGTATCATTTTAAATTAAATCTGGTAAAAATGTTTACTTGAAAATACAGGCGAAGATCGAACTGACAACACCAGCAGTGTCTGTGACTAACCACGATATATTCTTAATGACTTGAACCTTTGAAAGTAGGTATTACAAATAAACTTATACGCACACACACTTATGATAATCTTTATTCAAATTTTAACGGAATGTACACCCACCGAAATAAATATGAATCAAAGAAAAAAATGGAATGAAAAGGAATACTGCAATTGAAAAGTTCTTTCTCAAGAGGAATGACTAGATGTTATCTCAACAAGACAATGCCCCTATCCATACTGCAAAGACCGCAAAAAAGTAGCTTCAGAACAATATCGCAGAACTACAATCGTGGCCAAAATCCAGAATTGCGTATTTAGCTTCGTATTAAAAACAAACTAAACAGAAAATATTTTTCAACTGCGGAAAAACTGATTAAAACCATCGATATCGAATGTAACAACATTGACTCGTCATTCTCTGAAGAATCAAGTATTTGGCAATTTTCCTCGGTGCACTTAAAGAAATCAAAGTGGAAACTAGTATTTAACCGAAGAAAATGTGGCACAAGGCCTAATTTAAAGTGTCAGTCCCACATGTACGAGGTTAAAAAAATTCTCAGCATTTCCCCTTTTAAGAACGCCTCAGAATCCAAGGCTTCCTCGTAGCCCGCTCTCGAAAGAGAGTTACTAACTGGGGAGACGTATCAAACGGGTAAGCCTTTCTATATTATATTACTTTAGATATATTTTTCATTCTTGTTACCTCTTCATCAATTGTAGGCAGTAGCGTTAATGGCTTACTATTTTGCCATTTAGAAGTTTAGTCCTTATTATATATCCCAGGAGAGTATGTATACTTGCTTTTAATCATTGCTTTTCCAGAAATGTACTGAGTTCCTTAACGAAATTGACGTAATGATCAGTTTACTTAATTATATAAGCATTGAATAGATTTGTAATCCCTATTTCAAATCTCCATAACTAATTTTTCTTGCTTCTTTTGAAAGTAGTTAAATTCAGCGAGATCTTTTGAATAAAATCTGGCTGATCTTCCGGCCAAAGTGGCTTCAGACACTTTTAAAGTGCCAATAATTGTCGTACTTAGTATTTCTTGATTGAATTAAATGATAATTAGTGTGCCATGTCGGTGTAGGCTTTTGTTATCCATCAATAAAGTTTTAATACCCAGTGCTTTGATTAATGAGATCTTTGCTCATTAATGGTTTCGGCAAATAACAAAAAGAAGTAAAACATTCATTAAGTCATATATATATATATATATATATATATATATATATATATATATATATATATATATATATTACATTTTCACTAGACTCAGAGAAACCATATTACACACACAAATAGAGGAATGCAAACTTACACATACACACACACACACACACACACATATATATATATATATATATATATATATATATATATATATATATATAGATAGATAGATAGATAGATAGATAGATATGTAAAATGTATATAATAATAATAATAGTAACGGACTCTTCCGTCGGTTTCGACATATGAGGATCTAACAGCTTATTGATTCAGTTATATATATATATATATATATATATATATATATATATATATATATGCAACTTTTTATATATAAAAAGGATATATATAAAAAGGATATATATATATATATATATATATATATATATATATATATATATACCATTCATTCATATATTACATTTTTCATTAGACAGACAGAAACCATATTACACAATATATGAATACAAACTCTCTCACGCACACACACACACACACATATATATATATATATATATATATATATATATGCGTGTGCGTGTCTGTGTGTAATATATATATATATATATATATATATATATATATGTATATATATATATATATATATATATATATATGCGGGTATTTATTAGAAAGCACCCCATTTTCAGTGAGAGATTCAACATATTTAATTCGATTAATGTGAGTTTGAGACCCTGGGTTTCACGCTTTTTATAGCGTGAAACACAAGGTCACAAAATCATATCAATCCAACTATATATACAGAAACCTCAACAGAATGCAGAAAGCACTGGACGGCCGTTTCATCAGCAGTACGCATCCACTACCGAGAATTGAAACCCTGTTTCTTTCAGATTCGATGAATTACTTAAATATAATTATGAAGTCCTCCTAATAATTTCTATCATGTACATCATTGCTTGAAACGGCTTCTAATGCTCTAGAGTGAGAGGCTTGTTGATAGTAGTCGTGGCTCCGGGGGGCACAGTTCTATGGTTACAGAGCAGATATGGGCTTTTGAACAAAATATCTTAATGAGGAAGTGTTTTTTCGATAAAGACATAAAATAGGTCCTTGCTGAATTGTGGCGCTCTTCGCAGCCGAACGGTCAAGTACACCGGATTAAACGGTCAAAGAGAGATGGATTTTTCTTTATTAAATTCTCGAATGTCCAGGTCTATTACAACTAAGAGCGTTCACTGTAATAAAAATGTTCGATTAAAAATAAATACATTAATTCTATATATATATATATATATATGTGTGTGTGTGTGTGTGTGTGTGTGTGTGTGTATGGTGCGATGGATAAATTTCCATCTAGATTACGCAAAATTGAAAATAACATGTTATTTTGAAAGATATATTTACCAAAATTATACAAAAATATCTTGAAATACTAAAGATAAATTTATTTAATAAAACCGCCATTGGCTTCGAACACGACCTCCAGAAGACATCAGAAAATCCTGCAACTCTTCTCGACGGTATCCTTGTTTAAGTTGGTGAATGCTGCCATAATTCTTGCCTTCAGTTCATCTTTGGAGTTACAAAGGAATTTTGCTGGTCTCTCGCTCAACTGCGCCCCACATATAATAATCAAAATGGTTGCTGTCCGGGGAGTTAGATGTAAGGGGTGATGTAGTCGCAGAAATTATCTGACAGCTATGACTGGGTTCTCCTGCTTATGTGGCATGTGTCAAAATCTTGTTGCCAGATATAGGGTCTTCTAGCAGCCACCTTCTTGGTCCAGGACACCACTAGTTCCTAAGGTCACTTTGTGTACGCATCCGTGTTCAGTCAGGAGTCCAGTGAGAAGATGAATGGAGAGAAAACGTCTACATCAATAGTGATTACTCCAACCACCACGATGCTGGCTGGATATATCATCCAACTCTTTCCGAATTCTCTGCACTGTCCTTAGATTGCAACCCAAATGTTCGTATAGGAGTTTCCTGCACGAATGCTGTTTCCAAATTTCTAGCGGAGTGAATTACATCATGGTGCTCTTTTTTTTTCTTTTTTTTTTACAGACATGACGCGATACTGTGCAGTCGACAAAAGCAAAAACAAACAACGCCCATGCGCGAATATAAAAATATAAAATGGCGGCATATATCTCTATCTATAAAAGGCAGGATGTGTCTGTGTGTGTGTGTGTGTGTGTGTGTGTGTGTGTGTGTGTGTGTGTGTGTGTGTGTGTAACGAATGCACGGCCGCAATTTTCGACGGATTTGCACCAAAATTTACATGCACATGCTCCAAGTTAGCAGGAAGGTCAAGACCGACATTGCATTTCCCAACTCCCATCGATAGTGGAAATAATCGATTTTTCATGTTTCTACGGCAGTTTTCATGTAGTTTGCGGCCATTTTCTACTGGCCAGAGTGACAGCCTATAGCTGGCTGCCACGAATTGGCAGGAAGATTCTATTGGCCAGCGTGAGAGCAAACAGCTGACTGACACGAATGTTAACTAGCATGCAAAAGAAATCGATAGCTGCATTCGTCAAAAGTGTCGAAAATTTAAAGCTGCATGGTACTTTACTCCAATTGGCTCATTCGCTTGCTTAAACTCAACGTTGATTCTGATTCCGCAGAACTGCCTTAGGTGTGAAAAAGTATTTGTTGTTAACATTCTTTTTTCATTCGGTTTTTCCAGTTACGAGTCCTTTTTTAAAGCTGATCGTTTTGTGTTCATTTTGTTTAGTTCTTTTTTCGTAACAGATTTAATGTTTAGTATAGAGCTTAGAAAAAATTCGCAGTGTGAGATAGGCAAGAAGTAAGGCATGTAGCAACATCAGCACGGCAAAGAGCACTCCTTTAAAGGCAAGAAAGGGCAAAAATATTTAAAGTGAAGTGATAGTAATTGCTGTATGAGTCGTACGATTTTTTAATCAAGCACGGGCAACGCCGGGCCATGTATATATATACATATATATATATATATATATATATATATATATATATATATATAGCAGAATATCCTTATTCACGCATATTTGGTTAAATAGTTTAGACGTATTGTGTATATTTATTTTAATTTTAAGCCTTTCACGGATTAATTTCTTAGTTGCTGTTTGCTTTGTTGTTTGCTTTGTTCTGTTTACGACATATCAATCTCAGTGAATTATTTAATGCCGACAACTGTTTTTTTCCTGCTAATATTTTCTTTTGTCCAAAATCTATTTCTGGTAATATTTTTTTCCTCAAAAATGTATCGCTGGCAATATTATTTAAAAAATAACGCTGGTAATATTTTTTTTCCTGGTAATATGCTGGTAATATATTTTTTTTTTTTTGGTAATATTTTTTTTCTTGTAATAGTTTTTATTTTTCCTGGTAATAGTTTCTTTTGTCAAAAATCTAATTCTGGTAATATTTTTTCCTCAAAAATGTATAATTAGTAATATTATTTTAAAAATAATGCTGGTAATATTTTTTTCCTCAAAAATTTACAGCTGGTAATATTATTTTAAAAATAATGCTGGTAATATTTTTTTTTTAAGAAAACCTATTTTTTGTAGTATTTTTTTTTTAAAAATATATTGCAGGTAGTATTTTTTTTTCTTCAAAAATTTATATATATCTGCTAATAATTTTTTACAATTATTTTTGGTATTAAAAACCTATTTTTACATATTTATAATGCTTTTTACCTCAGTTTCGGGGTTAACTATTTGCCCATAGCTGAGACCCTAACAGGTGCTACCACCCCGGATTAGGGTGGATATGGGAGCACCAGCAATTAAGAGGTGGTTCCATGGTCCTCAAAACCTCCTGATCAGAGGCCTTGCTGTTGGACGTAGATTATCGTCTTACCCTTGACGTGGATGTAGTTTATCCTCATACCCATTACGGCTTATGAGGTCGTAAGATACTGATCAAGAAATATATATATAATGCTACAATAAAAAAAAGGTTATTTAACTTAACACCGAATTTCCATCATGTCTTGTCGAGGTCTCTTTATCTACAGCAGTTTTAATAGTCAAATTATAATTCGTTGTTGAAAAAAAAAACGTAAATCGATTTGAGTGAGTTATTCCAAATCCTCGAAAATTCGGCTAAAATGTTCCATG
The DNA here is from genome assembly GCA_963932145.1 of Acanthosepion lycidas. Taxonomy (NCBI): domain Eukaryota; kingdom Metazoa; phylum Mollusca; class Cephalopoda; order Sepiida; family Sepiidae; genus Acanthosepion; species Acanthosepion lycidas. The sequence continues at coordinate 83,551,998 of OZ010582.1, read as the reverse complement.
CACTTGAGCGTGTTGTTTATTTTTATTTATTTTTTTTGCTTTTTTTGTTGTTGTTTGTTTTTTTTTTTTAAGCGTTTCACCCCAAGCAAGGCGAGAAGCCACTAGGACGCAAGGGGTTACAGAAAATTTGGAGCAATATCAGATAGGAATGATAGAGGAAAAGATGAGGAGAAGGATAGTGGATAGATCAAGGCAACTGGAGATATCGATTGACATTACATTTGAATAGCTGGAGATTATAGCTATCAGGGAAACTGGAATAAGGAAGGGAGTTCCACAGGCGAGAGGTGCGAGACATGAAGCTATTGGAGTAGAAGAGACGGCTACATTTGGGAGTTTCGACAGTGAAAGGGTTGGAGCGGGATGCCAGCCTCGTAGGGCGCCTGAACTCATGAAGTCTGGGAACCAGTATTTGTATGTGATTGCATAGTGATATCAAATTGAACTTTTTTTTCAGTGTTTAAGTCGACTATTTAGAATTTGGTGTTGAAAATTGTTATTTGAGAAAAACTTACACTTTAAATAACCGGTTATTTCTTGCTGATCTCTTTTATGTTTTCAGGTATTAATTCAATAAACACACATATATACCTATATAATACAATCTAAGCACACATACCTGACCTCTGTCCACCCCCTGCAATGTCATTAGGCTCACTGTAGAATATATTGTCACAACCTCGTCATGCTTGAATTTATTGCTATGGTTTCCGTATGTTTTTAGAGAAGGGCGTTGTCCGCCACACGGCCAACTGGTTTTAAATATCAGTCTTCTCTCAGTCTGGTTGGTAACCGAAACTAGAGAGCCCAGCTTGCCTTGCTATTTAACACATAGCTGGGGAGGAATGGATTAATAACTTTCTCTGTGGTATCTGTGTGAAAGTAAATGCAATGGTCTCAACCGGAACTTGAACACGGTACGTTGATTTCACTTTCTGTGCCTATAACCACTACGCTGCATGGTGGCTATTAAACCTTAATTTGTGTATTTTATTGACCTGCAATGCACGTAATCACACGAATAAATAGAAAAGTAATGTGATGTGAAATAGGCAAAAGTATTCCTAGCAAAAGTATTCTCAAATTTGTTTTCAAATTGGCAAGACGTCTAAAAGTACGGCTTGAAAAGACAAAGCTATAAATTGAATACAGCTCAAATATCAGATATTATGAATGTCTTTGGGAAATTGTAATTAGATTCTTATCTTGGAAAAGAGTAATCATGTTATATAAATTCGCTCGTAGATAAATTAAAAGAACAGAAGTAATCAATAATCCACGACGAAATAATTTCCACCATATTGGGTTTGATCAGTCACACTGTCTCTTCAGAATGACAGCTTCATTATAAATGGAGAAAACAATATGAACTCAACAGACAATGCATAAAGAATCGTAAAATGTATGTGCCATATCCTTTCAAAGTTTACTGTTTTCTTTTTATTTATTGTTGTAAACTGATGCTGTTTTCCTTATTTTCTATATTTTTGTTCTAATGTAGTTTTTGTTTTTAATTTCCCATTTATGCTTAGAAAGCGTTGTGTTGTTCACGTATTTACTATAAGTAAAGGATATTTTGTGTGTCTAGTTTCTCTGTTTCCAGGGTCTTTGAGTAACTCATATGTGTATTTTTCTTCGTTATCTGCTGCTTTTACGGTGGCTTGGTATATAACATTGTTTTGCAAACAACAGCCATTTTAGGGACAATAGTTTTTGCTCTGCAGGCTTTGGTCTGTGCGATTGGTTTGTTGCCTATTTTCCATCATGCTTTTTATTATTTGTGTCGTGCTCTCGGTGCAACTGTAGCTGTGGGATACTGATCACTTTTTACTCATATATATAAATTAAAAGAACAGGCCTAATCCATAATCCACTACGAAATCATAATGGGTTTGATCAGTAACGCTGTCAAAATGACGGGAAATTATAAATAGAGAAAATAATAGGAACTCAAAGACCAGTGCATTTAAATGTATGACGAATCCAAACCTTTATGAACCTTTCAGAACGTGAGCGATCATGGCTCTCTACAACTTCTTGACCCTTTCCAATCCCATTTTCCTTGTTTCGTCATCCATTCACTAGAACTCATTAAACAGAGTAATCACTGTTTCTACCTGTTTATTTTCTCTTCTGTATATCCTATGAGTGTTGAATTTTCTTGTTACTCCTTCTTCATTATGTGTCCTAGAAATTGCAACTGTTTCTGATTCTAAAAATTTGTTGTTTCTAATTTTTATAACATCCTTGTTGAGCAAATGTTATGTCCATGGTATTCAAAGATTCGTCTATAGAATTTTGGGTAGACAACAAAATCTTGTTTATCACACTGACAATACCCAGTTCTTGATAATGACTGAGTTGGTCAAAAGCATTTGAATAACAAAACAAAAAAACTTTAGACACTTTATCCTCAAGATTGACTCTAGTGTACATCTTAATCGAATATTGGAAAACAGACATTGTTGGTTGAGTTTAAGAAAATATATCTAATTATATAAGTGCTCTCCACAGCTTCCAAACTTTTATTGCTTTTAATTCATCAGTACCCTTTTTCTAACACCCGTTTACCATCCATTTCTTCAAACATGTCAAGTAGGTTTCACGTTTCTTTTCTCTGTTTCTCTTACTTTCCATGGGCCTTATGTGTGTTACATTCTCCAAGCCATCTTTCTTTATTATTTATCCCTAACATTTCAGCTGTTGGTTTCTGGCTTTTAAGCGCAGTTGCTTTTTAGTTGTTATTCTCCTTAAAACGCCACAGTTATTACATTTTCAAAATAAGGTAACTTACACGATTCAAAATATCTACTTTCATCATATCAGTCGAGTAGAAGTAAAATGCTGCCACAATAAAACCTAAGCTCCTTTTGGTTGGAATACCTTCTTCAGCAGCTCTTCTGGAAATAATTACTTTTCCCCGTGTTTAATCTCGCCGGCCATCGGCAAATCCAATACCAGGACGTTGTTAACTGATGCGAATATTCGCTAAAAAGTTTCCTTTACGTTTCATTATATATATATATATATATATATATATATATATATATATATATATATATATATATATATATATATTACTGAATAAAAAACAATTGTAATTACGAAAAGCGATAGACAAATATTAATGAAAATTTGCATCCAACCCAAATCAATTATAACGACAATGGCAATAACTCAATAAACCTTCTGAAAATTAAAACATCATTGTCATTATAAGTAATTTAGAATAATGCTTTCGCATACGCACGCAAAAATACAGACACACACAGAAACAGGAATATGTATGTATGTATGTATTTATTGTTAAGCGGTAAGATGTGAGTCCACATGAGAGAAAAAATTAAGAGACTAATTAGTAAAGAATTAACTTGTTTAACCCACATTTGCAGCTGCGCCAAGCGGTTCGGAACGCTTTAATGTGGTCAATCAGGAAAGATCTGTACGGAAAAACACGAGAGGAAAAGAAACATGTTTCTCCTCCTTCTTTTCGGTCTCGCCTCCCCCTCCAACTCTTCTGTTATTTCCTTCCTTCCTTCCTTCCTTCCTTCCTTCCTTCCTTCCTTCCTTCCTTCCTTTCTGTTTCGCCTCCCTTCTCTATGTTTACTGCTTGAACATGTTTCCTATGTTCTCCAATTTCATTAATATATGATATTATTTTTTTAAATTTTGTTTTCAAAATTACTTCCCTCCGTATGACTACTTTTCTCTCTCTTTTTCTATCTATCTATCTATCTATCTATCTATCTATCTATCTATCTATCTATCTATCTATCTATCTATCTATCTATCTATCCCATTCCCTTAATTTCCATCTAGCTAGCTCTCATTATCTATCTATCTATCTATCTATCTATCTATCTATCTATCTATCTATCTATCTCTCTCTCTCTATATATATATATATACGCCATTTTCTTAATATATACCTCATTCTCTCATTATCTAACATATATATACTCATTATATAATATATATATATATATATATATATATAATTGTCTTAATATCTATCAATCTATCTCATTCTGTTCAATATCTATCTATCTATTTATCTATGTATCTATCTATCTCACGCATGCTCTTAGTACTTATCTTTCCCATTTTCTTAAATATCTATCTATCTATCTATCTATCTATCTATCTATCTATCTATCCTATCCTATCCTATCCTCTTTATATCTATTTATCTATGTTCTTAAGATATATCTATCTATTATATATATATATATATATATATATATATATATATATATATATATATATATATATATATATATATCCTCTTATCCTCTTAATATCTATCTATCTATCTATCTATCTATCTATCCTGATTCAAGCCAGGAAATACGAAAGGCTACGATTGAATTTAATGTCTCTAATTAAACTATGTTCCCTAAGCTGTTGATGTGTGATGATCCGAATATGTACTGGGCTCACTTTAAGCCAGACTCTCCCATTCGCGTGAAAATAAGATTATAGCGACATAATTTCATATCGACCTCAGCTGGCAAAGTTCAAATAAATGAAATATTTAAACCCCTAACTTAATGTTACATATCTACGTTTTGCTAAGTCACATAAAAGGGTACAAGAGGAGAACCCTTTGATGACCAAACTGGCTAGTGTTAATAGTCTGTGTTTTTAACAAAAGGCCCTATCCGATAAACTGTCTCATATTCTTATTAGACTTTATTAAATTACTGTTACATATCTAGGTTCTGCTAAGAATTCTTTGCTGACCGACCTGTCTGCTGGCGAGTAAAATGCCTTAACTGTCCGATAAACTATAGATAACAATTATATAAAAATAATGTGTACATTAATATGATAACATAAAAACCTGTTGGAGCGCACCCACCTTCGAATCAGAATGGACTGATCTCTCTACTACTAATAGGACAGTTCTATAGAGTTCTAGAGAGATCAGGTGACCATCACACTTCCGTCTCTCTACCGGAAGATACAGTTGGGCTTTATATTCTTTCTTATTTTGACTGACTAACCTGGGTTCGTTTGACTACTAATCTCTCTGTTGTAAATACCTCTTCGAATATACCAGTATTTTTCCCTACGTATGTGCTTGTTCTTATTTCAATACACGCAAGCGGAAACACTCAACATCTCAGAACTCATTGATAACAGTAGGACATATTAATGATAGGTAATAGAGAAACTATTTTTTTTATTTATAACACGAAATTAAGGATTAAATAAGGTACTAATAATAACATCGTTTGGCAAAGGGCTACAACAATGGTACACCGGATGTGAATTAAAATTACACTTCAATTTTAATAAACTTCAAAGTTTAACAAATTTCTTTAGCGTCCTTCGATGATCGAAAATTAGTTACCTTATCAGGCATGCCAAAGTTATGGAATATTATCTTCACTGGCCTCTACACTATTAGAACCATTTTCCCGCGTGAGGTTGGGTTTATGACGAACAATGAAACATCGGTGACTCACAAAACGCTGTCAGTATCAGAATGATCTTCTCTTTACATAAGCAACATTTTCGTCATTCCCCCCCCCCAAGCAAAGCGATAATGTCACTAAGACACAAGGAACTGCTGGGAGTAAAAGAGAATGAGAATAATTTAGAAGAACCTGAAACTCAATCTTTAGCAGGAAACAAGAGATAAACTTCTACACCTTTTCAGAAGACAGGGAAGGAGTGTGAATCGGCCAATAAGCAAATCCATCTATTCCTATTTAATTTTATAATTTATTCCTATTTAATTTTATAATTTCCATGAGATGATCCATACCACACACACACACACACACATATATATATATATATATATATATATATATATAATTTTCGAACAAACACCATTAATCCGACAGATTTTTAATACTTAAACGTTATTTTTCGTGAGTACTCGTATATGAGTTAACAATTATTAAAACAAATATTTTTTTCTAATAAGATTTCTCGAATATTCAAGCCGGTAGACGAAAATACATAAATACACTGTTTAATATATAAACGGAGCGTCTACTCAAATACGTCTATCCACTAAAAATAATTATATATATATATGTTTATATTTCTGAGATGAGGTATTATGTACATTGTCCTCATCTTTGTCGCCATATTTATATATATATATATATATATATATATATATATATATATATATATATATATATATATATATATATATATATATATATTAAATAGGAATATATATAATATATAATATATATATATATATATAATATATAAATAGGAATATGTATATATATATATATATATATATATATATATATATACCTACGCTTAATTATTCGACTTAAGTTTCGCACACCTAAACAATACTTTGTGCCAGATGAGCTGGAAAACCAGCCAAACTGAAGTCGCACACCTAAACGTAGGTATTTGTATATGTGTATTTATTAATATATATATATCTTTGCTCTGTCTAACCACATCGAACACTGTTATGTTTACACCTCATGAATAAGTTTGATGATTATATATTTGCTTGCCTGTCTATGCAAGTCAATATATCTGGTCGTTTGATTTATCCAAATCTTTATATATATATATATATATATATATATATATATATATATATATATATATATATATATATATATATATATATAAAGATATATTAGGTTGGTGCAAAAATAATGACGTAATAATGTCGTTTTTTGGCGTTAAAAATACGTCAAAAAACGACATTATTTTTGCACCAACCTAATATATATTATTTACATTATTCGGACTACTGTCCTCATCTTTGTCGCCATATTTCTTACAACGTTTCGGCCGTTGTACACTCCGGCCTTCTTCAGGTGGTTGGTTTATTGCAACTTTTGTTGTTATTATCGCTTTTTTCTGGCACTGCGAATTAAAAGTTGCAATATAAACTCTGGTAAAAACATGTAATGATAACAGCAAAAATTGCAATATGAGCACTGGTAAAAATGATTGCTGAGACATTAGGCCAGAAATTCATACGCAGTTGTCCTCAAGGATAAAGGCGTGGGTTATATCCAGTGACAGTTCGGCATAAACCCAAAGAGTGTGAGATCAATCCCCGGTTAAGGCAGTTGAGAACTTTCAGAGGGAAATTAAAAGGAGATAACTGATAACTGACATCCATTAAACATGGCACGTAGAACTAGAACAGTCTACGACAGTGAGCGAAATAAAGGATTCAGTTCGACATCCCAACCACCTGAAGAAGGCCGGAACGTACAACGGCCGAAACCTTGTAATAAATATGGCGACAAAGATGAGGACAATGTACATAATACCTCATCTCAGAAATATAGACAGATATATATATATAATTATTTTTAAGGCCAAGACCGACGTTGCATTTCCCAACTCCCATCGATTCATGCTTCTACGGCAGTTTTCATCTTGCGGCCATTTTCTACTGGCCAGAGTGACAGCCTATAGCTGACTGCCACGAATAGGCAAGAAGATTCTATTGACCAGCGTGAGAGCCAACAGCTGACTGACACGAATGTTAACTAGCATGCTAGCATGCAAAAAAAATCGATAGCTGCATTCATCACACGTGTGGAAAATTTAAATCTGCGTGGCACTTTACTCCAATAAGCTCATTCGCTTGCTTAAACTCAACGTTGATTCTGATTCCGCAGAACTGGGTTGCGTGTGAAAAAGTATTTGTGGTTAACATTCTTTTTTCATTCGGTTTTTCCAGTTACGAGTCCTTTTTTTAAAGCTGATCGTTTTGTGTTCATTTTGTTTAGTTCTTTTTTCGTAAGAGATTTAATGTTTAGTATAGAGCTTAGAAAAAATTCGCAGTGTGAGATAGGCAAGAAGTAAGGCATGTAGCAACATCAGCACGGCAAAGGGCACTCCTTTAAAGGCAAGGAAGGGCCAAAATATTTTAAGTCAAGTGATAGCGATTGCTGTATGAGTCGTACGATTTTTGAATCAAGCACGGGCAACGCCGGGCCATGCTGCTAGCATTATTTAAAACTAGACTAAGGAAGATAATCGTAATAACCGTTTTGTCCTTTTTGAAATACTTCTTTGAGATCTCACACATTTTTTCTTGCATCCCTTGCACTTTTCAAAGTCGTCTGTAAAATCAAATGTTAGTTGCCTCATCGCATTCTGCTTAATCCTATGAACTATTTGAATTTTCCTCCCTTTCGACGGCGATTTCGTGACAAATATGAAGTCAGATTTGGAACTGATGTGCTTGGTTGATGCGATGCTTTGCCAGAAACCCTGCACAAAACGTATATAATGAGAAATTGTCGTATTCAAAATAATTGAATAGTTGTCGAATATAGATATATATATTCGTTCAGGACAACTTGCATTTCGCGATATGAGAAAGAAAGATTAAGTCAGATTAAAGATTCTTCCAGAAATACCATAAACATTCAAATTGCGAAGAAGACCTTCATGCCAAACCCTATCAAATACCTGCGAGATATCCAAAGCAACCGGAATATCACCATATCTAAAGCTTGATAGACTCTTTCAGCAATAATTGTTAAAATATCAGCATTTGACCTAGAGAAGAGAAAGTCATTTTACTTATCTGAAATTAGACCCTGCGATGTGAGATGCCTCAAAAATTCAGGGATAATAATTTTTTTTTAAATTAATCTTCTGTAGGCAAAAAAATAGAGTGCCTCAGAAAGAAAATATCATTTGCTTTCTCTGTGGTTAAAGATATTTTTGTAAATTATTTCTTTTGTCTAATAATTTCCTCATGAGATTTGTGTTTTTACTATGAATAATATTTTATTACCTTCTACTAACATTTATCATATGTCAATCTTGTAGTCTGATGTGTTGATCGATATGTGTAAGAACTGCTCAAGTCATTCTACCAGAGAGTGTAGTGGTAATATGACCAATGTTAGAATTTAATGTAATATTTTTGTCGGAATTTGAAAGATGTTCTAAGCTTTGGTATTCAAATCGGCATAATCATCTTGGTTGTTATACTTAAAACATTTCGCCCGTTTTACCCATCGGTCTTTTTTAGTTGTCCTTCTTGGAATTTCAAACCAACCCCTGTATTTAATTCACTCGGTAGATTGTTCTCATTACGCTTTCAACGCGTAGGGAATATTTTGTATCAGCTAATACTCATTAGTCTTGTGTATCTTGTTCGATTCTTACACTAAGCCAGTGTATGTGACTTTTCGGCATTATCAACGACCAGATTTGCCAGCTACCCATAGGTATAAACTAACGCTTTAATATACCAGACAGTGTCGTGTCTCTTGGAATTTAATGCCGTTTATATTTTAGCCTATTTTGTAATCATTTCACCTCAAGCAAGTCGATGAGACCATTAACAGCCAAGGAATTACTGTAAGTGAAAAAAATGCGAAGATGTTAGCAGGAAGGAAGAGCAATAAAATAACAGGCTTCAGGAAGACATAATATTGCATCTGACGTTGCATTTAATTTTTTGAAAATTATAGGTGGCATGGAATCGGGAGAAAGGTTCCACGGGTGAGAAGTGTGATAAAAAAATCATTAGAATTGAACTTACGGTTACATCTTGCTCATACAACAGTAAAACAATAAGACCTAATAACCAATCTACTAGTACGCTTAAATTCATGCGATCGAGGTACCAAACAGGAAAACAACATTTATTTTGCTATAATAAAAAATATAGCACGAGTCCAAGAAGCGGCTATACGGGGGGAGGCTGGTTTTCAATCTGTCTTATCTTAAACTTTAGCCACTGTTACTGACCCAAACATACCACAGTATTCCTTACACCAAAGACAATACATTCTTACTTACCATTCTTACTACAGCCAACATAATGTGTCAAAGTCTCTATGAAGTCCTAACTAGTTTCCAGGAAAACTTATGAAAATATTTATGCCATGAAAATATTTATTGAAAAGACAGAGGGAATCTATGTCACGGCTGTGAGAAATTGACTGAAATCGAAATGCCAGGTCAGGATCGATAACATTACAGACCCTTCTTTGGATTTTGTCAACAAACCTTAGATATATAGCAAGAGTAACAGATCAAATCATTATTATTAGGATTAGAGATACAATATCCCAAAGAGCAAGAGAATTCTTAAATTATATTGTAATAACTATGACATTGGAGAACTCGTGTTAATAGTAGGTTTTATGTTAGTTTTCTTTAATTTTGGGGTAGTCGAATGATAAAACGGATAAAATGCTATGTAACGCGTTTCGTCCTTCAAAACGACTTCTTCAGAGGAATTTTTTTTTTTCAAATAACAAATAATGATTTTTTTTTATTTATGTAATTATCTATATTTAAGGGACGAGGTGGGAAATATAAACAAAAATTATAATTATACACCTGCTGAAGATGAAAAGACGCTAAACATTAAATTTAAATTTCTTCTCGGCGCTTTTCTTTATGATCTTATCGCTGAACACCCCAAGAGGCGACTTTCTAAATGTAGATGTCAAAATTAATAAAATACAAAGTATCTTGGAAGTGTTTCAAGGAATTACCGAAAATGTGGCACCGAGATCCGAAGGTGAACTGGAAGAGCAAAAAGTGCTTTCCAAAAGTGAAACAAAGTATAAAGAAACAGGAACATATTTTTTTTTTAAATAAAAAAAAAAGATGGCTAAATTGTTATGTAATATCAATCTTCCTATATGGCAGTGAATGTCTTATAATTTCCTTGAAGATGAAAAGGAGACTTGAGGGAACAGATCTGTGCTCCTGATACTGAGAATACCATGGACAGAACATTTAACCAACGAGGAAGATGTAAGAGAAATGGAAACTAAAAGAATATTTATACTTATAGAAAAAAAAAAACAGATGAAACTTCTAGAACGCATAATGAGGAAAAAGTGTGAAAAATTTAACGCTCACAAGACATGATGAAAGCAAGCGGCACAGATGAAAACAGAGTTTAATTTACGTAATGATCTTTAGTAAATTTATGGCCGAAAAAATTAGCAGGGATAATAAAAAGCAAATATTGCTAAGAGTTCCTAGGGCACCTACATCCAGATGGAACACAGCACACAAATAAAGTTTTTCCTAATTTTCTCGAAATTGTTTCTACACATATATGAACATTTAAAGAACTTTCACGCCGTCATGTAGTCAATTGTGTTGACCAAATCGTAATGACAGGAAAATAAATCTATTCTATATTACTTTGTATATTTATCGGTCATGGAGACTTATTTCCATTTCTTATTGATGTAACATTCTGCTTTTACTGTGCCTTTTCTATACATACTTTCATGGTAATTGTTTAAATGAGCTCTTCACTATGGTACCTAGACTTTGAGAAATCGGAGATCCGAGTTCGAATTCCAGTCGAATCCACTACATTCACTTACTTGCTAATACCCTTGGGAAAGGTATGAATCCTCTTCTTCTCCTCCACCCAGCCATGTGTAAATGGATGGCAACTGGTCTACCGCAGAAAGAAATAGCAACCTACTGCGGAAAAAATATGCCTCGTCAGTCATGTATAGAAAGATACATGATCGCCTAAGCGTGTATCACGCATGGCACATAACTGACTGACTAGACTGGCAACGAGATCTCATCGATATACATTTGATTTTGCCCGATGTAACCGTAAGTTCTATGCAGACAGTTTCTTCTCTCACATTGCTCGCTTTTGGAACTCCCTTCCGACTCGAGGCTTTCCAGCCAACTTCCATCTTCAAAAATTTAAATGCAATGTCAATCGCTATCAACTATCCTTCTGATTTCTCTTCTTCCGTACTCAATCCTCAGTGGTGTCTCCATTTTTAAATTCTTCCACACCCAGTAACCCCTTGTGTCTCAGTGGTTTTAATACCTTACTTGGAGGGAATCTAATTTTAAAAAAAAGGAAACAGTGGAAGTTATTGAATGCCAGTTACCGAACGTTTCCGGTGTTATTATAACAATGGTATATCTCATGAGTAAGAAAGAGAGAGGAAGCAGCTGATACATTACATCTTTTTTGTCAGCTTTGTTTTGTATATTTACTGAATGTTTTACAAAGTAGAATTCATTATTAGTAGAGTGAACTATAGAGGTAAAAATGCCAGATTATACAAACAGAAAACATAACCAATTCCATTTCAAAATTACTTACATATTGTCATGAACTTTTGAAATTATCAAGCTAAAAAACATCTGTAGGTTTTAGTGTATCTTGATTATTTTGAGAAAACGGAATAGAATATGATCATGATGAAAAAAAAAAAGAAAAATGAAATGAAAGGAAGGAAGGAAGGAAAGGAGGGTGAGAGGAAGGAAGGAAGGAAGTAAATGAGGAAGGAAGGAAGGAAGGAAGGAAGGAGGCAGGGATGAAAGAAGGAAGGAAGTAAATGGGAGGGAGAAAGGAAGGAAGGAAGGAAGGAAGGAGACAGGAAGGAAAGGAGGCAGGGAAGAAAGAAGGGAAAGGAAGGAAAGAAGGAAGGAAAGGAGGCAGGGAGGAAAGAAGGAAAAGGAAGGAAAGAAAGAAGGAAAGGAGGCAGGGAGGAAGGAAGGAAGGAAGGAAGGAAGGAGGGAGGAAAGAAGGAAAAGAAAGGAAGGAAGGAAGGAAAGAGAAAAAGAATACGGATTCGATGATGGATATTTGACAGAGAAATAGGTGAGACATGAAAAAGCGAAAGCAGTTAAAAGTAAAGATATGACAAGATACAACGAAACATTGGTTTTAAAGAAAGAAAAAAAAACATAAAAGCTAACCAAATAAAGAAAGAAAGTATGAAAGAAAAGAAAGAAAAAATGAAATAAAACCTAACCGTAAGAAAGAAAGAAAGAAAGAAAGAAAGAAAGAAAGAAAGAAAGAAAAACAGATAAAAGAAAAGTTAACCGAATAAAGAAAGAAATAATAAAAATCATAAAGAAAAAATTAAATCGAATAAAGAAAGAAAGAAAGAAAGAAAGAAAGAAAGGAAGAAAGAAAGAAAGGATGAAAGAAAAAACACAAAAGAAAAGCTAACCGAATAACGAAAGAAAGAAAAACTAAATAAAAAATAACCGAATAAAGAACGGATGAAACAAAGAAAGAAAAACTAAAAACTAACAGAAAGAAAGAAAGAAAGAAAAAAAGAAAGAAAGAAAGAAAAAAAGAAAGAAAGAAAGAAAATAGAAAGAAAGAAAAGCTAACCGAATAAAGAAAGAAAGAATAACTAAGAAAGAAAGAAAAAGCTCGTAAAAGAAAACCTAGAGAGGAACGAAATTCAATCACATGAAAGAAAGGATCATATAATAAAGAAAAAAAAAAACATAGATGAAAGAAAGCTTATACGAGTAAAAAGGAAAGAAAAGTAGGAAAAAAAAAAGAAAAGAAAATTAGAATACGAAAGTAAAATTAAAAGATGCAAAACTAAATGATATCACAGTTGAAGATGCTATAAAGACAAAGGTTGGTAAAGAAACGCTAATATTAGGCAAGAAAGCGTGAGGAAAATAAAAAGATGGCTGTAAAACGAATGAATGAATAAATGAATGAAACAAAAAACAAAAATTGTTAAAAAAAAAAAAGAATTTCAATAAATGAAAGAAGAAATGACAGAAACTTTATAGATTGAAAAATTGATGGTAGGTTGCTGGGCGGATGGTAAATCAACTTGGATTGATCCTTCCTTTCATTCTTTGTTCAACCAATGGCAGTAGAAAATATTCTTAAATTCGTTAGCAATTAAATTTTTTTCAAAATTCCATCAAACGAAGCAAAATATATTTTAAAAAAGAGAAATGTTTGTGTAACTGAATAAGTTTAATGGGAGGAAAACACAAATGAAGAATTCTTCGCGAAGAATTCAGGTGAAATTTATTTGATAAGCGATAGATCCAATTTCTGATGAATTAACTGATAACAATTTCCGGAGAGTTCTCTCGTTTGATATTTTCTGTTATTACTTATAAGTTAAATTTTATTTTCCCTATCGAAAAAGCGGAATCATATTAAATTGAAAAGAAAGAGAAAGAAAGCGAATTTACATTAGTTTGTTCGCAATATGCCAGCGTACGAGGGATAAATTCGAGAATATGCTGGAAAATTATCCGTTGTCTGGCTGAGAACTTTTCAGCACTTCTTTCCTATGTCATTGACAATATTTGCATGAATTCGTGTATATGTAAGGTTTCATGTACATACTGGTTACTAAGATAGACAGACAGACATAGATAGATAGATAGATAGATAGATAGATAGATAGATAGATAGATAGAAAGAAAGAAAGAAACAAACAAACAAACAAACAAACAAACAAACAAACAAACAAACAAACAGACTGATAGATATATAGACAGAAAGAAAGAAACAGACTGATAGATAGATAGATAGATAGATAGATAGATAGATAGATAGAAAGAAAGAAACAGATAGATAGATAGATAGATAGATAGATAGATAGATAGATAGATAGATAGATATGAATAGAATGGTATAAATAAATATGAACAGACTGAGATAGATAGATAGATAGATAGATAGATAGATAGATAGATAGATAGAAAGAAAGAAACAAAGAAACAAAGAAACAAAGAAACAGACTGATAGATATATAGACAGAAAGAAAGAAACAGAATGATAGATAGATAGATAGATAGATAGAAAGAAAGAAACAGACTGATAGATAGATAGATAGATAGATAGATAGATAGATAGATAGATAGATAGATAGATAGATATGAATAGAATGGGATAAATAAATATGAACGGACTGAGATAGATGGATAGATAGATAGATAGATAGATAGATAGATAGAAAGAAAGAAACAAAGAAACAGACTGATAGATAGATAGATAGATAGATAGATAGATAGATAGATAGATAGATAGATAGATAGATATTAATAGAAGGAGGTGAATAGACATGAACAGAAGGAGATAGATAAACAGAACACAGGTCTTTCTCTGACTCTTGAAATAGACCTATATGTTCATATTTTTTTCTAATAATATTTTTCAAATATTCTGTCCGATAGAGGAAACTAATTAAATATACTGTATAATAATTAAAACGGAGCGTCTACACAAATATGTTCATCCACTAAAAATCACGTTTAAGTAATAAAACCTGTCGGATTAAATCATCCATCATATTCTTTACAAATTGCTTTGTTTACATTAGGATACGAAACTGAGCAGAGGATGAACTGTGTTTAAAGGCACTATTGAGCTTTTCCTGGTCATCGACACACTCTGTAGCCGAGAGGTTAAAACACACCAGACTTAATGGCAATTTCCCCTAGAGGGACGGAAGTTCGAATCCTTTTTCCTCTAATAAGATTTCTCAAATAATCAGGACGATAGACGAAAATAAATAAATATATTGTTTAATAAATAAAAGGAGCGTCTGCTCAAATACGAGTATCCGCTAAAAATAACGTTTATGTAGAAAAAATCTGTCAGATTAATAAATTAAAAATCCATTCCTTTCTTCACACACACACCCACACACACACATATATATATATATATATATATATATATATATATATATATATATATATATATACGATTCCAATGGAATAAATTATGACCATAGAATATTAGTGTTTAAGCCTTTTTATTATTATTATTATTATTATTATATATATATATATATATATATATATATATATATATATATATATATAAGGCAGGATGTTTGTGTGTGTGTAACGAATGCACGGCCGCAAAAATTTACATGTACATTAATTGGCACCAAAATTTACATGCACATACTCCAAGTTAGCGGGAAGGCCAAGACCGATTTTGCATTTCCCAACCATCGATAGTGGAAATAATCGATTTTTCACGCTTCTACGGCAGTTTTCATCTAGTTTCCGGCCATTTTCTAGTGGCCAGAGTGACAGCCTATAGCTGGCTGCCACGAATAGGCAGGAAGATTCTCTTGGCCAGCGTGAGAGCCAACAGTTGACTGACACGAATATTAACTAGCATGTTAGCATGCAAAAAAAATCGGTAGCTGCATTCGTCACAAGTGGGAAAAATTTAAATCTGCATGTCACTTTACTCCAATCGGCTCATTCGCTTGCTTAAACGCAACGTTGATTCTGATTCCGCAGAACTGTGTTGGGTGTGAAAAAGTATTTGTTGTTAACATTCTTTTTTTCATTTGGTTTTTCCAGTTACGAGTCCTTTTTTTAAAGCTGATCGTTTTGTGTTCATTTTGTTTAGTTCTTTTTTCGTAACAGATTTAATGTTTAGTATAGAGCTTAGAAAAAATTCGCAGTGTGAGATAGGCAAGAAGTAAGGCATGTAGCAACATCAGCATGACAAAGGGCACTCCTTTATAGGCAAGAAAGGGCAAAACTATTTTAAGTCAAGTGATAGCGATTGCTGTATGAGTCGTACGATTTTTGAATCAAGCACGGGCAACGCCGGGCCATGCTGCTAGTGTATGTATATATATATATATATACATATATATATATATATATATATATATATATATATATATATATATATATATATATAATCGAATGTCTGTGCTCTAAAGAAAGACGCGTCGATAGCTAAATCTTATATGCGTCATCAAGCCTTTTAGAATGTTTTCTTTTGCTTGAATTTTAACATATCTGAATTAAGTGTGTGACCCAACCTCCTCTAACCTCAAAGCAGAAACTTTCACCCGTAGGGCACTCCCTTTTATTGGTCAATATGATAAATAGTTTTCCCCACTCCCTTGCTAATCTTCCCATTTACGCGATTTCTTTTCTTCTTTGTTTTCTCGAATTTTTCTTTCTTTTTCTTTCTCTCATTTTTTTTTTTCTTTTTCTTTTTCAAAACCTTTCTTTTCTTTTCTTTTGGGTTAATCATTTTGCCGATCTTCCTCGGCCATTTCTTGTTTCCGACAGCATCTCCACTGTCTTTTGCTAATTTACTTATCGCCTTTCTTTTTCTATTATCTCTCTTTCCATCTACGATACTTTCACGGTTTTTATGTACCGTTTCTTCAATTTATACCATTCTTCTTTTTGTCCGATCCTTTCAGGAGAGACGATCATGTCCCTCCACAAGCTCCTATCCTTTCAGCCTCTGAGTAGTTTGTTCTCCCGTTGTTAATGTTACCGCCTCCCGTTCCTTCATCCATTCACATAAGCTCGTCAGGTATGAAGCTCGCTACCTACCTTATCACTCTCGCCTTTAATATGCGCCATGAGTGTTGTTTTCCAAGCCTTCTTTCCTCATTATATGAATTTCAGATGTCTTTTCCAGATTCTGTGTAGAAGTATTCATTCTGATTATATATTAAATAATATATACCATTATTGATAACTGACTTTGTATAGTATAATACTCGTAACTCACTTCAGCTGTAATGGTTCAGAAGACTAGTTTCGTAACCCCAAACCGAATGTTCATCCTGGATAAGAGGATAAACTACATTCGCGTCCTGGGTAAGACGATAAACTAAATCCAACAGCAAGAACTCTGATCAGGAGGTTTTCAGGAGCGTCGAACCACCTCTTAATTGCTGGTGTTCCCAGGTCCACCGTCCCGGGGTGGTAGCACCTGTTTGGGTCCCAGCTATGGGCAAATAATAACCCCCTCCCCCAAACTGGGGTAAAAATACTATGCTGTTGGATTAATATATAAAAAGCAACACTTCTTTAGAAAAACCAATATATATATATATATATATATATATATATATATATATATATATATATATATATATATATATATGCACGCATTTTTGTTAAAATACCTGAATTCACCTATGAAATGCTGAACTTTTGGACAGTTTTCCCGAACTCTGTGTCCAGAAAAGAAACACTTATACGACCTCAAGAAAAATTAAAAAAAACAAGAAAAAATAAGAACATATATATATATATATATATATATATAGAGAGAGAGAGAGAGAGAGAGAGAAAGAGAGAGATTACTGCCCAAATATATATATATATATATATATATATATATATATATATATATTATAATTTTGCATACGGAGAAAACAACTTACTCAAGACAAAGATGCATTTTTGTTTCGATGCATATGCATCTCGACTGATGGGAACCAAAAGTTGCTATGAACAATTCTATTAGATTGGTGCAAAAATAATGACGTAATAATGTCGTTTTTTGACGTATTTTTTAACGTCAAAAAACGACATTATTACGTCATTATTTTTGCACCAACCTAATATTTCATGCAAGCCGCTTACGGGACGTCACTTTCTTTTTCTCATTATTCAAATTGTTTTTGGGGAGAGAAAAAAAAACATTGGTAGAAACACCTGAAGAGGAAAGGGAGACGGGGAAAGAAAAGGGAGAGAAAAGAAGAACTGAAAAGAAAGCGACAGAGTAAGATAATAGTATTTGTTGATAGCAGTTTGGGCGGCGAAGTATCTTTAAAGCGTTAAGATAAAAACCTGAGCCGAAAAGTTTAAATCTAATCGGAAGTGTCCGCTGCAGCTTTTGATACCGTGCAACGGTCAGAAATCTAAGCAAGCACGCCAAATCTTCCAAGAAAAAAGAAGTTGAAAATGCAAAATTCGCAAAGAACTATCAACACACATACACTCACATGTATCGTCCTCATCCATTTTACTCATGGACAATTTTCATTAGAAAACTCATTAACCATTACGCTTATCTTGTCCCACACACACTCGGAAATAAAAATTCGTTTACACCTAGTTACATGTACATTGGACTTTTGGGAGAATACCACCAAGGTGCAGTAATTTAAAATTCCTGACACGTGAACAACTCCACACTTTCTTGTCACCAGCCATGGTAACAGAACCCTGGAACTTCTACTTTTTAACAACAAAATTTTATGATCATCAATTTTTAGCGCAAAAATTACTATGCCTGATAACGTGATCATAATCAACCAATCAGAACTGATAGCAATTTGTTTTTTTTTTTGGGGGGGGGGGTTGTTGTTGTTTTGTTTTTTTGTTTTTTTTGCATAAAACGAAAAGAATTCCCGAATTCCAGTTAAATGCAAGATATATCTCATGACATAGCCACATGTATGTCAATCCCAACGTAAAATTTGGAAAGTTATAAAACTGTGAACATGGCAAACGTAGTTACTGTAAATAATTATTCTTAAAGACTCCAGTTGTATTTTCATTGTTTTTTTTCTTATATTTTTACTCGTATGAGATATATAAAAAAAAATCTACTTTCTTTTACATGTACACAAATTAATTTTTTTTAAATCTGAAACCATACAACTATTGTGTTACTATTCCAATCAAATATTTATTAAGTTTAACTTGGTTTGTCACGATATCAAAGCCAGGTTAATATTATAGGATTCACTTCTTTGAAAAGATTTTTTCAAACTCATCCACATTACTTTTACTCACGCATCGGCCATAGGCATCGTCGGAAAACATGCAATTCTCTCAATCCCAAAGCAGACTATCAAATATGCTAATTTATTCTTTTTAGCTTCTTTGCTGTTTTTTTAATTACATTTTTTCCGTACACTTTTCAATTTTTCAGCCTAATTTTAACTTTATATTCTTTCAATCTCCTTTTGCAACTATTTTGTTCTTTCACTGTCTACTATATTTTTTTGTTTTTTACCTCTTCGATTCTATTTTCTTTATGAAAAGCAGAGTTACTATAGCCCCCCCCCTTTTCCTCTCTTTATACATTTATTCTTTTTTTTTTTTTTTCTTTGTTCATTTCTTCTTTAAAGATCTCTCCATTTTCATTACCAGTATATTTGTCTTCCACTTTTCCCTCTTAACAAATCATTTTTTACACTTTATTTTCCGTTCTTCTTTTTCAAATCCGTTTTTTTTTTTTCTTTCTAGTTAACTTAACTCTTATATTGTTCTGCATTTGTCTAATCTCTTATAAAAGCCAATTACTTTATTTTTTTCCTTTAATTTCTCAACATTTTTTCAACAAAATTGAAGCAGTAGACTTGTTCCTATGAACAGCCGAAGAAGAAGCAAATAAGAGAGTATTGAGCCATTCAATTTATTCAGGTGAGGTCCAGTCTTTCAAACAAGGTTAGAATCGCATAAACTGAAAATAAAGGAAAAGAAGGAAAACAGGAATGGCAGAAAAATGGTAGAGCACATAGAATTTGGAGATATTTCACGCCCGCAGGAACTTATCCTTCTCCATTAAAACACAAATTCCTTCCCGGGCGCGAAAGAAGATTTTGACACGTTTACACAGACATTTGTGGCCGGCGGCATCTTAGAATCAGAATTTTGTCCATCTTCTTTCCTGGCTCACTCTATTATTGCTACCCAATGACTTTATTTTTATTTTTATTTTATTTGCTACCCTTTTTTATCTTTCATTGTCCTAATCAGTTTTTCATGTCGTTATTTTTTTTTTATTTTTTTTTTTATTTTCATATTTTTGTCCCCAATTTGCTTTCCTTTTTTTTGATGGTACATCTTTTCCTTTTCCGCTTTCCTCTTTCTTTTCATGATCTGTCTCAGCTTTATTTTCTCTTTCACTTTTCTTTCTTCTCTTTTATTCTCGTCACTCCCTTTATTAAGTCACCGCTTTCAAATTCTCTTTTATCTTCAGCTATCATTCTCACATAGACACATATATTAAACTACCGAATAGTACTTATTGTATGTTTTTCTTGAAAATTAGTAATACTGTATTACTTCAGCCTTTGATAATGTGGACCTTGTTCAAGAATTGTGTATATATACAAACTTATTGTTATAAACTACTGTACCTAAATTGGACTAAATCATAAGTAAATCCACTACTGACCTCAGTGTGCTTTAAGCAACTCAAAAAAAAAAAAAAAAAAAAAGCAACACATATAATTAAAATAAATTACTAAGTACTTAAATAAATTTAATATTGTACGGATTCAATAATTGTACTAATTAACAGAAACCACCTTCAACCTAATAATTTAGAAATTAAATTAACATTTCGAACATTCGACATTGTTTTTGCATTTTCTATTTTAATTTAAGCGTATTAAAATGGCTTAGTTTGGTTTGGTTTGTTTTACAGCATATCCACCTCAGTGGGTTATTTAATGCTAACAAGATTTTTATTGTTGGTAATATTTTTAAAAAAAAATGTATTGCTGGTAATATTTTTTTTCTTCAAAAATGTATTGCTGGTAATAATTATTTACAAAAATGTATTTCTGGTAATAATTTTTCGTCAAAAAATGTATTGAAGTGTTTTAAACCCAGTTTGGGGGTTAACTATTTGCACATAGTTGGGGTCTAACAGGTGCTACTACCCCGAGTCCGAGTTGACCTAGGAACAATAGCAATTAAGAGGTAGTTCCACGCTCCTCAAAGCCTCCTGGTCAGAGGCCTTGCTGTTGGATGTAGTTTATCGTCATACCCAGGGCGAGGATGTAGTTTATAGTCATACCCAGGACGAGGATGTGGTTCATCGTCTTACCCAGGAAGCAGATGTAGTTTATTGCCATACCCAGAACGTGGATATAGTTTATCGTCATACCCAGGACGCTAAAATGTCTTAGTTATATTGAAACATATATGTGTTTATTAATTAGACCTAACCGTTAAGAATTTTAGGCAATCATTTGCCGTATTTACTCGAATATAATCCGAGTTTTTATGCTCAGTCTTTTACGCAAAAATATGGGGGTCGTACTATAAACTGGTTTTAAAAAATCACGCAGTTTCGGTTACAGGTCACACTACACACGGGTAAAAACAATTTCTGGAGCGGTTTAAATACATACAAAAAAATTCATGAAGTCGGCTTATACATGTGTATATACAAAAAGCAATTTGAGTAGTGCTTCATAAGCAAAAGTTAAGCAACTCGAATAGTGGTTAAAAGGTATTTATTAAAAACAGTGTGTTTTATGCCATCTTTACAGATAGAAAAAGATGAACAGCAAAAGAGTAGAGTGTTAGAATGACACTCTTAAGGACAGAAAACAGATCAACAGAGATTCTACATATTATTCATATTTCTGATGTACCAGATAGCAGAGTCCAAATCACTTGAAGATATCCAACGGCAGCAACATCGAAAATGGATAGCACATGTAACCCGAAGAGAAAATAATCAAAATGTTGCCATTCCACATTACTTCAAATAAAATGTTAGAAACGAAGTTTGAGTCAATAATGAAAAAAGCGATAGATATTGATAAATGTATTTTCCTGGAAAATTGTTTCAAGTTTGGTTGATTGGTATATTTCTTACAGCTTATCAACCTTTTGACGGTTATTTAAAATCATAAAATATTTTTAGATTCTAAGAAATGTTTTGGCGATAATTATGATTTACTGACACAAGTCCTACTAATTAATCCATAGCAAGGGGAGAAGATAGATTCATACTTTCCCCAAGGGTATCTGAACGTATGATAAGATATGAAACCGGATTGGAATTGGAACTTGGCTCTTCCATTTCTAATTCCGAGCCGTTATCCATTAAAGCACCTCCTACTGAAAACTTGTTTTAAGAGAAAATTTTATAGATTTCATTTGACAATAGTACTGGCTGCTTGGTCAATGGATGACGATTGTTTCCTTATAAGGAAACAGCTAATTACTATTAACCTTTGTTAACGGTAGATTTTATAATCTTAAAACACGTTTCCGTATCGTTATCAATTTTTTTCTTGCTTAACAAACGTGAAACTTTCCCGTTGATCTTAATTAATCTTTTGGTGCCGTAGACGCATCTGATGAGAATTTCTTTTAAAAGTAATGAAGTGTTTTAAACCTAAAGTAGTTAAGTCTGTTAGCAGAGTAAATACTCAAATTAATATTTGTTTCCCGAGTCCAATGACACTGTAAAATATTAAAATCACGTGTCCACGCAATGAAGGACGATTTAGCAATAAGAAATATTATTTAACGTTAGGTGGAGGAATGGATAGCGGCTCGGATTGAGAAATCGGAAAATTCGATTTCCAGTTGAATCTATTACATTCACTTAGGTGCTAATAACCTTGGAAAAGATATGAATCCGTTTTTTCTTACCCAGCTATAGGTATAATAGCAGGACAGGCATGGTTCTTTAGCCTTAGATGACAACTGATCTACCGCAGAAAGAAATGGCAACCTACTGCGGGAAAAAATATATGCCTCGTCAGTCAAAAGATACATGATCGCCTAAGCGTGTATCACGCATGGCACTTAATTGGCTGACTTTTATCTTACTATTAACTTTCTTATTATGTGTGAAAAATTCTTGGCTTCAGTTTAAAAATTAGCGATAATCAAATTTCCAATAAGGTTATCTATTCGTAAACGGATAACCCGCTATTTAAAACGATAAATCATTTTTTTTTTTTTTCGTCTATATTAGTTAAATACAAGAATTACTTTGCTTTCTCTTCTTAAATTACAATGATATCAAAGAATTTTCACAATTTCAGCTAACAAATATTATTATTATTATTTTTTTTTTTAATTTACTGTTGGGTAAATCATTCTTGGAATTGTTTTTTTTATTCTGAAACGCTTAAAGCATATTTCATAATAATTTTGTCATATTCCAAATATTCATCAAATCAATAATGACGAGAAATTATTAATCTACAACGTTTTAATTAACGATCAATAATTCATTGCTAATCTTGATTGTTTTTAGTTTCTCGTTGTTTTTTTTTTGTAATTACCAATCCCCATTCCGCTTATACACAAGGCAGGGGATCGACAAAGAGCAATAACACCTCCCACTTTCTTTCTTTTTATGAGCAATCTTCATTTTCACACGCCCATAAAAATACAAATGTGTAACACCCGTTCCATCTCTTTGCGTTCTTCCGCTTCCTCCTTTTGTTTACTTTATATCTATCTATCTATCTATCTATCTATCTATCTATCTATCTATCTATCTATCTATCTATCTATCTATCTGTCTATCTCCCTCTCTCTCTCTCTCTCTCTCTCTATATATATATATATATATATATATATATATATATATATATTTATTTATAGATATATATTTATATACATATATATATTTATATTTATATATATATATTTATATATATATATTTATATATATATATATATATACATATATATGTATTTATATTTATATATATATTTATATATATATATATTTATTTATAGATATATATTTATATACATATATATATTTATATTTATATATATATATTTATATATATATATTTATATATATATATATATACATATATATGTATTTATATTTATATATATATTTATATATATATATACATATTTATATATATATATATATACATATATATATTTATATTTATATATATATATTTATATATATATATATATATTTATATATATATATATTTATATATATACATACATATTTATATTTATATATATATCTATTTATATATATATTTATATATATACATATATATGCATTTATATTTATATATATATTTACATATATATATATATTTATATTTATATATATATTTATATATATATATATATACATATATATACATATATTTATATTTATATATATATATATATATATATATTTATATTTATATATATATATATATGTATATATATATATATATATATATATAGGGACGGCGCAAGGGTTTCATAAATCTCCCTGAATGTACGATACGAGGGACCACAATCTACTACATCGCAATTTTCATAAGGGTCGTTTTCATATATAATACAAATTTTATTGTAACATGATTATGTACAATAATGGATCATATGCAATATAGGTGAGCAATTCAACAAGAACATTTTTTAATAAATACAATGTATCTAAATACAAATTATAGATATGTCATAATAGATCATTCCATCCAAATAAATCAACAAAGCTTTGCGGCTCTTTTATCAACAAATTGAGATTTTTCTTGTTAAAAAGTTGAAGAATTTTAACACATTCGTCAATATGCATGAGAATTGGTAATTGGTGTTTTTTTCGAAACTTAGCAGGAGCAAAACAAATTCACGGATATGGAAGAATTTAAACGGAATGACACCAAAATTTGCGAAATTTTTTCATCCTTTAATAGGCAGTTGTGATTAGTATAATTTGTATAAAAATTATAATTTTGTCATATCTTATATATTTATAATATATATTATATACTATAAATATATATTATAATTTATATAATTTAATATATTATAATATAATTTATATAAATTATAACATATAATAATTATATATATAAATATATCTTAATTATATATATAATATATAATATTTTATATATATTTAATATATATATATATATATATTAGGTTGGTGCAAAAATAATGTCGTTTTCTCACATATGTTACTATGTGAGAAAACGACATTATTTTTGGACCAACCTAATATTATATATATAATATATATAATATATATATATATATATATATATATATATATATATGTATGTATATTATCCAATATAATATAATTACTATATTATAATTTTATATATTATAATTTATATAATTATAATTATATATCATATTTAATTATAATTTTAATTTTAATTTAATTATAAATTAAAATTTGTATAAAAAAAAATCTAAAATTATATTTGTATAAAAGACTAATGTGGATAAGATAGGACTTGTCCGGGGTCACGAATCAGACTTGAATTAGTTTTTTTTGTTTTTTTTTTAATTAACGAGCTCCATTCCGCTTGTATACAAGACAGGGCATCGACAAAGAGCAATAACGCCTTCTACTTTCTCTACTAACACAGAACCCCTCGATATATATATATATATATATATATATATATATATATATATATATATATATATGTGTGTGTGTTTGGGTGTATGAGTGGGTCATTCGCAGACTGTACTCTTTCGCTGTATCACAGCTCCTCAGCGCGACTAGATATCCGAAAACCCAAAGCTTGGATCCAATATGGTGTTAGTAAGAGTTTCTACCACTGACCTATGTCCACTCGGTAAATTTACACAGCTAAATCTTGCGTATTGTTTTTACGAATATAAACAAATGCCAAGGTTAAACTGTATGACAAAGTGAAAAAAAAGTTTACTTCTGACGCGTTTCGTCCTTCGGGACTACATCGGACCAAATCTTCCTGAAGGACAAAACGCGTCACAAATAAACTTTTTCTACATTCTCATAGAATTCACCTCAATACTTTTCTTGATATATAAAAATATATATCGGTATTTCATATATATATATATATATATATATATATATATATATATATATATATATAGATAGATAGATAGATAGACATGTATGTATTGTGTGTGTGTTCATTTTAAGTAAGAGAGGGAGAGAGTATTAAAGAAAATGTAAGAAAAATATGTGTGACTGCAACAATGTGAATACACGAATGCGTACAAAAATTGTCTTTCTATCACATGCACATACACACACACACACACACACACAC
This sequence comes from Acanthosepion lycidas, assembly GCA_963932145.1. Classification (NCBI taxonomy): domain Eukaryota; kingdom Metazoa; phylum Mollusca; class Cephalopoda; order Sepiida; family Sepiidae; genus Acanthosepion; species Acanthosepion lycidas. Next base: position 83,525,710 of record OZ010582.1, on the reverse strand, counting down.
ACATACATATATATATATATATATATATATATATATAATAATATATACTATTATATTATATAGTGTAACATAATAGTATATATATATATATATATATATATATATATTTAGGATAATATAATTCATTCGAAAATTATAACATAAATATGTTATAAAACCACCTCAAAAATAGTCATTTTGTTTCAACACTTCTGATATTCAACACCATCACTTGATAAGACGCCAGAAGTATTGAAAAAAAAATGGCTATTTTTGCAGTGTTTTTATAACATATTTATGTTTTAATTTTTGAATAAATTATATTTGCTCCATTTTCTATTGTGCACTCTTTTAAGAATAGTATTTTTGCGTTATTGGAATTGATTCCGTATACACCAATCCTATACTTGGATATAATATATATATATATATATACACACATATATATATATATATTAGGTTGGTGCAAAAATAATGTCGTTTTTTTACGTTAAAAATACGTTAAAAAACGACATTATTTTTGCACCAACCTAATATATATATATATATATATATATATATATATATATATATGAGGGATTTCATTTTGTTTTTTTTAAATGTCTAGCCAATTCCATTTAGTTTCTTATTGTTTATGTTGCCATTACTTTTTTTTATTAAATATCCCCACATTGTAATAATAGAAGATCTGCTAAGAAAAGTAAAATATAAGAAGCTGGGTGTAAATTTACTGTGAGTGATCGCGTGATTAAAGCACTTTTTATTCATTTTCGTCATAGTAAATTGCATAGTATTTTAGTTAAAGTATCATTTTGTTAATCAAAATTATAGTCTGGCTCATTATAGTAAGCCGCTAATGCAATAAATGCGTTTTTTTTTGTTTTTTTTTTAATATCCCCTGTGTTCATATAAACTTTTATTTCATTTCTTGAGGTTTCTCCAGTGTATTCCTTGTGGCATTCATTACGTCTGATACAGTAAATTACCCCGTCAAATTTTAGCATATCATTATTTTGTGTTGCATTTAGTATGTTTTTTTATTGTTTTAGAAGTCGTAGTAACAAATTTTATGCTAAGCTAAGATAGATTTTTTCAATTGTAGTTGTGACAGAGTTAGTGTATAGAATAATACACCACCCTAAACATCATTATAGTCCGATGATATCATAACGGACGTAAAGCGTCGCACGAAAAAATTCCCCACTTTCCATTGATTTTCCTAACACACACACATATATATATATATATATATATATATATATATATATGGCGTGTCTCTTCAGGACGCGAGTGATCATGGTACTCCACAACCTCCTCTACTTTGTAGTTCTTAGTTAGATTTACTATTTTCCTAGCTCTTTTAATCTCAGTTCTACCATCTCTTTACACAAGCTCGTTAGGTATGTTATTCGCTGCTCTACTCCCTCTCTTACCTTCTTGTTCTGTGAGTGTTAAATTCCCTAAGCCCTTTTTCTTAAAATGTGCCCCAGAATTTTCAGTTGTCTCCCTTTGGTTCGAAGTGTCCCTTTTCTTTTTATATTCCCTAAAACTTCCTCATCATTCACATGTTCAGTCCACGGGATTCCTTCTGTAGGAACACATTTCTGTTGCGTTAAGTCGCTTCTTCATCTGTGCGAAGATTGTCCAGCATGCGCTGCCAAATAGGAGGACTAATATTACATAATATTACAGTACCATTCACTTTGTTTCCACTGACATTATTTCTTAATACTTTGCTTAGCTTTTGTAAGGTATCTTTCACTAACTCAATATGACTTCGGGTTTCGGCGTCACAATTTCCGTCCTCTGTTAAAACAATTCCCAGATATTTTAATTTTTGTACTTACTTGATTTTGGTATCACCAATTCAAAGTTCGCAACTTGGACTTTTTCTATTTTTGACACCCATACCTTGTCATCTTACAATTGATGCTTAGTTCTTTCTTCTCGGTTTCCTTCGCTATATTTTGTAGGAGTCCCTTTAGTTTACATTTTGCGCCTGCTATCATTACTGTGTCATCTGCATATCTTATTTTGTTATAGTCTGGCCTCCAGCAATGAATTCTGGGAGGATTTCTAATTCTTTCAGGATCGCCTTACTATAAACTCTAGTGAGATTCCACAGCTTTGTCTTAACCCCCTTTCTGTTTTTTGCGTATTTACTGAATTCCTCATGCAGGTGGTTTGCTCCAACTATTAGTACTGGATTTTTTTACTATATTTCCCAAATAAATCAAGTTCCCCTAGCATCTCGAACAGTTTTTTGTGTCCTGCTTTATCAAACACTTTTGCATAATCTACAGAAAATATATTGTTTAAAACTTCCTATATTTATGGAATAAAAGCGGTCAGTATAGAGGACCGGGCTTTTATTGATATAAACAATGCGGATACAAAAATCAACGCTGCATGGTAAGCTATGAATTTGGCAATTCCTATAATGCTTATATTTATCGGTCTATCTACCGATCAGTAGAGGAAGTAAGTGAAGAAAAAATAAAATATAACATAATCAACATTCAATAAAACTTACTTGCTAAACAAGTGACTTTGATAATCACCTCCCCATAAACAGGTAGATATATATGTATATAAGGTCACTCTCTGGGTGTTACTGGTAGTATGCAACTCAGTATTAACTGATACTTAGTCGGTGTTTTGGAGGCTAAAACAGCCCCCCCCCCCCATTAGTTTAGGTTCCTAAATACCAATAGCATTAAAAACGGGACTTATCAAAAGACGGATAAATCATGTCATGTGATCACCGGTCGTCTGGTACAGACGTGGGAATATAGATATACAGTGTAACCCGGATATAAGAGAGTTGTCGGGACCGGATAACAAGTCTCTTATATCCGGGTTTCTCTTATATACGGGTTTGGTCTATTTTGTTTAGGTTAGTATGCCTCTAATTTGGGACCATATAAAATCTCTCTTATATCCGGGTTTCTCTTATATCCGGGTTACACTGTACCTGCGATTCTGCGCACTTAGCTCAGTGGCTGTCTTGAACCTTTATTCTTTGTTAACATACCAACTGTCCTTCTTTACGGCAGCGAATTTTGGACGATTTCCTCAAAGATGAAGAAGAGACTCGAGGCGACGGAGATGTGGGTCTACAGAAGGATGCTAAGGATATCATGGACCGAGCGTGTGAGCAAGGATGAGATCTTAGAGAGGTTGCAAGCAAGAAGGATGCTTATACACAATATATCAGGAAGAGATAGCTGAAGTTTCTGGCACACATAATGAGGAAGGAGGGCCTGGAGTATCTGATACTCACGGGTCGAATAGAGGGAAAGTGAGACAAGGGAAAACAACGCATTACATAACTGGCGGGTTTAAGCAAGTGGATGACAGAACGTGGTCTGGTGGGAGGAAGCAGAGGGAAGGAACTTGTTGAGAAGTGCCAGGGATAGAGGGTGATAGGGAGCCATGATTGCTTATGACTGAAAGGACATGGCACATAAAAAGAAAGAACGGTGTCCTTGCTTAGAGGGTGAGTTTGACCCATCGAAATGTTTTTCTGTTCTTTTTTTTTTTTTTTCCAAATTTCATATGCAAGCATTGCTTGGCACTTCAAGTCACAGTTGAGTGCTTCAATATCTTGCAATGGTCATGCTCGGGAAGGGAATTCCACAGGCGAGAGGTGCGAGATATGAAGCTATTGGAGTAGAAGAGGCGGCTACATTTAACTGTTACAACAGTGAAAGGCTGAGAGCGGGATGCCAGCCTCGTAGGACGCTTGAATTCGCGAAGTCTGTGAACCAGCGAAAGCATCCCCTCGGAGCAATTACTATGAAAGTATTTGTATAAAAAGACAGAGAGAGGCGACGGCACGTCTGTGGGAGAGCGACTGCAGACGAGATTCCAGATCAGGTCCAATTATATTGCATATCCGTCTCTGGATTTTATCAAGAACCCCGAGGCAAACAGAAGTGGCTCCAGACCATATATGGCAGCAATACTCCATGCAAGGGCGAAGGGTTGATTTGTAGATTTGAAGGATCGATTCCGGGGACAAAGATTTCCTGGCGCGGCACAAGGGAACCAACTTTCCTTGCAATGGACGAAGTAATTGACTCGATGTATTTGTTCCATTTGCATTCAATGTCGCTGAATTTGTATTTACTCAACCAGCCCCACGAGGTCAGGTTGTGACACAAGCTAGGTTTAATGCGGGGAGCCCGAGCGCAAACACCGAGGCTAAGAACAAAAATTACTCGAACCCTCACAAACCCCGCTTGCCTCTCTCTGGTGCAATGGGAGGGCGCGGCCTCGAGCAGCTGTTCTCCAGGGCTGGGTTCCTTACAGTATACTTTTCTTCAGTTGCGACTGTGTCTGACGGAGCTACCCAAAGACAGAGAGGCAACTGAGAGATGATAAATAAACGTGTCACAAACATTTTTAGAGTAATTTACTCGCTGATCTTATATTCATACATACCTACTTGTCTGAGGGAAAGTAATTGTCGAATCCAAATGTTTAGCAGGTAAATGTTATTGAAAAATAGTTGTTATTTTATTAAATAGATTTATATTTTGTGTCGTATAACTTAATTACTTGTAAGTTACTCCGATATAAAAGTTGAAACTCAGATTGGAAAAGAAATCTTCATATACGTTTCGTTTTTAGAATTTACCTTTAGAATTATTTCATGAAATTCCGAAGTTTATCTAAAAGGAGAGTTCTTAAAACAATTCGTGGTATTCATTGCTTTTCTTTCAATAAAAAGCAAATTTAAATATAAAGGAATTAATAAGACCAAAGAATAAGCCTATGTTTTAATTGAATCTAAAAACTCCCCTAATCTTCGATCGTGGCGACATAATTATTATATTTGTCTTAATCCTTCCCACCACTAATTGTTTTGGGAAAAACGTTTTATTTTCAGACGAAATTTTTTTATTTGTTTTTAATATAGCAACTAAGAAACTGAGGCACCTTGAAGTACCCGAGGGGTGGCCAACACCTCTACCAGACGTATGAGTTGAAAATTGGACTAATTTCAAGTTCAGAAAAAGAATCAAGATCGATGTTTATATATCGATCTTGATTCTTTTCCTGGGCATGAAATTAGACTGTCGCTGGTTTTTTGAATAGTTTCTTTTGGACGTGTTTATTCGTCCTTGTCTGAAAAAAATTACTCTCGGTACAAACGTATACAAAGGTCTACGCCGGAGAAGCGGTTAATACAAACAGTTTTCGTAATGTTTATTTAAACAATGAAAATATCACATCCAAGATATATAAATTTAAATGTAAAACAGTAACTATATATTCATTGTTATAAGTCTGACCGTAAGTCCGGCTTAAAGAATATAGTTCTAATTAAAAGCGAAAAGGATTTATTACGGCGAAAAAATACAGAAAATGCACTAATGTCTTAGTCTTTCAGGTTCCTCCAACATATCATCTTTCTTAACAAAACGGCTGCTATTACAATGATTGTTGACTGCTTTTTTACGGTTTATCAACCTTTTGTGGGTTATTTAAAACCGAAACATATTTTGGGTTGTAAGAATAATGTAGAGTTAAAATTACTATTTAACCCATAGCTAGATGAGAAGAGATGGATTCATACCTTTCTCAACGGTATTTACGCGTAAGTAAACGCAACGAACCCGACTGGAATTCGAACTCGACTCTCCGATTTCTCATCCTTTCGATTACACCATCCGCACATCCGCTAATACAAATCAGCGTTAAAAACAAAAGCGGTAGAAAGCTGAATGACATCGGCTAGGTTGTGCATCTAGCCAAGTGGGTCGCATGGAAATCGTGCAACACCGTAGACGCTCGTCCAAGACTTCCAACACTGCGGCTTGGTCGCTGAAGTGAGCCTTTCACTCCAGAGTGAACTCTATCCAACGTTGTGATTTAAGTTTGATCATAAGGCAACCACGATCGAATCGTTGCAGTTATCTTCGTGTTGGGCTGGTCTAAGCAGGGCGATGATGTATAGAGAAAAAAAAATAACACGAATAAATTGAACTAAATTGAAATACTGTTTTTATATCAGTCCTCCGTACAATAATTGGTTATATCAGAGGTCGCATGCAATTAATTATCAGCCCAACCTGCATCTCAGTCGGAAGTAATACTATCGGCGACCTGGCTAAAATCTGGTTTTCTGTTGTTAGTAAAGTTTGGCACAAGACTGAAGTCGGAGGCTTTCATCGGCAGGTAATCACGTGGGCCTCTCCTCCCTCTTATGCCACTGTCTCTGTCTCTTCTGCTCCGGCTCGTCTCCTACTGGCGAATTCATATTTATCGACATAATTTTGTGGGAATTCCCTTCTCCCAATCTCTCATAAAAATCTCCTAAGTGAGCGTGTATGGCTTATACACCCACTGTCTCGATTCACTTTCGATCAGGAGAATCAACTCCAAATTCGAAACACGAAAAGGAAGTTTCCGCTTTACAGCTTGCATTTGCAGCTGTGTCAATTAACATTGCCCCATAAGTCTGGGTCATTCTTCCATTGTTCAAACTGCTCAACATAAAATTCAAGTTGTTTATGTGTGAATTAAATCGTCAATTCTTCCCACGGATTTTTGATATTAACCCTTCTCGTTTCAATGTCTCTCAGTTACATAACACTTTCTTATGTTTTAACCAAATTTTCTTTCGTTTTACCGCAGCAACGACAAATAGCTTCGCACATGATGTACATTACATCATGAGGCGGACCGCACTACTAAAAGAATTAAAGCATTCTTTTTATTTTTATTTTTTTTATTAAAGTTACCGCAGTTGTACTGTTAATCTTTTATTGTATTAGTGAATTAGGTTCAAAACATAATCAACATATATCTTCGTTAATTAAATTTCTATTTAGAAAGATAATTACGTTTTATATAATAAGCAGAAATATTAATAGATTTTTAAACTCTTTCAGACTTGGACTTTCAGACTCTCATATATCACGTTGAAACAACAGTTCCCGTACGATCACCGAAGTTAAGCAACGTCGATCCTGGTCAGTACCTAGATGGGTGACCGCTTAGAAATACCAAGTTCATGGATGTGCAGTTATTGTTAATCGGAGAGCCGAGTTCGAAATCCATTTGGTTTCGTTCTATTCATGCAAATACCCTTGAGAAATGTATGAACCCACTTCTTTTCCCCCCAGCTATGGTTTAATTAGTAAGACTTGTATCCAAAAATTATTATTACCTGCCCATCCATTCCCAAATTCTTGCAATTTAAAAATATATTCTGGATTTAAATAACCTAGAATGGTTGATAATCCGTAAAAATCAATCAATCAAAAAATGAGACATGAACGACAAGGTAAGTGTTTCAGTTGCTAGATTTTATGACATACTAGTCCTTGATTTCAAAATCTCATTTTATTTTTTTATAACTCAATCCATAGGTACATATTGGTCAGTTTTATCGTTGAGGCTGCAAACATCGGCTTGAAAGGTGACCTCTTTGAGAGACCTTACACCTCTGCAAGGATGCAGTCGATATGTGCCGCAAATGAGAAAAAAAGGACCATGAAGACAACGATGGATGGCAAAGAAGTAACAGTTGCTTAGAGCAAAAATAAAGACAAAGGAAATTGTGTTTTATAAAGAAAATATATAAAAGGCGATACGTTGCCCATAACAAGAGAGTTAAGAATTTAAGAAAACAAGGAATGATTTTTCCGGCCATCTTGAAAGACAATCAAATTATTAAGAAAGTCAAATGTCTTCCTTTTATCCATATTTCCACTATTTTTTTTTTCAATTTTCTAAATATTTCTTTGTCTTTTATGTTCTGTTTAATTCATTCAGCTTTCCTAATGTTTAAGAAAAAAATCCATTTATCCTTCCTAATCCTTCAATGACACGAGGGAATTTAACAAGTCACAGATTCGTAGATCTGCAAGCATTTAAAAACACATGAGTATTAATTCTATCAGCGGAGTTGATTTGCAAAACTTCTGACTCGATACGGCTTTCTGTAAATGCATAGATTTTAACCAGGCTACCGTTATTATTGCTAATTATTTCTGAAACGCAATTAAGTGGGCATTGGTTATAAGGCTCCCGAAATATATCAATTAATAAAAAGCCATAAAATATATCAATTAATACAAAGGATTATGACTCACATTTCCAAAATGACATCCATACATGTGACTTTTCAATCAAGGTACCTTACTCAATGGTTAGCCACTCAATGTTTAACTATACAATGACAAGCAATCATCATATAAGAAACAAGCAAAGACATTATTTAAATATATAAAAATGATTTTATATCGAACATATATATTTAAATATAAATTGTTTGTGGATATCATTAATATCCCAATAAAATGTGCTAATGGCTTGGGAATCCTGAGTAGGTCTACAATCAAAACTTTTATCACAGCTCATTGTTAAATCATTTCTCTTTCTTCATTTATTTAATTAAATTAGAACAGAGTATGTTTCCTACGGATTTTAATTTGTTAACCTTTGCATATCGATTTCACATAAAGTTAGTGACAGAAATATATATTTTTGAAAAATGAAAACCTTATATAAATACATACATGCATGCAACAAACTATTTCTAATTTAACAATTAAAATATTTAATCCTTGAAAATAGCTAAATGTATAGGCGAAAGCGCTCGGATAAAAAGAACATTCAGACATTTTTTTTTTTTTTTGTATAATTTATTATCTGAAAAGAAAAAAAATCAATGAAATGTGCATGAAAGAAGGAGTGTTGTATAAATACACACACACACACACAAGCACGCGCACACACACACGCACACACACGCACGCACACACGCACACACGCACGCGCGCGCACACACACGCACACACGCACACACACACGCACGCACACGCACGCACACACGCACACACACACACACACACACACATATGTGTGTGTGTGTGTTTCTTTTCCTTTTCTGGAAATTCTTATGTCTTCCTAAATTTTAAAAATGTAAAAAGAAGTGATGTTAGCATTCTTTAATAAAATCGTTTATAAAAATTTTTGTTCACCACCTGATGAGATGCTTACCTTTAGGCATCGAAACAAATCACTACAAATCTTTGTAGTGATTACTAGGTTGTTTGCATGTAACAACTTATAATAAATAAATATTGCTCGACTTCCGGTACTGAGCCCTCTTTTAATTTAATGTTTTGAACGTTTGAATTTATATTATTTTCATTCTCATTACATTTGGATATATATTGTAGAATTGTAGCAAGAGGCGAGGAACAAAATGCATATATATATATATATATATATATATATATATATATATATATATATATATATATATACTAGCAGCATGGCCCGGCGTTGCCCGTGCTTGATTAAAAAATCGTACAACTCATACAGCAATCGCTATCACTTGACTTAAAATATTTTGGCCCTTCCTTGCCTTTAAAGGAGTGCCCTTTGCTGTGCTGATGTTGCTACATGCCTTACTTCTTGCCTATCTCACACTGCGAATTTTTTCTAAGCTCTATACTAAACATTAAATCTGTTACAAAAAAAGAACTAAACAAAATGAACACAAAACGATCAGCTTTAAAAAAAGGACTCGTAACTGGAAAAACCGAATGAAAAAAAGAATGTTAACAACAAATACTTTTACACATCCAACCCAGTTCTGCGGAATCAGATTCAACGTTGAGTTTAAGCAAGCGAATGAGCCAATTGGAGTAAAGTGCCATGCAGATTTAATTTTTTACCACTTGTGACGAATGCAGCTATCGAATTTTTTTGCATTCTAGGATGCTAGTTAACATTCGTGGCAGCCAGCTATAGGCTGTCACTCTGGCCAGTAGAAAATGGCCGCAAACTACATGAAAACTGCCGTATAAGCATGAACAAATCGATTATTTCCACTATCGATGGGAGTTGGGAAATGCAAAGTCGGTCATGTAAATTTTGGTGCTAATCCGTCGAAAATTGCGGCCGTGCATTCGTTACACACACACACACACACACACACACACACACACACACACACACACACACACACACACACATCCTTCCTTTTATAGATAGAGATTATTATTTTATTTCCTTTGTTTTATGTTGTATACTCATTTCTTTTCCTGGTCCCAACCAGAGATCTACGGTTAGAAATGGTATCATGGCATTTTCCATTGAGAATTTTTTTGAGAATTAAAACCAAAACTTAAGATCACACACATTTTATACAGATAAAGTCCTTCGTAAGCTGTGGGCTCTACTTGTGAATTTATTATTATTATTATTATTATTATTATTATTATTATTATTATTTAATGAAAGGTTTAAATGTTTATGTATGCATAATATTATTATAGATATAAAAATGAAAAGCTTTCCATATATATATATATATATATATATGTATGTATATATATATATTAGTAGTAGTAGTACTAGTAGTAATCATATAAGTATAAGATACTATACTCGTTTAGAAAACCTTCGATGTCTTGATTTGCGAATAATCAAACCAGTACCTTTATAAAAACGTTACGCGTATAATTTAAGATATCTACATTTATATATTTATATTTGTTAAAAAGAGCCGCAAAGAGATGTATGAGACCCTTGCACCGACCCTATATATATATATATATATATATATATATATATATATATATATATATATATATACGTCATCACTTGATAAGACACCGAGGGTGTTGAAACAAAATGGCTATTTTTGTAGTGATTTTATAACATATTTATGTTATAATTTTTTTTTTAAATAAATAATTATATACATATTATATATATAAAGAGTGAGAGTGAGACAGAGAGAAAGAGAGGGGGGCATTCAGAAATAATATATATACTTATAAAGGTAACGTATATGTATTTATTTTAACTATACATGTTAGTTTTTTATAAATATATATATATATATATATATATGCATAAATGTACACACACGCACAGAGACACACACACAGACAGACATACACGCACACACACACACAGATTTATATATATATATATATATATATATATATATATATATATATATATATATATATATTCACAATTCATTTCTTTGTCCAAGTGAGGACAAAGAGCTGTGTTTAGGAATTGATAAAATCAATGTGTGTGCGTGACTTTATAACATCCAATCAATCCATTCTTCACCTCGTACATTCCCAAACTTCGTAAGAAATGAATTTTGTAAAGAACATTCGATGAAAAATGCTGAATATCGAAGGACAAACACGTGTTCCTTTGCGAAGGCGTCAAAACGAACCCAGAATAAGACGTTATCTTCTCTCTTTTGATGGAAACGTCCCAATATTTGCCCGCAATTTACAGCGACACTGTAATGTTGCTAGTTGGGTTAGAGGCTTGAGGAGAGAAAAATGACAATAGAATTTGAAGTCGAGATCCAATAAGTCACCTTCTTAGCGCCAAAGTGTCTGCCGAAAGAAATTGGAACTGCTCTTCAGAAACGAGGGAGAGATTTCAAAATTGGGCATGGTTAACGTGTTTGGGGTGTAGGGAATGGAGCTAGAAGTTAATGGCGATAGACGCTTGGATTAAATGTGCCTAATAACTGAAAGTGTCCCTTACACCAACCAGCACGTGTGATTAAATCCAGTAGGACTTAAAATATTTTTTTTTCACTGTCGATCTTATTGTCTCAGTGAAAGGGAAGAAAATTTGCAGAAATCAGAAAAAAAAAATATACCGTGCGCAAAATTGTATAAGAAAGAAAAATGCTTTGTGCTTTCGCTATATTAAACTAACAGACTGAAAGCTTACAATAAGCCCAGAAAATATGTGTCTTCATGCTATTACAAGATATTCCTAGTCACGAATTATGCCTTAAGCAGCGTTTATCTTTTTGATAATTATTTTCAGTTATTTAATTTTCTGTTCCAATTTCATCGTGGTAGCATTCTTATTGATATATCCCAATAAAAGAAAGAAAATAATTCATGAAAACGTTATAAAATATTTAAACAGTTTGCGATACTTGATATATATATATATATATATGTATATTATATATATATATATATATATATATATATATGTATGCATATATATATATGTATGTATATTATATATATTATATATATATATATATATATATATATATATATATATGTATGCATATATATATATGTATGTATATTATATATATTATATATATATATATATATATATATATGTATGCATATATATATATGTATGTATATTATATATATTATATATATATATATATATATATATATATATATATATATTCAAGACAACTTTCAATCTTATCAGCAACACTTCTACAAACCATTTGAAACATTTTTACATTCATTTTTTTTTAAATTACAAGAATTTCTTGTTTTAATTCAGGAACTATTTTCGGTCTAAGTTTGTAAACAAGATCTTTAAGTACACAACATAAGAACAAGTCTGGTAGAGTTATGTCTTACTAGTAGTAGAGCCCGGCGTTGCTCGGGGATATAACAGTAAGAGATAGATCAAGTATCGACCATCATCAAGACTGAAAAATAAAATTGACAAAGATTATTCTTTAAGATTGACGGACACGCATATCTTAATAAGTTTTTTTTTTTTTACGAATTGGTCAAACCCAAACTCAAACAAAAACATTGTTTTCAATCATTATGAGTCTACCGATTGAATAGAATTTTATTATAAACAATCGTCTTCTAAATGGAATTTTTAAAGCATTCTGAATGTAAAAATAAATAAAAAAAAGTGTGCAAGACAATAAGAAACACTACCTGCCAAAAAAAAAGTGAAGTTTTGTTGAAATCGGTTGAAAAATGTAGGAAATCCGATCCCATATATAAACGAACACACACACACAAACAGCCTGGGTTTTATAATAAGTATAACTCGATATGATTTGTCCTCCTTTCATTCTCGCGACAGCGATGCCTCTTAATCGTATTTTCAAATTGATTTTGTGCAAAAACAATTGTTTTTCCAATTTTTGGCGCTGTCAGAACCACCGCTAGGTAATTTTTCGTCGTCATGAGAAGCTTTGTTGAAATCGGTTGAAAAATGTAGGAAATGCGATCCAATATATAAACGAACAGACACACACACACAACCTGGATTTTATAATAAGTATGATGATCGACCTGGCCACTCAATTGTCATACGTCGTCCTAGCCTCCTCAGCTCGATAAAAGGCAGTTATTTTTGCTGCACCCTGTATATTAAAAAAACAAAAAAACTCGTCACACCTCGCTTACGTCACAAAACTTACCAGTTCTACGAAACTCATTGTCTCTACTTCCCTTGAACGTTGAAATCTTAGACCATATTTCCTGTACATTTACCTTCGAAACGAATTTGGAATAATTTCCGACGGAATTTTCTCCTTGACTGAGAAGGATTGTTCGTAACTTGGAAAAGACGATCATTAAAATTAATCGGCGCAAAATGTCCACCGTTAATAACAGTATTTTCCTTAAAGTTTTAATGTATGTATGAATCTGTACGAAACGCTGGAAATGAATTAGGTTGTTTTCTGTTGCCTGCGTGCCTATGAAAATATCATATAATCATTTTCTACTTGATGTGTTCCTACAGGACTTTGGGGATCATGGCTCTCCACAATTTCTTGTCCACTGTAACTCTTAATAAATTTTGTTTTTGTTATCTGTCATCTATTTACTCAAGCCCACTAGGTAGTTTACGCCTTGTTTCCTCTTGCCATTAATCTGCACTATATCAAATTTTCCAAGCCCTCTTTCCTCACTATGTACCCTAGAGATTTAAAATTATTCTTTTTTATGTTAAGTATATAAGGCCTTTTTCTTTCCATTTTCTCTAAAATTACGTCGTTGCTCATATGTTCGATCCAGGGTATTCCCAACATTTTCCTGTTGCTTTAAGCATCTTCTTCATCTGTAAGGATGTCCAGCATTCACTGCTATATAAGAGGATTATATGTAGCAGTTCAATAGACTTTTCTTTGTTCTAACGAGATTTCTCTACGCTATTTACATTATTCATCTTTGTCGCCATATTTATTACAACGTTTCGGCCGTTGTACGCTCCGGCCTTCTTCAGGTGGTTGGAATGTCGAACTGAACCCTTTATTTCGCTCACTGGGCTAGACTGTTCTAGTTCCATGTGCCATGTTTAATGGATGTCAGTTATCAGTTATCTTCTTTTAATTCCCTTCTTCAAGTTCTCCACTGCCTTAACCGGGTATTGAATTCACACTCTTTGGGCCCTGTCACTGGATCTAACTAACGCCTTTATCCACTGTGCCATGTGTCCTTGATATATATAGACGAAATTTCTGTTTCTTAATACTTTGCTTAGCTTTTGGAAGTCATCTTTCGCTATCCCAATACGCCTTCGAATTTCAGCGTTGCACGTCCTCTACTAAAACAATTCCCAGATATTTAAATTGTTGTACTTGTTTGAATTTGGTATCCCCAATAGGATTTTGACATTTATATCTACCGGCATATACCCTCTCCTACATAGCAGTTCTTGCTTAATTGAGATAATTTTCATATTCAGCTTTTAAAAAATAAAATTTTATTCGAGAAATCTTGTTAGAAAAGTATGAGCTATCTCGAATATTCAGGCCGGTAGATGTAAATAGATAAATATACTGTTTAATAATTAAGTAATAAAAATAAACCGTCTACTCAAATATGAGTATCCCTTACAAATAACGTTTAAAACAAATAAATTCAAAATATGTCGGATTTAATCCATTTTTCTAAAACAAATTTTTTTTGTTTACGTTCTGATACGAAACAGAAATCGACCATCGGGAAAGATATGTCTCAAAAAGACTATTCGGATTTTGCTTGATCAGGATGTCATATGGGGCAGAGAAGTCAAGGTACATCAGGACTAATGACGATATGCAGGTTCGTATCCCACCGGAGAGCGCATACTTTTCTAAGAAGATTTCTCGATCGAATATTCAGGCCGCTAGGTATATATATATATATATATATATATATATATATATATATATATATATATATAATAGACTCTCCCGTCGGTTTCGACGTATGAGGATCTGACAGCTTATTGATTTAGTTATGAAATTTTGTGCGATAATCTTAAGTGGCATTTAAGACCCGCTAGTGATTTACAAAGGAGGCCACATATGGAGCAAGTGTGATGATTGTGAGATGAGATCACTGTTAGATTGGCTGACCTTTTAGATGTTGCTCTCACTTCTTGAAGATAATTCAGACAAGCAGATTGAGTCCACAGAACACGTTGATCTCTATTCTACCCGCTCCAAGGCTAAGCGCTCAAGGGTGTTATGTGGTATATTGACTGCTGACAAGTTGCTTTTCAGCTTGTCTTTGTATCTTAGTCATGAGCGTCCTACATTCCTGTTGCCCTGATCTAACTGGCTGTACATTAGGATCTTGGGTATCCTGTCATCAGACATTCTCAAGACATGACCAGTATATATATATATATATATATATATATATATATATATATATATATTAAAATTTCACTAACGATTAAAAAAAAGCGAAAGAAAAGATAAAACATGTCTCAAACTTGTTCATCTTTCTGATAATCAAAGTAGAAAGAATGATAAAAAAATTATGATATAAATGTATATTCTCTGTCGGAAAATGTTGTTGTCTTTGTGTATACACTGAAGCCATAAAATGCCCACTTCATTTTGGGACGGTAAAAAAATGCGATTTTAAAATCTTCCAGAATTCGTCTATTTGGACATTAAAAAATTCTTTTGTAATTTATCGAAAAGAGAATATTTATTTTTAAACTTTTTTTTTTTTTCAAAATTTTAGAGAAAAAATGTTCATTCGACTAAATCCCTCTATATTAATTTGTTGTTTTTTAATCAGTTTCACCCCACCACACAAGGCAATGAAGCCACTAAGACACAGGATGTGGAAGAATTAGGAACAGAAATAGTTATAACGCGCGGGAAGAGTAATCAGGAGGTCAGCAGATAGCGACCAACACTGCATTCAAACCCTTGCAAACTAAAGTTAGCTGGAAAGCACGGAGCCGGAAAGGAGCTCCACAAACGAGAAAAGAAACTTTTAGCATAGAACCTATGGTTACATTTAGCCAGTTCAACTGTAAATTGATGAGATCACGACGCCAGTCCAGCACTGCGCTTAAATTCAAAAAGTCTAGGTAACACAGTGAAGAGCTCATCTAAACAATTACCATGAAAGCATTTATAGAAAAGACACAGAGATGTAAGCTTACGGCGATAGGAGACGGCGATCAGGACAATAATATTGCTGATGCTTTGCAATTGTGCATCGAGACGTAACACATTAAGGTTTACAAGTTTTACAGATAAGTCCTTGAAAATAGATACGAAAAGAATGAATATTCGGAACTCAGAAGAAACTTTTTTAAGGATACGGGACAATGGACTAGTATGTTGGTTTTTGAATTTGTTGATATAGTAGTTGTGAGTTCAATCCCTGGGTCGGGCAGTGTGTTCTTGTATTAATTAGAAAGAGGCGGGCAATAAGTGAGC
>OZ010582.1:83474257-83504257 GCA_963932145.1 Acanthosepion lycidas | reverse complement strand
ATATATATATATATATATATATATATATATATATATATATATATTCCATTATATATATATATATATATATTCCATTATATATATATATATATATATTCCATTATATATATATATATATATATATATTCCATTATATATATATATATATATATTCCATTATATATATATATATATATATTCCATTATATATATATATATATATTCCATTATATATATATATATATATATATATATATTCCATTATATATATATATATATTCCATTATATATATATATATTCCATTATATATATATATATATATATTCCATTATATATATATATATATATATATATATATATTCCATTATATATATATATATATATATATATATATATTCCATTATATATATATATATTCTATTATATATATATATATATATATATATATATATATATATATATATATATATATATATTCCATTATATATATATATATATATATATATATATATATATTCCATTATATATATATATATATATATATATATTCCATTTCGACATGCATCTGAGGCAGGCCCGTGGCGGTTGAACAATGATGACTATAGCTCTACTTTGGAATAACTAAAAGATTTTATCTCGACTTCGTAGAACCTCTACCCACTATATCTTATTAGTGACATAGGTGCCTGTTGATATCTGTCTTTAAGTACCTATGGTAGAATGGCCATCGATCTTTACTATTTTATTTAATGTGTATATCCTGACACATTATTTCATTTGACCAAGCTTGCACCTTCTAGACGCTACTTTTTCATGTTTCAAAACGTTTAGTTTGACCCTCAACCACTAACCGTAATATCTCTTATTTAATTTTCAGAATAAGTTTGAATTTCCCAAATTTGGCAGTTTGATAATGAAATGAACGGGACAAAAAGAAGTCGATTATAGTTATTTATCTTTTTAGAATTCCTAAGTGTGTACATCAATTGGAAATTCGTCTTTGTTTTTCTTAATTCATATTAGCGCAAATACGTTCAGAGTAATTTATCCGCTTAATCTGTAATATAATAGAAATCCAGTCTGTCTGTCTCTGGCTTTAAAAACTGTTTTTTTTCTTTTTATTTCTTTGTACTCTGTTGTCGCCAAAACTGTTTTCGTCTCATTAACACAAGAACTAAATTTGTCATTAACTTAAAAGAAAGCAACAAAATACTATTGTTGTTGCATTTATTTTCGCAAAAGCTGAGAAAGATTCGACTCTATTCGATTTTTTTTTTTTTTTTTTTTTTTTACCAAAATTTGGCGAAGGAAAGTTAATCAAAGTTGGCGCCATATAACCTGTTCTAAATTACGCCATCTTATTTCAACCAATCCCAACCTCTGTTTTTTTAAATTTTAATTTCTAAAGAAATTAACCTGTTAAAAGAAATTTTAAATGGGGAAAACAAAGTCTTCTAATTATTTCATGATTAAAAAAGTTCAAATTGAAGCAAATTTTGAAATTATTTTATTTTTAATTCTAAAATATTTTTTCCAGTGAAGTAAATAAATTTTAATGCGTTTTTTTTTTCTAAATTATCAGAATAAATAATAAATTTGGCATATACTTTGAAGCACAAAAGCTCATAAGTCTGTTTTTCATAGGAAATTAACTGTTTTCGCTTACGAGACGATGGGTTCTCCACACAATTGGATCAATAAACCCACATAGATGTTGACGGTAAAGGTATTTATCAGAGTTTGAAGTGTTCGCCGTTTTAATGTCCAACATTAAAATCTAAGAGAGAAAATCTTCAGAGAACTTCATAATAACCACCTACTGACTAAAACTGAATAAAATAGATAATTAAATAATTTCGAGAACAAGTTCCACTTGATGGGAAGTTAAATGTTCCTCACGCGGGTTTGTATAAACAGTCATAATTAAAACTGACGGTAGTTCTGATACCACCCGTTCGCAGCGTACAGTAGTTTCAAGCCACTCGTAGACGGTTTCCTAGGGAAAGTTGGTAGGAGAGAATCCTCGTTGGCAAAAGTGAAGCGCCTCTCCGTTAATCAGTCTTGACAGAATTAATAGTTGTCCCAAGTGTCACTTACCCACTGCTTAGACTGAGAATGTAAATCTTTGAATAAAAAAGAAAATTACATGCGAAAGATGATGAGAATTTTTTTATTTTTTTTATTTTCCGTCTTGTTCCTTTTGCGAACGTACTCTGGTCCTTTCTCAGTGTAATAAATTGCGTGTACCTGTTGAAACCTAATTTGGCATCGATATGAGTTGTTTTACAGGCATTTCTCAATCTTATGTTGGTCTCCACTCCCGATATTAACATGAAATCACCTCTTTGACAAATGAGATATAGTAGAATTCGAACGCAGATCTCCTATATATTTGTGTGTGTTTTTGCATTGCATCTGCGTGTGTGCGATTAATGTTTATATATTAAAGTTTGCTATATCTTACTATTAAATTATTATTATTATTATTATTATTATTATTATTATTATTATTATTATTATTTGTGTCCCTTCTTTTCTTAGTTAACACGTACGTTACGCCCTGTCAATAGTTCATAGATAAAGGACTATTACGTTTTTATCATGAGGAAAGCCAGAAAAGGTATATCAGATACGCTGTTTAGTTTCAGAGAGAAAAACAAAGAAAGAAAGAAAGAAAGAAAGGAAGGAATGAAGGAAGGAAGGAATGAAGGAAGACTCGAAGTCTTGCTAAGTTCAAATTTTTAACGATGTGCTCGGGTATTTTATTTTCGTAAAACATGCAAGGAGATTATTCCAACATTTACCTAAAAATTCTGTCATTACCTCAGATAAACGATGGAAATTCCTTTTCTATTGTGCGGGTAACGGGAAGAAAAAAAGGCACTGTTTAATTTTAGTAAAAAGGAACGGAAAAGAAAGAATGAGTGAAGGAAAAAAAAAACGAAGGAAAGAAAAAAGAAAGAAGGAAAGAATGAATGAATGAAAGAAAGAAAAAAAAGCCAAGATAGAGGAGGTAATAACACTGTCATGTGTTAAACGTCTGCTTCAGTGGAATAATAAATCTTGTCAGTTTTAAATCTTTGCAATTGTAGACACTTACTTTTTTAAAAATAATGACCTATGTTCATATTTATGCGTCATATTGTAATATTTAGTTAAAGTTCTTCAGCTCAAATATGGAATGAAGCAATATGAGAACCAGTAATGAGCTTATGTATTCATTAAATTTTATGGTTTGGTTTATTTTGTTTTACGGTATATCAACTTGAATGAGTTATTTAATGACAAGAGTTTTAGATCAGATTAGTAAGAATAGAATATGCACTCTTTGTAAGAAATCAGTTTGTAGGGATTCAGGTTTCATTGAAGTATTTTTGTAAAGAGGGATTTTGCCGATAGTTTTGCTGATATATTTTTTTTTAATGTATTGCTGGTAATTTTACTATAAAATCTATTTTTATACTGTCAAAAAGTTTTGACCCAAGTTTGGAGGCTAATTATTTGCCCATAGCTGGGAAACTACCACCTCGGGTCAGGGTGAACCTAGGAAGAAAAACAATTTAGAGGTGGTTCCACTTTCCTGAAAAACTCCTGAGGCACTGCCGTCATACCCAAGATGAATTAAGTACTATGAAATATCAGAATATTCAGCTAGAAAAGCGTGGATTTTTACGGGTACTGTTAGTTATTATTATTATTATTATTATTATTATTATTATTATTATTATTATTATTATTGTGGTTGTTGTTTTTGTTGTTGGTGGTGGTGTTGGTGGTGTTATTTCTAAGATTACTGCCTGAAACAACAGGAGGATGAGAATAGTGACGTGAGTAAGGAGGGAAAAGTAAGAGGGAAAAGTAGGAGGGAAAAGTAGGAGTGAAAGAATTCTGTTGTCTTCTGCTTGTAATATGAAATTTGATGAAAAATATAAATGAAAAGTGAATATTTTTAAAAGTGGAGAAAAAAAGAATTAAATCTATCCGAACAATTCGCTGAAAAGTAGGGGGGGGAAATTTAGAGAAAATATAAATTCCAGTAAAAAAAATTTCAAAAAGTAAAAAACAAAATAAAAGGCAATATTGGCAAAGGTAAGATTTTGAATGAAAAATAAATTTGAAATGGTAAAAAAAAAACGGAGACTCAATCAAAAGAAAGAACATATGTTTAGTAAGGGGGAAAAAGCTTTTAAAGAACTACAAAAATCTAGTTAAATATATTTCAACAGCGTAAAAACCTGCTCAGTCTTATTTTTATTCTTACGAAGAAATGTATGGACACGTGACATTGGGAAATAGACGACAACAACAATGATGATGATAAAGATTGTTCTGATATAACGAAGACAAAGTCAACGCCATTTATACAGAAAACAGAAAAAGGTAATCAATAATAATAAAAATAATAATGATAATAATAATAAGTAAAAACTGATTATTATTGAAAGAAGAAAAATGATTGATGAAGATGATGATTAAATATATTTGTTAGCACATGACGAATTTAAAGAGCTTTTAAATAGTGACAATCACCTGCGATAAAATTATACATACCTTTGCAGTAGAAAGAATAATTACAATACAAATGAGAATGTAGACGAAAAGAAATGATCAACAGTGTTCATGAAAGAAAGAATTGTAATTGGCTAATATTTTTTAAACCATCCAATGATTAGAATTAAATCATCTGGAATACAGTGGAGAGTGCTGGCAATTTCTTAATATTGTTTTGAAACCATCCAAAGAACAGAATTAATCAAATCATCTGGGGTACTGTAGAGTGTGCTGACAATTTCTTAATATTGTTTTGAAACCATCCAAAGAACAGAATTAATCAAATCATCTGGGGTACTGTAGAGTGTGCTGACAATTTCTTAATATTGTTTTGAAACCATCCAATGAACAGAATTAATCAAATCATCTGGGGTACTGTAGAGTGTGCTGACAATTTCTTAATATTGTTTTGAAACCATCCAAAGAACAGAATTAATCAAATCATCTGGGGTACTGTAGAGTGTGCTGACAATTTCTTAATATTGTTTTGAAACCATCCAAAGAACAGAATTAATCAAATCATCTGGGGTACTGTAGAGTGTGCTGACAATTTCTTAATATTGTTTTGAAACCATCCAAAGAACAGAATTAATCAAATCATCTGGGGTACTGTAGAGTGTGCTGACAATTTCTTAATATTGTTTTGAAACCATCCAAAGAGCAGAATTAATCAAATCATCTGGGGTACTGTAGAGTGTGCTGACAATTTCTTAATATTGTTTTGAAACCATCCAAAGAACAGAATTAATCAAATCATCTGGGGTACTGTGGAGGGTACTCGAAATTTCTTAATATTATTTTGAAACCATCCAAAGAGCAGAATTAATCAAATCATCTGGGGTACTGTAGAGTGTGCTGACAATTTCTTAATATTGTTTTGAAACCATCCAAAGAACAGAATTAATCAAATCATCTGGGGTACTGTAGAGTGTGCTGACAATTTCTTAATATTGTTTTGAAACCATCCAAAGAACAGAATTAATCAAATCATCTGGGGTACTGTGGAGGGTACTCGAAATTTCTTAATATTATTTTGAAACCATCCAAAGAGCAGAATTAATCAAATCATCTGGGGTACTGTAGAGTGTGCTGACAATTTCTTAATATTGTTTTGAAACCATCCAAAGAACAGAATTAATCAAATCATCTGGGGTACTGTAGAGTGTGCTGACAATTTCTTAATATTGTTTTGAAACCATCCAAAGAACAGAATTAATCAAATCATCTGGGGTACTGTAGAGTGTGCTGACAATTTCTTAATATTGTTTTGAAACCATCCAAAGAACAGAATTAATCAAATCATCTGGGGTACTGTAGAGTGTGCTGACAATTTCTTAATATTGTTTTGAAACCATCCAAAGAACAGAATTAATCAAATCATCTGGGGTACTGTAGAGTGTGCTGGCAATTTCTTAATATTGTTTTGAAACCATCCAAAGAACAGAATTAATCAAATCATCTGGGGTACTGTAGAGTGTGCTGACAATTTCTTAATATTGTTTTGAAACCATCCAAAGAACAGAATTAATCAAATCATCTGGGGTACTGTAGAGTGTGCTGACAATTTCTTAATATTGTTTTGAAACCATCCAAAGAACAGAATTAATCAAATCATCTGGGGTACTGTAGAGTGTGCTGGCAATTTCTTAATATTGTTTTGAAACCATCCAAAGAACAGAATTAATCAAATCATCTGGGGTACTGTAGAGTGTGCTGACAATTTCTTAATATTGTTTTGAAACCATCCAAAGAACAGAATTAATCAAATCATCTGGGGTACTGTAGAGTGTGCTGGCAATTTCTTAATATTGTTTTGAAACCATGCAAAGAGCAGAATTAATCAAATCATCTGGGGTACTGTGGAGGGTACTCGAAATTTCTTAATATTATTTTGAAACCATCGAAAGAGCAGAATTAATCAAATTATCTTGAGTACTGTGGAGGGTGCTGGAAATGTCTTAATATTATTTTGAAAACATCCAAAGAGCAGAATTAATCAAATCATCTGGAATATTGGAGCTTTGGAATTTGCTTAATATTTTTGAAACCACAACAAGAACAAAATTACCCAATTCATCTATAATACTGTGGAGAGTTCTGCAATAGTGAGGTGAATTTGTCACGTAAACTTCAGTAAAAGTCACCAGAAATTACTGTGAAAACGATTAAAACGTTACAATTGTGTCATAAGATTTGTTTTTTGTTTATTCAACCCGTGATAAAACATATGATATTTTAAGAGGATGCCTCTAGCGCTACACCCTACCTTAGTCAACCGGTTATATTTTAAAATTAAAGTGGGGGCGGGCAAGGACTACTCAGTATTCAGAACGGCGTCAATTTTACATTCAAGTGATTCAAAAATCACACAAGCCAGAGAAGAATACAAGCAAAAACCTTATACTTCACAATAACGAACCGAAGCACGCATAATATAAATTCAAAAATGGCAATAAATTACTTGAGTGAATAATTCTTAAGAAACATCGAAAGAATGGTAATTAATCTGATATGAACATGGTTGCGTAGAGGACATCTAAAATTAGAAACAGGGAGGCTCTTTGTAGTAATCAAAAACAAAACAAAAAAAAAACAACATCAAAACAACGAATCTCACCATGGTCTATTTGTCAAGGAGGAGTCTTCTTGATGTTAAAATCGGGAGACGATGCCAGCGTGCAGAACCTTTGGAAAGTTCCTGAAAACCGTACAACGGATTTATCCATGCCTTGTGAGCGAAACTGGGTAAAGATAATTGTTCTGAAGCCATCTATGTTTACGCTATTCTCAATGAGACCGAAGCGTATTTGAACATACTAGCCTTGTTCAAACGGATGATCACGCCAGATTATACATTTTCTTCCAGAAACTGTGAAACTTATTAAAAAAAATATATATCGTTTTCCAATAATAATTCTTCTAACGATGCGACGATGTTAGGGATAAGATAAGATTGATTTGAATCATGACAAAGGAATGAAATTAAAAGTAATTTATTATTTCTGAATTTCGAAGCTGAGTTTATCAGACGGAACTTGAGAATATACAAAAGAGACAAAACCATAATCTTCATTTCTTCAAAAGATCTACAGAGTTTTTTTTTTCTTTTTTTTTTTAATTTTAAATTCTATATCTGAACAAATTTCGCGAGACCGTATGAAGTAGTATCCCTTTCATATTTCAAACTAGTTTTATTCTCACAGATGTGGTCCTGGGTTAGAAAAAGGTGTTTTCTTTACAGCTAATAATTATATGTGTAATATGAATATTTCTAATGATGTTGATGATAATAATGAAGAAAATGTGTTTGAGATAAAACAAAATGTTAACTATAAAGAAAATGAAAGTATTTATTAATGTGATGGCAACGTTTACCTATCACAATAACAACATTGCTATAAACAAAACACATTTACTTAACATCAATTATTAAAAGATCATGGTTACTACTAGTACTACTACTACTGATGATGATGATGATGGTGATGATGATGATGATGGTGGTGGTGGTGGTGGTGGTGATGATGATGATGATGATGGTGGTGGTGGTGATAATGATGATGATGATGATGATGATGATGGAGAACATGGAGAATTCAATGTCGTAAGCATTTTTTTTATTATTATTTTCGAGTTTTCATGATTTCTTTTTCGTTAGGCTTTTAGCTGAAACTTGAAGAACAAGTTTTTACATATAACAATATCGAGCGAGGCTCACTTGTGGTGTAATGGTTAACAAGCTTGTCTTGCTAAAACAATTACGACTGAATAGTGAGTTCGATCCCCACTGGGTGTACTCTACTTTCGACCTTGTGCCGCATCTAACCTTTTGAAACCATCCAAAGAGCAGAATCAATCAAATTATCTAGAGGAATGTGGAGAGTACTGGAAAATTCTCAGTATTGAGTTGATTTCTTTGGGAATGTTCTTTTTTTTTTTTTTTCTTTTTTTGACTTTCCTCATGAGTACACTCTTTTGTATTTGAGATAATGAGGATTTTCCAGGAATTTTTCTAAACATACAATATCAGTGCTGTTTAATAATAATAATTCAATAATTCACTCAGTCAGTTATGTGCCATCCGTAATACACACTTAGGCGATCATGTATCTTTCGATACATGGCTGACGTGGCAGATTTTTTTCCCGAAGCAGGTTGCCATTTCTTTCAGTTGCCATTCAAGGCTACAGAACCCGTTCTGTCCTGCTATTTACTCATAACTGGGGGAAGAAGAAGAGAATTCATACCATTCCTAAAGGTATGAACACGTAAGTGAATGTAATGGATTCAACTGGAATTCGAACTCGGCTCTCCGATTCCTCAATCTGAGCCGCTATTCATTATTCCACCGTACCTGGAAATATATCGAAAGTTGAGAGCGAAAACACCAAACAAAAATATAAATGTCTGACTATCCTAAACACTAAACGGAACGAAAATCCTTTATTTGGCCCGTATTAATCGCGACATAAAGGGAGGTGGCAAAAATGCTGTATAAGGCATAGAGGCAGGGAGGAAGAAAAAATGTTGTAAAGACATAAAGGGAGGAAGCAAAAATGTTGTAAAGATATAAAAAGAGGAAGCAAAAATGTTGTAAAGACATAAAGGGAGGAATCAAAAATGTTGTAAAGACATAAAGGGAGGAAGGAAAAATGTTGTAAAGACATACAGGGAGGAAGGAAAAATGTTGTAAAGACATAAAGGGGGGAAGCACAAATGTTGTAAAGTCATAAAGGGGGGAAGCCAAAATGTTGTAAAGACATAAAGGGGGAAGCCAAAATGTTGTAAAGACATAAAGGGGGAAGCACAAATGTTGTAAAGACATAAAAGAGGGAAGCACAAATGTTGTAAAGACATAAAGGGAGGAAGCAAAAATGTTGTAAAGACATAAAGTGGGGAAGCAAAAATGTTGTAAAGACATAAAGTGGGGAAGCAAAAATGTTGTAAAGACATAAAGGAGGAAGCAAAAATGTTGTAAAGACATAAAGGGAGGAAGCAAAAATGTTGTAAAGACATAAAGGGAGGAAGCAAAAATGTTGTAAAGACATAAAGGAGGAAGCAAAAATATTGTAAAGACATAAAGGAAGAAGCCAAAATGTTGTAAAGACATAAAGTGGGGAAGCAAAAATGTTGTAAAGTCGTAGAGGGAGGAAACAACAATGTTGTAAATGCATAGTGCGAGAAAACTAAAATGTTGTAAATGCATAGAGCGAGGAAACTAAAATGTTGTAAACGCATCGAGGAAGGAAGCAAATATGTTGTAAAAGAATAGCGGACGGAAGTAAAAATGTTGTATAGGTATAGAGATCGATTACATCCTGTCACTCCGGTTGGTTTAAAACTGACTGTATTGTGTAATGAAAGGAAAATAAAGCACCTGCTTCAATTTATTTCCAGAAGGGTCTACACCGTACTAAGAAATGCAATATCAACTATAAAAGACGTTAAATGATAAATATTATTTAACTATTTAATTTCTGATAAAGAAAGATTTTAAGAATGAATTTAATCAATTCGCTATATAAATAGGGATGTGGAAATAGAATTTACAGAAGATGTGGCTTTTAAAAACAATCATTATTTCAGTACAGGTTGGAGAGTTAAGAATAATTAATAAGAAAAATGGCGCATACATTAAGAAAAAAACTGGAAAAATCTAACATATCTGAAATGCCTCGTTAGGTGCTCCACACTTTCAGCCTTGTGCCGCATCTAAGCCATGTTTAAAAAATCATTGGTCACCTCGACGTGATGTAATTGTTAGCAAGCTTTTCTTACTAGAACCATTCCAACTGAGTAGTGAGTTCGATCCTCACTGTGTGTCCCATACTTTCGGCCTTATGCCACATCTAAACTGCGCTAAGAAAATCACCATATGTGAAATAGAAAAGATTGTGTTAATGGGTAATGCTCCCATATTTAGAAAAAAAAGTCTTATATCCTTCGTTTTTTTCTATGTTCTGTGTCCTTTCAGGAGGTTGACGATCATGGCTCTCCACAATTTCCTGCCCTTTGTAGCTCTTAATAAATTTTGCATTCTTGTTATCTCTCCTAAATCTTGCTATACCATCCATTCCCTCAAGTTCGCTAGGTAGTTTATACGTTGTTTTCCTCTAGCCCACATGACTTCAATCTGTCCTGTGAGTATCAGATTTTCCAAGCCCTCTTTCCTCATTATGTGTCCTAGTTAACTTAATTTACATTAAATTTCAGTCAAGAGTCATTCCAAATGATTATAGCAAACAGAAAATCAAAATTAATAAACAAGAATGGTAATGTTAAAATCAGCCGTTTCCTTATAAGGAAACATTCGACATTCATTGATCCTCCGATTCACACTCCTCCCCAATCTTTTGAACGGGAGTAGAAGTGTATCCCATTCAGAATTGGGTTTCCAGTTCCTTATAAAGTCATCTCATTCTTTTTTACTCCCAGTAGCCGTTTGCGTCTAAGTGACATTATCGCCTTGCTTGGGGTGAATTGATTAAAAAAAATAAAGGCAACCAGTGTTACTTTTGGTTGAAGTTCTTAAAAGCTTTCTCCGAAAATATTTTTCTTTTCAGGAAAATAGACTTGTTAAGTTCAATGTTTTTAATCTTTCTACTGTTGGTGGAGGTTTCCTTCCTAACCTTTTGTTTGAAGTAGTGTGGAACATCAGCATCTTCCTTACGTCATTATTATCTCTTCGAGTTACATGTGATATCCATTTTAGTTGTTGATACTAATGAATGCCCTTCAGTAATAGGTTGGTCTTATTTGGTACAGGTCTTTGTCTATGATAGTGTAGTGGCAGTCCACGAGGTTCGAGGTAGGATGGTCTTAGCCAAGACCTACAGGCTTCATTCTCTCGAAGCATTCGTTAACCATTGTTCTGAGAAAGCGTTTTTGCACAGTTGACCGGTTGAATATTTCTGAACGAGTGTGGCCTCATGCTGTAAGCACATGAAAGTCTCCAGCTGACAAGGCTATTTAAGAATATGACTCCAGTTTTGTAATTTTGATGTTGATTATGATGATAATGTTGGCGGTGGTGCTTCATACAATAATAATCACGATGAAGAAGAAGAATTCAGAGTACTTCCCCCACCAAAAAAAAAAAAAAATCGACTCAGAGCTATGTATCAGAAAATTAGGAAGTTTATGAGAATGGGAAAAAAAAATTCACGCTTGGATTGATGTTTCTAGAGTGCATGTGAAAAGAAACGAAGTAGGCGTTGAACTTCTCAACATTCAGGCTTGTGTTGCCTTGCCTACCAAGGGACTTGAGAACTAAACACGACAGAGTAATGAAAGATTAATTATTGAAAACCAAAATTTGCAGTTGAGCTGATAAGAAGACAAACGTGGAATCAGAAAACTCCAAAACGATCGCCAAAAACAGAAAAAAAAATAACTCCATAATTATTTCAAATGACCAACAAAAGAAAACGCGAAATGTGATGGACTGGGTATAGTTTCGGAACAGGTCATTGCCGCATTGAAACTGAATATCTATAAATGGCGTCCAAGAAGAAGTATGTCAGAAAAAAAGCGTAAAGCAAAGAGAAAACAACAGAATAGGAAATTATTATTTACACGCGGACTATTGTCCACATCTTTGTTGTTATCTCAGCGTTTTTGGTTGTGCTGCTGCTATAAAACTCCAAGTTCTCCACAGAATTTTCCCACGGGACGATACACTCGATACATCGGTTCGATATTTCGTGACAAAGTAATTTCCAGTTCAATAACTACACTGGGCAAAGTGTACAGGAACTCAGTGAAAATAGTGCGGCTAATAATTGGACAGTACTAAATGAGAACTAGACGAGATATCCCGAGACATGGGCAGTAGAACGAGAACAATCTACCCCCGTAAATTAAATATCGGGTTCAGATTAAAATTCCATGATGGTTAACCGGACTGACAAACCGCTCTTACTGACATTATCGCCGTGCTTGGGATCTGTTATATATATATATATATATATATATATATATGAATAAAAATGACAATAGGAAAACTAGTAAATGCTGACGCGTTTCGTCCAATGCGGACTTTATCAAAGCAAAATAGGAAATGAATATAATAAAACATGGTAACTAATAAAAACAAAAACAGAATTCATTTCGTATTTTGCTTTGATAAAGTCCACATTGGACGAAACGCGTCAGCATTTACTAGTTTTCCTATTGTCATTTTTATTCATAAATATTGTCTTCTCTACTGGTTAAATCGGAGAAATTTTCATATATATATATATATATATATATATATATATATATATATATATATATATTGAGGCATTAAAAACAAGAAATTTAATATTGTAGGCCATGATAGATTTAAAACAAAAACACACATCAGTCGACCGGTTTCGTCCCCTCTCATCAGAACTGTTATCGGGGAACACAAATTATGAGGAAAAGAAAAAGAAAAAGTCTGTTATGGATGACATGAATTTATTTCTCCCTGTCCACTCATTCATGTCATCCATAACAGACTGTTTCTTTTTCTTTTCCTCATAATTACAGGATACAGTATAAGAGAGTTGTCGGGACCGGTGTGACGTGTCGTTCTATCCCAGTCTACCACGGCACCAACGGTGACGTCCTACTTTGATTCCCAGTCTGCCTACCCACGTTGTGAATTGATCTAGGCAGAGGAAATCAATCAGTGGTCGAGGCCGTACTGCAAACCGAACTTTATGTCTAGTTGTTCGATACATAGGACTGCATCTATCTCCCGACCCGTTCTATGGATTGTGACACGTCGTTTTCCGCTAGGCAAGTTTTAACACTTCAAGTCGTCTGCTGTCTAAGAAATTGGTGTTTCGGTGGGTCTTTGGACGAAAGTCAAAAGAAAAACTTATTTCGGTGATCTGGATCTAAGTCGCTCTTCAAAATAATTGTTCTTGGTTTGAAGAGATGGGTCGGAATGTGTGCGTGAATCCTGGTCAGCTATCTGCGAGGCTTGCCTCAACCGGAGACTGACTCTGGGAATTGCTGGGTCTCGACTCATTTCTGCTCGTTGTGGCTTCGTTTATATGGGCGCCGACCAAAACCGAGGTGAGTTTGTCGGCGCCGGGGGGTTCCTCGATAATTCTAAATTCATATCCACCTCTCTGGTTAGGAATTTCCACCTTTTTCCATTTTTGGGAAACTTTCCTCACTCCCACCTTCTCTCATACTTCAGAGGGGCGTGAACTGCCCTCCCCACATCTTCGTGGCAACCTCTCTTACTCATCCTCCAGATGGGCGGCAACAGCCTCCCTCGTGCATCACGTGATCACCACTCGACCAATGATGTCGCCTCGAAGTAAGAAAGAAAACACATTCATTTTCTTTCGGCACAAATTCCTGATAACAAAATTTTATTATCGCAGGCCAAGGATGCTCGTGTGTGGTTTTTTTAATTTTTCATATCTGTCCAAGTCCTTTTTTAGTTGTCTGTTTTTCGTCACTTAACGAAATAACATTTTCATTTGAATTTTTCTCTCTTTCTCTGGCCAACCGGTCTGTAGTTGGTAATAAGATGTCTTCCCGTACCAATAGTTTGTTTTCATATACTTAGATAACACAGCCGATGCCAAAACATATCTGATTCTTTCCTTCTTTCCCTCTCTTTTTACTCAGAATTTCCCTGTCATTGTAATGACACTCTTTCGCCATTTGTTACTTATCAAAATATCCTTTTATCCATTGTCTCTTAGCTGTGTGTGTGTTCTTGCTTATCACTCACGATTCGGTTCTTAGCCTCTCCTTTCCTTCTTTTCTTTCCTTTCCCTTTCTGCCTCGTTAAATGGTGCCACAATCCTCCCCTAACTGGTTTGTCATTTACCCGTAAATGACACCTAAACCCAAATACACCATTTAACATGCATCATGCATTTGTCCCATGCAATTCTATACTACTTTCCTACATGCAACGTAATGTTCTCTTTCAATTTCTTCTGTTCTACATGCAATGTAATGTTCTTTTTCATCTTCTTCTGTTCTACATGCAATTGTAATGTTCTTTTTTCAAGTTCTTCTATTCTATATGTAATGTCATGTTGGGCGTGTGCCTGTGGGTGCAGATGTGGTTACTATGGCTTGTTCTTCTTGGTCAATGTTTTCCTCTCCGCTGTGGGAGGTTTTTCCGCCGCACGTGGCGGTCTCACGCCAGCCTCCTCCGCTGGTCTTCCTGCAATTTCTTCGCCGATTCTGTATGAGTAAGGAACACTGCTCAGCATCTCCCTCTCGAGTTGCTGCATGCGCATTGGATTGTCGTTCGTTAATCTCCTCTTACTCTTAATCTTCCATACTACTATACCCCCGATGGCTATAACTATGAATGTACCCATCACTATTGACCAACTTATCGCGATCTGCTCATCGCCTTCCCAAGCCATACCTTCATTTCCCAACGCACTTAACTTGTCCCTCAATTGATCCATATCGATCTTTTCTATCGGCTTCATTAGTTCTGGCATTTTATTCAAGGTAACATTGGAGAATCCCTTCACTATTGGCTCCCATAATTCTGTACAATTGACTAAGCCTCTGCCAATCATTTCTATGATTGAATCTTTCTCTTCATATCTTTCTTCTTCCTGGTAATAGGGGGGTAAGGACATAGATATCCCAAATGCCGAACATCCCATGGGTAACTTTAACAGGGATAATGGTGGCCTTCTTCTTAATGTCCTTGTGGACTCTCCCCCACACACCCTAGACAAGATGATAGGTTTCTGTGTGGCTACTGCCCACACCCCGTCTGAAACACTGATAGCTTGTGGTAATGCCGTGTTTGCTAATACTTCTACTTGGCAAATTCTCTTAATTCCCTCTCTCTTCCCTTCAAACAATTCTAGTATGCACATCTTGTGGTTACCAGTTATATAGATAGGGCTTAACGAGGTACAAGACCCTAGACCACCATCTCTACACTTTCTAGCTTCTTCAGCTGTTAGCAACATGAATTTCGTTCTCCCTGAATTTAAAGCTATGTATTCTGTTTCCATCTTGTACCTTGCTATCATTCCCAAACCTTGATCTCTTCTGGGGTAGGGAATGGGTAAATTTATAACCTGGTATATCTCTAATATACTCTCGCTATCTAACAACGGAACAGATATCACAACCAATAGTCATCTATTTTCCAACAAGGTCACACATCTCAGTGCATTATAATATTTCCACAATTCTTTAGTGGGGTCCACTGGCAGTCTTAAATGGTGGGGTAACTCGGTCTGTATTCCGAGTAGCACTTCCTTTAGGTGACTCGGGTTTACTATGCTTGGGGAGAGGTGTCCCAATGACAACATGTCCAATTGTGCTCTCACATGTTCCAGCAAGGTCGT
Organism: Acanthosepion lycidas; assembly: GCA_963932145.1. Classification (NCBI taxonomy): domain Eukaryota; kingdom Metazoa; phylum Mollusca; class Cephalopoda; order Sepiida; family Sepiidae; genus Acanthosepion; species Acanthosepion lycidas. The sequence continues at coordinate 83,488,402 of OZ010582.1, read as the reverse complement.
CAACGACTTACTAGTTTGTCGTACCTTATTCGTAATTGTCATTAGTTGGAAATATCTTTGCATGAATCCACTCATTTTCTGTAATTCTATCATTATAGTTTCTGTATCATTAATTACCTCTTGTCTCAACCCCGCCAGGTTATTTATTAACCAATTGATTCTGGCTCTATTCTTGGCCACTTCCAACCTTGTCACATTCAATATTGTCACACTCTCCCTTGCCACTTGAGCAAGCGTCCTCTGGTTTACTTCCACTTCTCCCAGTTTCCTTCTTATGAATTTAACGTCATCTTCAGTCACAGTTCCAAACAGGACATTTAACGCTTTTCCTATAATCGGAACTACTGATCTCTTTTCCCGCGTCTGCAGTAACTCTATTCCCTTTAGGTAATTTTGTATGTCCCTCCATTGAGCCTCTATCATAGTGGCCTCCGATTCCAGGGAGTGTAGTAAACTAAGATACCCTTTTTCCTACCTTCAACCGGGCTGCATCCAGCTGCGTTAGCTCATTTCTTAACTTATTTAGTAGCGACTTGTATGGTTTCAAATCTATCACGAATGTGATCAACCATTTAGACCTGGTTATTATTACTTCACTCGTCTTTTTAAAAATGGTGTTTCGGCTGTGCTTCCCAGCTTCCGCCATCGTCACCATCAGTGTGACTATCACCATCATCATCATCAGCCCTTTCATCTTGATCATTCCTGTAAGGTAACAAAATTCTCTTGTTGTTATTCTTCACAACCATTCAGTCTTGCTCAATTTATCACTCAATTATTCCATAATTTCTTACTACGTTCAGCTCTTCCCTCCTCCAACTAACTCCTAGCAGACAGAATGGCCCGGACAGGTGTGCGTGGCGCTCACTCCCAAAGGTCGTACTTCATGACATCACTGATGGCCAGTCAGCAATGCCAATAATCTTCTTCCGTCCTTCGTGAGATGCAGCCCGCGACTCCATCCCCTCCATCCACATCCACCACAGTCAGCCAGCAGGTTTTTTTTTTGGATGAGCCAGTGTCGTTACCTGTCGACACCGAATGTTTCTATTCTGCACAGCCTTCTTTGTTCTACTGAGATTTGGGGTTCTTCACCCTTCTTGATCTCATCTTCCGAGGTGGTCCCTGCTCAACCTCTAACCTCCCCTCTGTGTTTAATTCCCGTCCAGGAGGTGTTTTGTCCTCTTCTTCCTCCCCTGACTCTTCCTTCTGTTTAGAGTCCTCGCCCTGGACGTCTTTAATACCTCCTGACTCTATGTCTAGATCTCTCCTGTTCCTTAGCTTTTCCTTGAGCTGGGAAAGGGGTATTTGATCCTCTTCCTCCCACTCGCTGGGCCCTTCGTCCTGTTCAGGGTGCCTCCTTTTAGAGCCCTTGGCTGCTTGATTGGATCTCCTCGTCTTTCTCTTCCTTTCCTTTGGACATGGGGGTGCGATGGCGACCTCACAGGGTCTTCTCTGCACCGATTCAGTCGACGACTGAACACCGCTGATATCCGCCGAGGGTTCAAACCCCGTCACTCGGATCGCTTCGTCTATCTGGCCAAATCGATCTATCTCCTCACTTTCTTCGGAATCTTCCTCCGTCTCCATTTCTTCCGGCTCAACCAGAGTTACCCTGCTTGTCCTTGTCTTCTTAGGCCTCGGCTCGCTCATTTCCAGGTTAGCTATTTCAGCCTTCTTTAGATCATTGGCATGGACCCTCCTTGCTCGTCCTGCCACTTGATCCCATATTACATATGATACCGGACCCGTCTGCTCTACTATCCGGTAGTACAGTTCCCATCTTTGGTCCAGCTTTCCTTCTCTCTGGTGGATTTTGTAGTAGACAGGGTATCCAAACTTCAATTCTACTACCTTTCTTTCAGCATTCACTCTCTCATTTCTTTTCTTCTGGGCCCTCTTTATTCTTCTTCTGGCCTGAACAAATATTTTATGTTGTTGTTTTAGCAACAGCTGATGATGATCTTCTTCCATATACTTTCTTCGGGGCTTCAATAGGTTATCAACAGGCAGGACCACGTCTCTGCCAAACAACATAAAGTAAGGAGAAAATCTGGAGGTTTCGTTTATCCTAAACCTCACGGCCGCCAGAGCCTGTGTCAAATACTAGTCCCAGTTTCCAGTGTTCTCTCTGACCAGCTTGGCCAATACATCTCCCAAGGTTCTATGAAACCTTTCCACTTTAGCATTTCCTTGGGGGGTGATATGGAGATGTTTTTACATGCTCTATATTCAAACCTGTCAGCACTTCTCTCATTATGCTGTTTATATTATCCGTGCCATTATCTGTTACCAACTGCACAGGGGCGCCATACCTAGGGAAGATTTCACTTATTATCAAACCGGCCACAGTTCTAGCCTTCTTGTCTGGTACTGCAAATGCCTCAGGCCAATTTGTTAGCCAATCGACAAAACTCACTATGTAGTTGTTTCCTTGCGGAGTTTCCCCATATGGTCCTGATACATCCATACTCACTTTCTCGAAGGGGAAGTTCGGCACGTCCGTCTCCTCCAATGGTGCCATCTCCTGCCTTCTGCTCTGCGACTGGCACACTACGCAGCTCCGAACATAGTTAGTGACCTCTCCGTACAATTTGGGCCAATAGTACTTTCTTCCTATAAGATCACATGTCCTATCAATTCCCATGTAACCCAACCTCTCGTGGCACTGTTCCAATACCTCTGGTCAAACTTTTGGGCACATACAACTTGGGCTTGACTTCCTCATCCTTGCCTGAGAGATAATACAGACTTTCCTCTATTATGGCATACTTGGTGGTCTCTCCTGCCTTCACCTTTTCTCTCAGGGCAGCTATTTCACTGTCTGCCTGCTCCTTCTCAATTCCTTATGTCCAGTAGGGATCGGTTATTATCTGTGTGTCCCCTTCTTCGTCCGATTCTAACATAGGGCGATCTTTTAGCTTATTAGAGTTAATTACTCCTATTCTATAGGCTTTATCATCTACTCCCTGCTCTACTTTTACAGATCTTTCTTCCAGTTGTTTCGGTATTCTTGAGAGTAAATCTGCGCACGTGTTTTCCATCCCTGTCAAATACTCTATCTTACAGTGGTAGCCACTTAACGTAAGGGTCCACTGTTGAATCTTCTTATTATTTGTCCACTCTGCCTGCAATAGGTACTACAGAGGTTTGTGGTCTGTTTTTATAGTAAAGACCGCACCATTCAGTAGTAGTCCAGTTTTTGGAGAGCATACATGATAGCATATGCTTCTCTTTCTATTACTGGCCATCTCTGTTGTGTCTTTGAGAGCTTATGAGAGAGAAAGTATATCGGTACTTCCTCTGGTATGCCTGGCACTGGTCCTTCTTTATCGGGAAACGGCTGGGTAAGAACTGCTCCTACACACTGCTCACTGGCATCAGTGTATAGTACCATGGGCTTGCTGAGGTCTGGGTACGTCAGCAGTGGGACGGCTGTCAACTGTTCTTTTAACGTATCAAATGCCTGTTGACAATCCTCTGTCCACTTGAACCTAGCGTATTTCTTCGTCAGGGCTACTAGTGGTATGGCAATTCTCAAAAATGCCAGGACGAAGTGTCGGTAGTAACCTATAGCTCCTATAAAACCTCTTACCTGTCTCACTGTCTTAGGTTCTGGCATTTACCTTATGACTTTCACCTTATCCATGTCGGGTTTAATACCGTCTCCGTTTATAACAAAGCCCAAATATCTAGTCTCCTCCTTCAGAAACTGACACTTCGACAATTTCAATTTTAAGCCGTGTTTTCTTAACCTTCCCAACACTTGTTTTAGATGGAAAAAGTGTTGTTCTACTGTCTCCGAAAATATTAAGATATCGTCCAAATATGCCATGGCAAAGCTCTCGTATCCTCCTAACACTACTGACATCAGCTGTTAGAAGATTCCCGGGGCATTAGCTAAACCGAATGGCATCACCCTGAACTGGAACAGTCCTAGGTGACACGCAAATGCGGCCTTCTCCTTGTCAGCCTCATCAAGGGCTACCTGCCAATACCCGGACCTCAAGTCCAACGTAGAGAAGTACTTTGCCTTCTCTAATAATGCCAATATGTCATCTATTAGTGGCAATGGCACTGCCAACGGCTTCGATATAGAATTCAGTTTCCTAAAATCTACACAAAAACGGTGCCCGCCATCTTTCTTACCTACTATTACGATTGGGAAGCTCCAAGGGGAGATCGATCTTTCGATCATCCCAGCTTCCAACATCTCTTCTACTGCCTCTTCTACAAGGGGTCTTTTATGAATAGGTGTCCGGTAGGGTTTTAATTTCATAGGGGGGTGATCTCCGGTGTCGATTTTCATCTTGACTGTGTGGGTCTGGCCCAATTCCTTGTCTGACTGGGCTACCACATCTTGATTATCCCTCAGCAGACCTCCCACCCTGGTTCTAAATTGATCTGGTGCTAATATATCTTCGTCCACTATTCCTTCTGCTTGCTCTACAAGTTTTCTTCGTTCCTCTTCGAATCTCACCCGATTCAGAGTCCGTAGGGTTAGCGCTTTCCCTATCTCTTCCCCTCTCCTAACCTTTATAGTCTTTTGGGCCTGGTTCACCATCATAATGGTCACTAATTCAGCTGCCTCCACCACCGTCTCACACAGAGTTACCTCATTCTCTTCTAGGTCCTTCCCTTCCACAGGGACCAACTGCAGGGGTCCTTTTCCTATTTTCTTCCCTGACATTAACCTACCCTTTCCCGACACCGCCATTCTAGTGGGTAGCTTTACATCTTCCTCCACCACTATTATTATATCTTCTTCCGGTGGGCATCCCAATGGCGTTCTCTCGCCATTCACTATCAGCACAGTGGGGTTGAACTCTATCTGGGCCATCTGGGTCCGGAGCCAATCTTCTCCCAAGATTGCCTCCGTACACAGGTCGGGGGGTTACGTAAAAATTTTGGGTGCTTCTTAATTTCCCAATCCTCACAGGGAGCATCACCATCCCTTTTATCTTCAGGGGGGCTCCATCTGCTTGCGTGACTTCTATGTTCGCTTCCCGTAACCTACTCTTCCGTTTCACCCGCCTGTATGCTTCCTCTCTCAGCAATGACACAGATGCTCCTGTGTCTACCAGAGCTTTCATCGCCTTACCCCCTATCTCTGCTCTACAGGATAGCTCCTTCTCTTGCGTCAGCGAAGAGAACACTTGGGCTTTCCTCTTCCTGGGCCCCCACACTTGGGTCATCCCAGCCATAGGCGCCGCCAGCAATAAATCACCTTCATTATTCTTACGGGGGGAAGTTCTGCCCTTTTCGCACCTGGGCGGGCCTGGCTGGACCTCTCCCAGTCTCCCGCGGCTGTTCCTAAGGATACAGCTTCTCTTCAAGTGCCCTGGTCTCCTACAAAACCAGCACCTTCTTGCCGGACAGTTCGCAGTAAAGTGGCCCACCTGACCACATGTCCCACATTTTGCTCTTTTTCTCTTCAACTGGGCTAACCTCTCGTTTACTCCCGGGGGGACCTGTCCTCTACCCAAGCGGCTCGCCCGACCACCGGTCCAAGCTTTTATTTCCCTTCTTTTTAACTGGGCCACCCTCCCTCTTAATTCCGGGGTGGCCCGCTGGCTTTTCTCTGGTCTTGTCTCTTGGGCTCGGCCTTCTTTGTTAATATCGGTGGGGGGCCTTTTCTCAGCCCGCACCAGTTGGCCAGGTGTCCTTTCTTTCCACACCTGGTGCACCTGTCCTGTTCGAAGTCTGGGGGCAAACCCCACTTCGTCGAACATTCCGCCGCTCTGTGGTCCTTATGCTCACAGGTCCAGCAGACCAGCCCGTATCTACCCGGCGTGGGCTTATAAAATCCATGCCTGGTTGACCATGCCTTTCTATTGGGGTCTTCTTCCCACACCTCAGGCTGATCTACTTCTAGCTTGACCCTCCGATTCCACGCGGGGGGACTTCCGCCTTTCCCCCTTTTTCCGACCTCTTGACTTAGTATCTGGTTCCTTCCACACCTTTTTACCTTTTCCCATATGCCCTGGCTCTCCTTGGCCAGCTCTACTGCCGCCGATAGTTTCACCGGCCCCTCTTTCAGCACGTCGTGACGAACACACTCGTCACTTAGGGCCTCCACATACAGGTCTGCTAACTGGGCCTGCATGACCGCATTGTCTCTAACCACTTCTGGGAAGGCCAATGATGACAGTTTCCCCGCTCGGGCCCCCAATTCTCCAGGGGTTTCGTCCCGCAGCTGTGTCAGCTTTAAGAGGGCCCTCATGGCCTCTATAGCCGTGCCTTCGTCGGTGAATTCCTTTAATCTTTCCCAAGAAAAGTGGGGTTGACTCACCAAGAGCTCCTTCATAAACTCAGAGGCTTTCCCCTTTGTGGCATCATATGCCAGATACAGGGTCTCCTGATCTGTGAGTTCATATATAATTCGGCTCTTCTCCAGGATTGCCAGCCAGTTTTTGAAATCTTTCCCACTGCCGTCAAATGCTGGACCCTCGGTCTACCCAACAACTTTCTCAGGTCAGCTGACAAACCTTGTCTAACCCCCTCTTCATCCCCCACTGCTCTATCTGAATCATAGTCCGACATATTTAAAGAGAAAGCAGCAACAATCGAGGTTGGGAAATCAAGCAAAGTGTCCTACCTTACAGACGATTCTGTTCTCGTTCCTCTCGGTCCCGGGTCGTTTTGAGTCCTATTCGAAATTTCTCAGCAACAGCGGTCGATCCAGGATCCTGTCCTGCTGTCGCGGTGCTAATTGTGGCAGTGGCTGTTCCAGGGTCCTATTCTGTGGTCACGGCACCAGTTGTGACGTCGTCCCCTGGTCGCAGCGCCAACCGTGTCGTTCTATCCCAGTCTACCACGGCACCAACTGTGACGTCCTACTTTGATTCCCAGTCTGCCTACCAACGTTGTCAATTGATCTAGGCAGAGGAAATCAATCAGTCGTTGGGGCCGTACTGCAAACCGAGTCCAACGTGGGTGATACCACAAAAATACGCATAAAAAGCAATAAAATGAAAACTCAAAAGTTCAAAGTATCAAAGAAAAAGGTAACAAACTTTATGTCTAGTTGTTCGTTACATAGGACTGCATCTATCTCCCGACCCGCTCTATGGATTGTGACACGTCGTTTTCCGCTAGGCAAGTTTTAACACTTCAAGTCGTCTGCTCTCTAAGAAATTGGTGTTTCGGTGGGTCTTTGGACGAAAGTCAAAAGAAAAACTTATTTCGGTGATCTGGATCTAAGTCGCTCTTCAAAATAATTGTTCTTGGTTTGAAGAGATAGGTCGGAATGTGTGCGTGAATCCTGGTCAGCTATCTGCGAGGCTTGCCTCAACCGGAGACTGACTCTGGGAATTGCTGGGTCTCGACTCATTTCTGCTCGTTGTGGCTTCGTTTATATGGGCGCGGACCAAAACCGGGGTGAGTTTGTCGGCGCCGGGGGGTTCCTCGATAATTCTAAATACATATCCACCTCTCTGGTTAGGAATTTCCACCTTTTTCCATTTTTGGGAAACTTTCCTCACTCCCACCTTCTCATCATACTTCAGAGGGGCGTGAACTGCCCTCCCAATATCTTCGTGGCAACCTCTCTTACTCATCCTCCAGATGGGCGGCAACAGCCTCCCTCGTGCAACACGTGATCACCACTCGACCAATGATGTCTTAGTCGGGCGTGGACGAATCTGCGGCTTTGTTTCAGGAAGAAAAAAATATCTTGCTTAAAAAAAAAATTATCTCTTCCCTTTTCTTCCCCTTAATGGTTTATCATTTCTCCAGCCGCGAACGGGGCAATATGACAATGGCGGTCATAACTTTTGTTCTATACGTGGTTTACGTCAGGTATTTTATCGCTAATTATCAGAATGTGTGGTCTTCTTAACATGGTCTCAAAAAGAAACATCTCCAAAGTTCCAGCCGGTCTGTCGCCTCGAAGTAAGAAAGAAAACACATTCATCTTCTTTCGGCACAAATTCCTGATAACAAAATTTTATTATCGCAGGCCAAGGATGCTCGTGTGTGTTTTTTTTAATTTTTCATATCTGTCCAAGTCCTTTTTTAGTTGTCTGTTTTTCGTCACTTAACGAAATAACATTTTCATTTGAATTTTTCTCTCTTTCTCTGGCCAGCCTGTCTGTAGTTGATAATAAGATGTCTTCCCGTACCAATAGTTTGTTTTCATATCCTTAGATAACACAGCCGATGCCAAAACATATCTGATTCTTTCCTTCTTTCCCTCTCTTTTTACTCAGAATTTCCCTGTCATTGTAATGACACTCTTTTGCCATTTGTTACTTATCAAAATATCCTGTTATCCATTGTCTCTTAGCTGTGTGAGTGTTCTTGCTTATCACTCACGATTCGGTTCTTAGCCTCTCCTTTCCTTCTTTTCTTTCTTTTCCCTTTCTGTCTCGTTAAATGGTGTCACACCGAAGAAGAAGTCTCTTATATCCGGGTTTCTATTATATCCGGGTTTGGTCTATTTTGTTTAGGTAGGTATGGCTCTAATTTGGGACCAGATAAAATCTCTCTTATATCCGGGTTTCTCTTATATCAGTGTCTCTTATATCCAGGTTACACTGTATTACCAAGAAACAATGGATGGAATTACCTATCAGTCTGTGCAGTGATCTTTTAAGGAACTATCAAATATGATTAAAGGCAATAATCAAGTATAAAGGTTACACAATTTATTATTGAGGCAAGAGGGCCAATAATTTTGCCATTTTCTTTTTTTGGTGGGGGGGTTACTGTTTTACATTAAAATAAAAAATTAAAATCCATTCTTTCATCCCTTGTGAAAAAATGCATAGGACGTTTTCACGAAAATTTCAGGTGTTGCAGCTTTATTTGTAATTATGGAAGAGGGGTAAATATTTCTGTCCACAACTCTATACATAGAATTATCAAACGAAGGTTGGTAATGAACGATAATACGTAGGACAAGAAAAACACATATAAGATTTGTCAGCGTCGCGAGGAAGTAGTTGCTGCTAGAAATGAGCCAAGTGAATTCCACAATGAATTTAATATGGGATATCCGAGCCCGTAGGCTCGGACAAAAAATCCCAGTTGACCACGTATAAAACGGTCGGGTAGCTGTTTCCCGAGACGAGACTCTGCCCTTCGACATGGCCTCGTCTGGGGATCCTCTCTGCCCGGAGGCAGAGAGTTCGACCAGCACAGCTGGAGACGAATCGCCAACTCTCGACCAACATATAGTATTCACTGCTGTATTTATGGGAATGGGGACATACCTATTATCGTCCTTAGGTATGCTACAACAATAACCTTTTGGTATTTTTATTTTTTTAAACATCGGAAATATATATTCTTTTCAATAAAGATACATATAACAAAGATAAGAATAAAAAAAAGGACACGACTCACAAAACGAAATACCACCAAAAGCACTTTGTAGTCTAAAATACCGAGATAATATAAAGGCATTGTAATGAAATTAGAAGCACTTAGAATGGCTGTTATAGAGAAACTCTATGAAATAAAGATGGTAGGACAAGAAGCAGCGAGTAGTTTAAGAAGAATTGAAATTGAAACTGTTTTGATGGGGAAATCGAAGGGGTGATAGCGTGTTAAAAAAATTACATAAAACAGTGAATAAATTTGAAGGAAATTTAAGAAGCAAGCAAAGATATGGATTACAGGAATTGAGAGAGAAAAGAACGATTTTTTTTTAAATGATGAGTGAAAGAAAAGGAAACAAAGAAAACACATGAAGTAAAATAAGAAAAGGAAAAAAGAGAAAAAAAAAGAAGAAAAAAATTCAAAGGTGATGAAAGTAAAAGAAAGGCTATTTTTTTTTTTCATAATTTACACTTTTTTAACATTATATATTACATGAAATAAAATCGCGACTGTTTAAGCTTATCACTCTACGAATGTATATATCCATAAAGCGTACTGGGTGAGCACAACTGTAGTGGTTTTATCGCGATCAGAAAATGATTTCTTTTTTAATCAGATTTAACAGCAGATTTCTCGGTGCAATATGCCCCCCAAAATATTTTTTTCTCGGCGTATATGGCACAAAAATATTTTTTTAAAAGTATATTAGCTTCCCATATTTCACTCTAAGCAAGGTGATAATGCCACTAAGACGCAAAAGGTTACTGGGAGTAAAAGAGAATAAAAAGTTTTTAATGTGGAAATGTGAGGAGAAAGGACACTAAAAGAACAGGTTTCAGGAAGACAAAAGGTGGCGGCTGGAGTTGAATTTAAATTTTTGGAGACTGTAGGCGGCAAGAAAAAAGAAATATGAAAGGATTACCACATACAGGAAGTGCGAGAAAAGAAACCTTTAGAATAGAACAAATGCTGCATTTATCTAGTTCAACATTAAAGTGGCTAAAACTACTTGGCAATCTAGTAGCACGCTTGAATGCATGCAGTCGAGGCAACAAGGAGAAAAGTTCATCAGAGCAATTGCCATGAAAATATTTGTGGAAAACACAGATAAGCCATGCCACCTCGGTGAGAATATGGCAGGTCAGGATCGATTACTTTGCAGAACCTTCTTTGAATTTACATATTTGTTTTCTACTTAATCTGCGATACTTTGGGATTCTGATATATATATATATATATATATATATATATATATATATTGGCAGCATATTTTAATTCATGCGTGTTTGCTTAAATTCTTTAGACGTATTATGTTTATTTAATATAGTTTTAATCCTTTGAATTCCACGAATTAATTTCTTGGTGACTGTAGAAAATTGAACAAGAAAAATTTCAAAATTTTCGTTCAAATAATTTTTATTTTCCAAATTACTTCAAATCTTATGTGAGAGCATCTTCAGAGGTTGTATATCGATGTATATGCTATGCGTTAACACTGTAAATTCAAAATATCTTTGTCCGCTATGCACAGGAGGTAACTTATGTAATTTTGTAAAATATTTTTTAATTGTATTATTTTAATTTAGTATTTTTATATAACACTTTGCTGCTGCAAACATTTAAAAACTTTGTTGCGATACTAGTAATTGACTTTATTTATTTTTGGCCGCAATTATCTTATGTAAACTGCTTCCAGAATTTAAAATGTTCCCTTATTATTATCTTGATGAAGCACTAATGTATTTTCGACTAATTTCTTGTCTAAACTGTGAATGTGGATATGAATGTTCTTTAAATGTTCTGAGATTGAACTATGATGGTTCAAGTGAAACGTAAGCCTTCTCATCATCGTTGTTGTTGTAAAACCAACATATTTATTAACATTTTTACCAGAGATGCAATCTCCCAAAGGACAATTAAATTGATATACGATATTAGTCTTTTGCAAGACACTAGTTGATATATATATATATATATATATATATATATATATATATATATATAATAAAAAGGCTTAAACACTAATATTCCATGGTCATAATTTATTCCATTGGAATCGTAAATACGATCCAATTCATCAGACCTACAAATTCAAAAAGAAAACTGAAAAAAACTACTCCGGAAATAAAAATAGAATTTAGAGAGAGTGCAAGTATGAGAGTGTGGGACGAATGTTAGTTCTAAAGAGAGGGGTAATAAACGAGTGAATTTAACAGAGAGGGTTTTTTTAAAAACTAGGTGTGAGTGGAAGGGGGAAAATGATTGTTGTCGGATGTCTAATACATTAAAGATACATTTCGTGGTGACATACACACACCATAGCCGATCTAATGTTAAAGACCAGAATAAGAAGGAGGGAGAGGTAAGGAAAGAAGTGATGGGGAAGAAAGATGGGGCGGGTGAAATTAAAATTGAAAGGGACGCTGTGTAATTGAGACAATTTGACAAAAATAATATCGACTACAGCTTACAAATCAAATATAAACATATAAAGAATAAATATGACGATTATTTAATCTAGCAAGGACCTATATTTTTATGTTCAAAACACAAGCAAATACACACATACACAATAACTTATACACGTATATACATATACATCGCCGTGTACCTACATACACACATACATATACCCATGTACACATATACACATATATCCACATATTCACACAAATACACATATACATACACACACATATACACATATACATATATCTGATTCAATATCTTAGCTCTATCTCTATACTAAGCGCTTTCTAATAATTACCGCGCATATGATATACAAATAAAACTAAACAAGTGGGTGGTCATTTGGACGTATTTGCATTCTTGGTGCTAATTACTGATCCGATAGAATAGTTTCTCAATCATAGCCAGCCCTGATAATAACCAGATGCTCCTCTCAATGATATTCTGCATATAGACAAAGGCTTAATCTTTCCTTCATGGTGGTCAGCGGACATTTTTGTTTTTCTCGGACAGTACGTGCTTAATTAATTTTTATTTTTATCTCTTTAGAATTCTGCGAGAGGTCTCTTGTCCAACTTGAAAAAATATTTTTTTTATCATTGCCATGGGCAGATTGGATATATCTTACTCGCCGCCCCGTAACATAAATCAGATTGAAATTCTGTGTTTTACCTTCTCGACAATGGAAATAAAAGTCTTACCACTTTTCCCCGCCAGAAAAACAATACCGCTCAGTGTCCTTTTCGTGATGGCTTCTTATCACCTAAATTTAATTCTCGGCTTTCTTTTTTCTTCTTTCTTTCTAGCGACGTATATAGTGTCACACGTATGTGAAACCTGTAAGACAACTTGTTACTCCAGGGCAGGAAGGTAAAAGGTTAGAGAGGATGAAGATCACCTTGAATATGTTAGAAAATCATCTTCGAATAATATATATATATATATATATATATATGAACTTAATTCCAATTCTTCATGAGCTCCCGATACTTAACAATGATTAATTAATCATGGATATGTCATTTTCGTATATGATCGATTTTATCCCGATTCTTCTGTTAAGCTTAAAGAGTAATTATACATTCTTATTGATCTAAGTAGAGCTCAATAGTGTTATAAAAACCTCGAGGAATTCCAGTAAGATATATTTGATCATTTCTAAAATACAACGGTTTAAAAGTTAATTGGACAATTTTGCTTTTACTCAATTTAGACAATTTTGCTGTTACACTTGGTGTATATATATATATATATATATATATATATATATATATATATATATATATATATATGTGTGTGTGTGTGTGTGTGTGTGTATCATACAAACACGCACACGCACACACACACACACACATATATATACATATTATGTACCTACAAAGGCCTCAAACTTGGTAAAAACAAAATTTTATCGTCAAAATGTTTATGCTATTATTAAGAGGAAAGACCAAACTATATTTATTATTTTATTAAATGTTTTACACCTTTCTAACATGTTCGAAATCTGGGTTACATATCTCGTTTTATCTGTCGGGTCGGTCGAAAATCAGTGTAGGAAATTTAGGTTTTTTGTCGTAAAAAATAACTTATTGTTTTGAGAATTCTCCCAGAAATTAAATAATTGTCGGATTTTAATGAAATTTCCAGAACTTATTAATAAATGAATTAAGTTACTTTTTTAAATATATTATTTAAAAAAAATCTTGGTATTTTTTTTTAAATCTGTTAGCCTACAGTTGCTTAATTTTATGAATTTTCGATAAATTCAAATTCCATCGTAATCGTATTTATATTAGTTAAAAGCAGGACTCCTTGGAGAATGTAAATTATCAATTTGTTTTTGTCAAAAAGCAACACCATTTAGCGAAAATCTGCTCTAAATCGTAAAACAAAAAATGCATCAAAGCTATGATATTATTTAATTAAACTTTTATGTTTTATATATTGAGGACATTATTGACTTAAATTCTTTTGCTGTGAGTAATCAATTTTTATAAGAATTATTTGAAATATTTTAAAATTTGAATTACAAATATTTAATAATTTTTAAATCTTTTAAGATTATCTCTCAATTTCAATGGTTTTGATGATATTATTAAATGAAACCTATATTTACTAATCGTAAATGAAAAAGCTTAATACAAATTATCAAACACCAAGGTTTTTAAAAGAATTTTGAATTTTTTATTAATGTATAAACGTGTCGTTTTTATAAGTACGGTCGACCATATACGCCATTATCAGAAAGAGCGATGATCATAGTAAATTTAAAGCCAAAATTTCTAAAATTCAATAATACATTACATTAAGGGGAATATTTTTGTAAATTGCTAACATTACTGAGCAGTTAAA
>OZ010582.1:83464257-83471757 GCA_963932145.1 Acanthosepion lycidas | reverse complement strand
ATATATATATATATATATATATATATATATATGTATGTATGTATATATATATTCATACGACAGAATATGTTTGCTCTATCGCTGATATTGAACGCTTTACAATAAGTACCGCGCATATATATGTAAAAACTATATTATATATATATATATATATATATATATATATATATATATATATATATATATATATAATTCAGGATGTCTAAGTAAATTGCTTTCTCTTTGAATACGTGTGGCATTCTTTTGATCAAAGTTGTGTTTGAATTTATTTCTATGCAGTTGATAAATTGTTGTGTATACTATTTGTGTTCATAAAGACTTTTCAACCCTGATAATGTTAAATTTATGAACATATATATATATATATTTTAATATATGGTTTTGTTATATAATCGAGTCAATTTATATTAGATTCTTATTCTTTTTCTTTATTCTATCAGTTTTATTATTAAACATCCCACATTGTAATAATGAAAAATCTGCCTAGAATGGAGACACGTTGTAAGAAATGGGTCTCAAATTTACTTTATATGACCTTCGCGATTAAACCAATTTCTAAATATTTTCGTATTCGTAACTCGATTTCTCTTTCAATTGGACAGCCATTTTGTAATATCAAAATTATGGTCAGTCTTGTTACGATGAGTAACTAATGCATTTGATGTGCTATTTAGTAAAAATCCCTTTTGTGCTCATGTCTGTTATTTAAATACTTTAATGTTTGACCGACGTTTTCCTTGTGATATTTAGCACTGGTAATAAAATAAATGCCTCCTTTAAGTTTTTTTTTTTGTTTTTCTTTTTACTTTAGCTCTTTTATTGTTTTAGTCGTAGTTGTGACAAATTTTATAGTATAATTAGATAAATTATTTTCTGTTGTATTTGTGATAGATTTGGTAGGTAGAACAATTTGTTTTGATTCGTTGGATTTGTCAAGAAGGACCGCTTTTCTATTTTGAAATATTTTATGATCCTTTTGTTTTGCATTGAATATGAATTATTTAGGGTATTGGAGGGGCTTGGAAGTATTTTCAATGTAAATACATCATGTAAATACTGAGGGCTGCATATTCTGAGGGCTCTTAAATAGAATCCGATGATTATTCCTGATTTTATTTTGTTGTCATGATGAGAATAAAAATTTATGAAACCATTTTTATTAGTTGATTTTCGGTGGGCACAAAGTTTTAAGCATGCAGCGTAGCATGATATCTAGACAAGGTAATGTATTCTATGTTTAGATTTCATACGTAAATTCTATTGTATGTTCGACTTTAGTTTATCTAAAAAATCAGTGCGTCCTGGGTATGACGTTAAACTGCATCCAACTGCAAGGCCTCTGATCAGGAGGTTTTGAGGAGCGTGGAACCACCTCTTAATTGCTGGTGTTCCCAGGTCCACCTTGACCCGGGGTGGTAGTACCTGTTAGGGTCCCAGCTATGGGAAAATAGTGAACTAGTTTTTCCAAGTCTTACTCACGTCCTGGGTATGACGGTAAACTACATCCACGTCCTGGGTATGGCGATAAACTAAATCCAACAGCAAGGTCTCAGATAATGTTTTCGGAAAAATGTTGCGAGCTATAAGTTTTTGAAACGGTGTTGCCAGCTATACGTTTTTTGGAACCAATAATGTTGCTAGCTATACAATTTTTATTCCATACAAAATAGGCATTTAAAATTCATAAACTGGATTTGGCATTAAATAACCCACAGTGGTTGATATGCCATAAAACCCAAACGAACGAACGAACATAAAAAATCAGTTAAAATCGTTACAACGGAATATATTAATAGGGCATTATCAATATATGCATCAATGGCTTAATTTGGTCCAATTTTTTTTTCTTAGGAGAAAAATATTCCAACAAGTATAAAATCCGGCAAACGTAGTTTTACGCAGATGTTTCTAAATCGTTTCTGATTTATGAATTGTTCTTTTTACAAGTAAACCTTAACGCTGATTCTAATTCATTTAGTAATCTGTGAAAAATCTCAGACTGATCCTCATTATCAATAACACATAAAAAGTATCATCAACATATCAAAAATAACACTGGAGATTTTCAACATATCCGGAAAATTCGCCGTAAATATTTTTGCCGTAGGAAAAATCGTTTCAGGAATTTTCGCCTCGGGAATTTTTGTCGTGTAGGATTTTCGCCGTAAGGAAATTTGGCCGCATTTTCTTTTTCGATAGTCTTATCTTGAACTTCCCTTTTGGAGTAATGTTCAATTTAATATGCAAAGTACCTTGTTATCAAGTATATATGGATGTCTTTTTTACAGGGACAAACATTAGAAAAAAATTAAAAAGTAAACATTTATTTAAAAAATAAAAGACTAAAAATATATCAAATTATCAAAGAAATAATTTAAAATATGTGTAAATTCTAAGCAATGCTTCGTAAATATGTTATTTGCGCATTGGACTGTAATGAAGCATTTTGAAGTCTTGCATTGATATCAATATATATCAGGTCATCCCATAAGTTCTGTCCGAATTTTGAATAAAGAAAACAAGTGACCAAATGTTACATTCAATTACAGATTCAATCAACAATGTATTTTCCCTGATTATCTATGACTTCCTTCCATCTATTAACAAGCTTACTAATTCCATTACTGTAAAATTATTTTGGCTTTGATTCGAAGAACTCACAAATGTCAGTTTCAACCTCTTCCTGTGTTACAAAAGCTGTTTCTTCCAAATGATTCTGTAAGCTACGAAACAAATGGTAGTCTGAAAGAGCAAGATCGGGAGAATAAGGTGAATGAGGAATTTTCTCCCAACCAAGTTCTTCGATCTTTTGTGACGTGATTCTTGCTAGAGCAGGTCTTTTTTTCCTCAAAGCTTGGTTCAAACGCTCTAATTGCTGACAGTATATTTGAGCATTAATTGTTGCATTAGGTGGTAAGAATTCAAAGTGGATTATTCCTTGGCAATCCCACCAGATTGAAAGAAGAACCTTTGGCCCATGAAGTTCCATTCTCGGCTGTGGCTGGGGTCCTTCTCCTTTACCAAGCCACTGTCTACGACGGTTAACATTTCGATAAAAGATCCATTTTTCGTCGCCAGTCAAAAGTCTACCCAAAAAAGGTGAAACAAGTTGGCGAGAATGGAGAGAAGAGCAGATGTCAACTCGGGATTTGAGGTTCTTTTCAGACAATTAACGAGGCACCCATTTTCCAAGTTTAGGAACTTTTCCAAGTTGTTGACGATGACGATGACGATGAACAGTTGAATGGTTTGAATTGAGAACCACTGCCAATTCCTCAAATGATAAAGCAGGATTTTCTTCAAGGGCTGCTTCAAGAAGCTTTTCATCAAACTCAACTTGACGTCCGGTTGGATCTTCATCTTCAAGGGTAAAATCTCCACCTCTGAATTTTGCAAACCATCTTCTGCAAGTTCTTTCATTCACACATTCCTCTCTATAAACTGAGCGAATTTTTCTAGCCACTTCGGCTGCTGAGTTTCCTTTTTTGAACTCATAAAGCATTATGTGCCTCAAATGATTCTTGGGTACTTCCATGTTAGCAGGGTTTTAATCAAACAAAATTTAATTTTATTGTTCTCTGAAATAAAATTTGATCAGTTTAAATGCATCTAAACATAAAAATAATGTTCAGCTCCATTAGACATTATAAAATACTCTTTAAATTTCGTTCATTTTAACAAAAAATTAAAATTCGGACAGAACTTATGCGATGACATGATATTTTCTTTATTTGTACTGAAATCCCTCCATCTAAATCAAACTTTCTTTTTTTCTCTTCCTATGTTTAAACACGCAATTAGTTTCCACAGAGTCGGGTTCATGATAGTATAACTTCGCTTATTATAATATTTGAATCGAAGTAACAATAGTGTGAGGCAGATATACTTGATAACAAATTACTTCGCATATTAAACAAAAAAAAAATTAGTCAAAATTGTCTTACGGCGAAAATCATATACGGTAAAGTTTTATAAGGCGAAAAGTCCTGAGGTGAGTTTTCCTACGGTAAAAATGTTTACGGCGAATGTTCCTAGAAACTATTTTCAATACGAGCAAGAAAATCCAGTTAGTAGAATCCAACAAAATATTCGCCATAGCAAGTTGTCAATGGAAAACTCGTGTATATTTTTATATATCATATTAATAAAAACTAAATTTAGCAGGTATGGAGGTAAATTCCGTAAACTCAACAAAGACAGCCTCCGAAATTTGAAGTGGAAACAAATGATTCCGACACAAATCATCGGCGCCTATTTCAATAGTTTCCCAAAGTGAAATGCAAGTACCCAGGCTGCTGATGTCAAATGTACGCATAAACTTATTAGTGTTCCCAGGTAAAATTTTTACAAATGTAAACGAACCGTTTATGCAATAGAAGAGTCAGCAATATTATTGGTTCTGATCTGGCGGCTCGGTTCCTGTCACTTGCCCACTGACGTAAGGTTGCCTTCTGTGCTTTTTTTTATAAATTGTTTTATGGCAATTGTTCGGATAGGATCTTCGCTGTGGTACCTAGATTTTTTTAATTTAAACAAAATACTAGACTGGATGCGAGATCTCATTAATTTATCGTTGAGCTGGCTAAATGTCACCCTAAATTCTATGCTAACAGTTTCTTTTCTCGCACTTCTCGCTTTTGGAACTCCCTCCCGGCTCCATGCTTTCTAGCCAAATTTAATCTGCAAAATTTTAAATGCAATATCAATTGCTATCTACTATCCTCCTGATTGCTCTTTTTCTCTTTCTGCTTATAATGTTTCTGTTCCTAATTTTTCCACACCCTGTGACCCCTTTGCGCACTAGTGGCTGTACTGCCTTGCTTGGGGTGATACCGATTAAAAAAATATACTGAATGAATATCCAGTTGAAAGTTTAGAGTTGGCTTGAAATAATTTTAGGAAATAATGAAAACCATTCAGACAACTGCATTGATCCTATTGGCATGTATATGGAGGCTAAAGTTGTACATACCCATTGTGACCAGAAATAAACTGTCTTATTACCATAGATTGATCGCACCATGTCATTTTTTATATTAAATTTTATGAAAGTCAATAATAGTTGAGGCACGGTTTGCTATGTCATTTCATTTTAAATTGATCCTTCGATGAAAGCCAAAACAAAAAAGGGCATTTTACACGGGATTTTTTTTTTTAATTTTAATTCCGGATCTGTAGTTGTGTTTTCATCTGTTGCTGTCGATTAAGCACTCCAGATTTCAAATTTGAAAAAAATATTTTTTGAATTTAAAAAATCAACTCGTATATTTGTCTTGGCTCTCACCAGGAAAATTAATTTACAATTAATTTACACAAAAATAAACACTCTTTTTAACTTTAAAAAAAAAACTGATTAATAAAAGCTGTGATCTGGAGAACTTGATATATACCAATCTGTTTACAGTCCCCATCATAGAATTCCACTAAACCGAGATACTTATTATATTGGTGGGCGCATAGTGAGTACGTTAATGTTTCGCGTGCCCCCACAACTTGGGTTCGAATCACAGCATGATCGATTTCTCAAGGAGGTGACTTCCTGAATATATCGGTCTGGGGAAACGTTCAGAATATGCGGCACATTTGGGAAATCTCTGTAAACCGCACCAGGGGTTGACCCACACATTTTAAGCGAAATTGTGTTGATTAAACAGTTCAGAAACTGTTGATGGTTGTGTTAGCATAAAGTCACCCAGGCAACCTTGGAAACGAGCGACCAACCATATAGTTTATTATTTTGTATGTAATGTCTCTTCAAGAAATAGGTAAGTAGCTCTAGGTAACATTTGTGATGCCAACGAATACTCGTTGTCCCTTTTGTAATGCTCGATGTAGTAGAGACTTTGTAATCGCAGATACAGCTATAGTAACACCTTTGAACAATACTGGTGTCAGACGCCTTCGAATATCACTCGCACAAATAGTACTTTTTCGATAATACTCGTTCGAATATTCAGCCGTATAGTGATCTGAATAGAGAAATAGTAGAGTAAATAGAGAATAGCGAACCGTATTGTAATAGATTATATTCACTTACGTACTAATACCCTTGGGAAAGGTATGAATCATCTTCTTCTCCCCCCCCAGCTATGGGCAATTAACAGGACACACTAGGTTCTATAGCCTTTGATACCCACTGGTCTATCGCAGAAAGAAATGACAACCTAGATGCGGAAAGAAATCTGCCCCGTCAGTCATGCATTGAAAGATATATGGTCGCCTAACTCAACAAGTACAAACATATATATATATATATATATATATATATATATAGTAGGTTAGTTATTTAGTTAGTTTATGCAAAACTAGGTAATCCGCATGGGTAGACCCAAGGAGGATGATATCCAGAGAGCTCAATGTAAAATTCAGAGCAGATATGTTTGAATAAAAACAGATCGCTTTAAGGTTCCATAAAAATAAGTTATTTCACCACAACCACTTTAACAGGGCTCTGGATCATCAGACTTTACTTCCAAAGGTTGAAATGAAAAATGAAAAGAAATTCACACGTTTTTGACGGACCTCATCAAGCATATGTAAAATTAACGAAGTGAGGTGGGAGAGAAGATATGAGTGGGTTAGATATACCATTTCAATTCCTTATTCTTAACCCCACTGTGTGTCGGCTAGACGTTGCTTAAGCCTAACACGTCTTGTCTCTAGATATAGATGGGTAAGGGGTGAAGACCGACATTAAAGGAAGAAGCTACAGCAACCCTAATAAATTACATTCCACGAGGACAGGTTTCATTCAAATTCTTAGACGCTGTTAATTCGCGTTACTTTAAAGGGCATATTTGGGAGGTTAAGGTTTGATATAAATCTAAATGTCTAAACAATCTACGAAGAATTTAATTTGAAGTTCGTTGGAGTTTTGGGTATTTTCTATGAAACAGTCGATTGGAAAAACTCATAGACAGTACATTGAAAGAGTAATCCATTTTATATTTGGTAATCTTTTTTATTTTTCTAAACTTTTGTCTTATTGATTGTTAAGTTGACATCTATTCGTTTGATTTTTGTTCATTAAATAAACTCGTAATTGTTTTTAGGTACCCAATTATCAACGGTTATTCCAATTTAAATAATTTTATCATTAATAATGGGGTAGTATATTTCAATTTAAATTAAAATTACCAATTTAAACTTTACCTCCGTGCTATTTAAAACTCACCTCCAATTGGAGAATATTAGAGGAGAGATTTGGATAAAATGTCACTAGGAGAAAATTAGGTCCTTCTTTTACAATCTTTTATATATCCATACTCATATACACTTCTACACATGTCCTAAATCCCTATCTATATCCACATACCTATATCTCACTATATACCTATGAGTTCTTATATACACCTGCATACACATCCACACGAAAAACTATATGTATATTCCCATATTTACACATATACACCTGCAGAGAAACACATATCTACATACATATCTCCACATACACTTATACTTACATATATACATATATACACATAAAATCACCTGCCTATC
>OZ010582.1:83421757-83459257 GCA_963932145.1 Acanthosepion lycidas | reverse complement strand
CTTTGGTTGGCAATCAGTCTACCGCAGAAAGAAACGGCAACCTACCGCAGGAAAATCTTGTTCCTAGTCAGTGAAGAATCGAAAGAAACATGATCGCCCAAACGCGTTTGCACTTGACTCTGAATATAGGATATGTTACGCAAGATGTATTTTACAAAGCATACTAAGATACTGCAAAACCATTATGACCTGAAAACTCGTGCCATGTTCGAAAGAACCTTCGCCAGATCTGGCGTCCAGTTCATTAAGCGATGTCTAAATTATCATGTGTATACACCGGAAGACTGCTTTTGTTTTCTTACAGACGATACACATGCAGAAGAATGACAGACTAATCATGTCTAAAAACTGATAAAAAGAACAGAAAAGAAAAAAATAGTTTAAAAAAAATGTGTATTAGATCAGGGAATACAAAAATTAAGTGACACCAATACAATTCAGTGGGGAATTCAAGAGAGGAAAAGATAATTACAGATGAAGAAGAAAATGAAGTCCCTTTGTAATAGGAACCCAGAACAAACGCTTTGGAATGAACGACATGAAAGAAAAAAAAACACATGACTCGGCAAAATGAGCAAATTTGAAGCAACAATAATACAAGCGACACTCATAATAATGAATAAATAAAATTTTCTTATAAAAACTGATTAGGGAGGATGGTCACCACAGCCTGATATGTTGCAACAAACTATCATTTTTAAAACATATATGGGATTTTGATATGCAAACGTTTCACTAAATCCACGTCGGATTAACGTAAACATTGTCAAGACATTTGTTTTTCAATCGAGTTCACCCCAAGCAAGGCAATAATGCCACCAAGACACAATCGGTTACTGGGTGTGTAAAAATTAGAAACATTACTAAGGAGTTGGGCAAAAGAAGGGTTATCAGTGGGACAGCAGACAGCGATTGACATTGCAATTAAATTTTTGAAGATTAAAGTTGACTGGAAAGTATGGAGCTGGAAGGAACTTCCACAAGCAAGAAGTGCGAGCAAAGAAACTGTTATCATGCATAGAACATGTAGTTACCTCTAGCCGATGCAAGTGTCTAGTACTTCGCTTAAGTTCATATAACATTAAACTTAGCTAGCCACAAACACTGACCCAATTATACCACAATATTCCTTACACAAAATAACGCATTCTTACTTATCCTTATTACTTCATCCACCACAGTACCCCAGAATCTACATGAAGTCCTAACTAGTCCCCATATGTACAATCCATTGTCTATGGTGCTGGTGGGGGGATAAAACAACAATTTAAAATCTAATCCCTTTGGGTATTTGCAATATGAAAAAAACTATTTACAAGAAACCAAACAAAATAATGTTAGTAATACCCCCCCACACACACAATTCTTAAATGCGACAGAAACATGATTCATTTTATATAAAGCAGTCATTCATCCCGAACACTCACGCAAACACACACTCATTCAGACATAATAAATACTAAAATCACACCCGAAACGAAAGACGTCCCGCATCCACCAGATAACTAACATCTCTGCTCACCTAAACTGTGGGTGGGAAGAGGAATTAAGGTAAAGAAACTAGGGACAGAAGAGATAGAAGATTGGCCATTTAGAATAATTTTCGTTTCACGATTAATAAGAACACGAAACTAAATATTTTATACGTGGCATTATTGTTTCTATAACTTCGAGTGTGTGTGTGACTTAGGAGTTTTCTCCGAACGTCGATTCTAAATTCTAGCGACGACATAAAAGATCTCTCTCTCTCTCTCTCCCTCTCCCCCCTCTCTCTCTCTCTCCCTCTCCCCCCTCTCTCTCTCTCTCTCTCTCTCTCTTTCTTAGGCGTGTATATATCTATCTAATTTTTGCCACACGTGTACATCCCAGACGCAGCTGAATCAACCACTTTTTTGGCACACCAAGTGCAGCTGTTGGAATCATTTGGAGGCACGGATCTATATCTGGCGGTTAGGAGGTTACTTCCCATGTCAAACTGCTGATGCGCCTGACTTCTCTGAAATGCAAAATCCATTTCGGCAACTTCTAAACAGATTCATGTGCTACAACTGAAATTAATTAGGTAAAAATAAAAGTAACATCAGGAAATGAATTCGCTACAATACACTATATAATAAAATTTAAAAAGAGAAGAACAAGATAAATTGTTAAATATGAAAACAATGGGTGTGCTCATCATTATTGAATGTCTTGGAAGAGTCCGAAAGTATCTGGACAAAACAAGAAGAATTGGATACCAAGGAAGAACCGACTCTATACACCGTGCTGAGTATGATGAAAAGCTAGATCCGCGTCCTGGGTAAGACGATAAACTACGTCCAAAAGCAAGGCCTCTGACCATGAACCACCTCTTAATTGCTGGTGTTCCCATGTCCACCTTGGCCCGGGGTGGTAGTACCTGTTAGGGTCCCAGCTATGGGCAAATAGTTAACCCCGAAACTGAGCTCAAAATACTATGAAAATGTAAAAATAGTTTTTATTACCAGAAATACTTTGAAAAAAATTATTACCAGCAATAAATTTTTGAAGAAAAATTATTACCAGCAATACATTTCTGAAAAAAATATACCAGCAATACACTTTAGAAAAAATTATCAGCAATAAAAATTTTGTCGGCATTAAATAACCAATTGAGACTGATGTGCCGTAAAACAAACCAAGCCAAACCAGCGATCATTTTTTTTTTAAATTACCTGTTACATATTTTTTTTTTAAATATTACCAGCAATAGATTTTTGAGGAAAAAATATTACCAGCAATAAAAATTGCCGGCATTAAATAACCCATTGAGGTTGATATACCGTAAAACAAGACAAACCAAACCAAACCAAACCGGCTCTATACAGAATTATAAAAATCAGCAAGAATACTGAGGAAAGTTCTTGACTATTAAATAAGTTTACTGTCATTTTATCTTCAGTGGAAATTTACCAGATATTCCTAGAAATGCCATATACTTTGTGCGCGGAAGTGATAAAGGATCTCCATAGCTTCCTTTTCTTTAATACTTATGAGTTACCGTGATATCTCAGGAATGATGATGAGATTCCTTTCCGTTAGGTTCTCTATTGTTTTAAATTCAGTATTTTCTTTCTCAGAGACTGACTTCCATCCAAGGCTCAAGAGCTCAGTTTACCCTACCATAACTCTGGAGTAGCTGGAGTAATGCATTCGCGCCTTTCCCAAATAAAGTGAATAGGCTTGAACATAATTTTAAACTCATTCAGCTTTGACAAAAGTAGTAACTAGTGTGTGTGTGTGTGTGTGTGTGTGTGTGTGTGTGTAATTATTGGAAATAAGTGACACCAAATCCCAAAATATTCTCTTCATTCCTTTATCCCTGGTTTTAATAATGTTGTTGACGGATAGTATCGATTCTTCCTTAAAGTGTCAATTCTTTCGGCATATCGGCTTCATTATCATTATTATCAATTAATATTTTTATGAATTTGCATATTCATATCCGATGACGTCCAGTTATTGTTCGCCGCGATCTTCGTAGAAGTGGCTCTTGTCTTTCTCTTCTTCTCTTTTTTCTCCTTCCACAAACAATAGCAAGTCTAGTCGTTCAATTCAACCTCCGTCTTTTTCTTGTTCTCTTTCTTATCTTTCATACTCACCCACTTATTTATTATTTTTTTTCACCCGATTCAACATTCAATACCTTCAACTGTCAACCTACCCAACCATTATACCCAACCCTCGGCTCGCCCCAACCCTATCGTTTGCCTATCGTATTTAATGAAGGATGACGCCGTCACTGCGTACCCTAATTGCTCCTTGACCCACAGCCAACATGTAGAGGCAACTATGCGTTTGACTAGGACGTTTCTGCCTGCTAATGTCTTTCTGACAAAACATATTAAAGAGTCAATTGCTTAAACGCTCTCCTTTTATAGCGGCATCCATTACAGGTTGGGTTGAAGGGTCGAGCTTCCTGGTAAAGTGACGGTGGGTAAGGTTGGTTTCTGAGACGAAGAACTGATCGTTCGGCGAATAAAAGTCAGCTTAATAGATTTATTGGTTCTCATTAAAGACAATCTTTCTTTCCCCAAGGATCTTTTGCCGACATTTTCCATGTTATTTTTGTATCTGCTGCTTTCTTCATTCGTGGACATGTGTAAGTGCGTGTGTATTCTTATTGTTTATTATTGTCCTTTTGTCAGTTCCTTACTTAAAAAAAAAAATATATATATATATATATATATATATATCAAGTAAAAATAAGAAGAAATTGTTTATTTGTTCATTGATATTTTTTTATTAAATTTTTTTCTTTCTTTTTAGCGATGTTGGCTGAATTTTTTTTTTTTTTTTTTTCGCTAAAGTTCTTCCATATTTTATTTCTTCTACTGTTTTCTAATTTTGAAAATGTTCTTCAGTTTGTTTTCCATGCTCGACATCTGTTTACACATTTTATATGAAGTGGCAGAGTATATGACAACATTTCTTAAGGATCACGTTTCGTACAGCAAAGTTAAGCCATTTATACTGAAAATATTTCAAAATTCCACTTATCTTTACTTATGTCTTAATGAATTTTGCCATTTCTTGATATCACGATGAGTTTCCCATTTTCACTTTAAAGATACATTTTTACGTAAAATCAATTCCTGGGGGAAAAAAAAAGCAATGCTTTTGTTTTTATTAGAGTAGATGTTTGTGGAATAACTTAGAATTTTTACGATCCGCAATATTTATATTTTCTCATATAAGTAAAAGAGGCTAAATCTCATATTTTTTTTAAATTTTTTTTATCTGTTATCATGACAGAAATATAGGTTTTGGACTCAAATATCCCCTGCTCGCTCTCTCTTTCCCTCTCATACTTTACCCTGAGGGTAGAGTCCGTAGTACGCTGCTTGCTACCTGAATACGAGTAAGAACCCCTAGTAGGGTATATATAGAAAGTAAATTACTAGTTGGACCTATAGCCTGAATCACAGTTAAAGTAAGGCTTCTCCGGAATCAATCCTTCAGATCTACAAATCAACAATTCGCCTTTGCATGGATTATTGCTGCCAGATATGGTCTGGATCCCCTTCTGTTTGCCTAGGGGTTCTTGATAGGCTCCAGATGCGGATATGCAATATAATTGGCCCTGTTCTGGCATCTCGTCTGCAGTCGCTCTCTCACAGACGCGCTGTCGCCTCTCTCTGTCTTTTTTACAAATACTTTCATGGCAATTACTCCGAGGAGCTGCATTCGCTGGTTCCCAGACTTCATGAGTTCAAGCGCCCTACGAGGCTGGCATCCCGCTCTCACCCTTTCACTGTTGAAACTCCTAAATGTAGCCATCTCTTCTACTCCAATAGCTTCATGTCTTGCACCTCTCGCCTGTGGAACTCTCTTCCCTATTCCAGTTTCCCCGAGAGTTATAATCTCCAACTATTCAAATGTAATGTCAATCGATATCTCCAGTTGTCTTGATCTATCCACTATCCTTTCCTCTATCACTCCTATCTGATCTTGCTCCAAATCGTCTGTAACCCCTTGCGTCCTAGTGGCTTCTCGCCTTGCTTGGGGTGAAACGCTTAAAAAAAAACAAAAAAAAAACCCCTCAAATTTAAATGACCAATATTTACATATCTCTAAACAAAATGGGGACATCGCCTCTTCAAGTTGAAATACCGGTACATATATGATTATCGAACCTGTTCAATACCAAAATGGGTTACCGCTTGAGCGGCTGCAAGCATGGATTTCAGGTTGGTCTAATGGATAAGGATAGTTGGGACTCTAACAGGTGCTACCACCCGGGTCAGGGTGGACCTGGGAACACCAGCAATTAAGAGGTGGTTCCACACTCGTCAAAACCTCCTGATCAGAGGCCTTGCTGCAGGACGTAGTTTACTGTCTTACCTAGGACGCAGATGTAATTTATCGTCATACCCAGGACGGGACACAATGCAGGCAAAAAACTGAAATAAAGTTTCTCAATTTGATTTATGATTAGCTATAATAAAATGTTTGGTTTGCTTGTTTAAAGGCAAATCAACTGCATATGGGTCATTTACTGCGGAAATTTTATTTTTCTTGTAAACTTTGTATTTTTCTTTTCTTTTTTTTTTTCTTTTTCAAAAATGTTTTGCTGGTTATATTTTTTTTTTTTTTCACAATGAAAATGTATTGCTGGTATGTTTCTAATGTATTTTTATATTTCCATGTATTGACTCCAGTTTAAGATTTCACTATTTGGACCGCTAACTGGTGATACCAACCCGGGTCAGGGCGGATCTAGGAACAACAGCAATTAAGAGGTAGTTCTACGCTCCTTAGAACCTCCCGATCAGAAGCCTTGCTACCGGATGTAGTTCATCGTCATACCCAGTACGATAATAAAATGTCTATCGGAAGAGCGGGTTACTTTGAACATAAAACAGCTCTATGTTCCCCCATTTTCAGTGTCTTACTTCCTTTCCTACCCGGTTACTTATTGCACAATGGCTAAAATAGGATTAAATCAAAGAAATACTTAGGAAACAGTCCGCAGTTGCGTTGCACTTTGGACGAGAGCACCTGGTTGGGTTTTAGATGCTACTTCTTGGGTGATCGCTGTTGCTGGAGGCAAATAAAAGTGGCTTCATCGAAAAGTGACCCCGTTGTTGAAAAGTCAATTAGAACTAAAAACACTTGAAAAAATCATAGAGGTTTTCTCATGTGCTTCAACATCGGAAAAAGGGGGATAGATATTATCCATTCTTTATAGGGATGAGTTGAGATGCCTGCTGCCAAGTATAACAAAATTTTTCCTCTTTTATGGATTGATTGATTTGTTTTTAATGGCTTTGGCAGAAATAAATGCCAGAAATCCAGAAAATATTTTTAGATCTTTTTAGAATTTCTTTTGGAAATAATAGCGATTTACTGATACAAGTCCTACTAATTAACCCATATCTGGGGGGAGAAGAGATGGATTCATTCATTTCCCGAGTATATTTACTCGTAAGTGAAAATAACGAACCCGACTGGAATTGGAACTCGGCTCTTCGAATTCCAATTTCGATCCGTTATCTATAAAATAACAGCACCTGGCATTCCCGAGCAGTAGCCCATCTAGGTACTGACCAGGCTCGATTTTGCTGAATTTCAGTGATTGTACGGTTTTCCAACTTGATATGGCTGTACGAGACTTGTTTGCGGAAGTGGAACTACTCACTTCTGTCAACTTAAATAGGAAAAGTCCATCTTTGTCCCAGACCGTAATATTTGGGTCGAGAGAGATAAGAGATTCACCCCCAATTTACACTGAGCTGCGATACTCAGTTAAAACATCATTCATCAATTCCCAGCTCGTTTAATTAGCAAAATCGTTATTGCTTCTTTTTTTTAATCGAATTTATCCTAAGCAAGGTAATAAAGCCACTAAGACACAAGTGGTTGCTGGGTAAGAAAGTAGATAGAACAATAAAAGACTGATCAGAAAGACATTAGATAACGATTGAGATTACATTTAAATTTTTTGCAGATTAAAGTTTACTGTAAAGCTTGTAGCCGGAAAACTATTCCACAAGCGAGAAGTGCGAGAAACGAAACTGTCAGCATAGAAATTACGGTTACATCTAGCCAATACAACTGCAAATTGACGAGACCTCGCCGCCAATCTAGTACTGCGCTTAAATTCATAAAGTCGAGGTACCATAGAGGAAAGTTCGTTATAACAATTACCATAAAGTATGTATTGAAAAGACACACGGAAGCTACATTATGGCGGTGGAGATGGGACTGAAGACGAGATTCCCGGTCCAGGTCAATAATTTTGCTGATTAAGAAGTTTGGATTTTTTGAAGAAATATGTAACAGGAGCACCAGGCCATGAGTGGCAGCATAATTCTAAGCGCGGATGAATGCTAGATCGATAGATTTGTAAAGTAGATTCTGAAGAGAAAAAATATCTAGTACGACTCAAGGAACCAACTTTCTTAGCAGCTGAGCTAGCAATGGATTTAATATAGTCATTTCACTCATATCAGGTGAGAATGTTGGCCCGAGAAGCCGCAACAATCACTTGTATGAAGGTTAGCATTACCAATGATAATCGAAAGCAAAAAGTTGTCTGTCAGATGATTAAGAGAGAGCAATTTTATTTTGGAGACGTTAAAATTAACTAGTCATTTTTGCCCAAGTTAACAAGGGATGTAGGACAGCCATCATTTTGACCTTATCAAACTGATAAGACTTACTGTCGAAACAGAAGTAAATGGTTGTGTCATTAGTATATCATTTGAAATTGTATTCACTCATTCCCTTATTCATTAATGGTATATATTCTTCTGTAGTATTTCTCAGAAACATTAATTCATTTACTGATGCCCTTATTCTACAGGCAAATATTCTGCATCATTTTTCTTTTCTCTTCACAATATAAACCACGAAGCATTTGCCTTCAACTAGCTTCAAGGCGTTATCTAAACTGCTACAAACGTTGCAGTACTTGACAAGAAGTTGCTTGAAAAGAGCAAGGGACCATAAAAAAAAATCTTCACAAAATCTGATTATTAGCATATAAAGCAAAATATGCTGAAGAACTGAAGTAATTTCAGTTTACCAGTCATAGGAGTACTTGGAGTTATTTGAAATTCTTATCTTCAAATTTTATGTTAACATTTTTCATGGAGTTTCATGTTCAACACATCACCATTTATGAACTGAACTGTAATATTTGATTAGATTTTAATTTCTGATAACGATGAAGATTTAAAGCAAAAGAAAAAAAAATAATTTCATGCAATGAGTTAAAGAATAATTTAAATATTAAAATTAGACATTTTTTCCTCAAAACGTATCAATGATACAATAGTCATACTAAACTTTG
This sequence comes from Acanthosepion lycidas, assembly GCA_963932145.1. Lineage (NCBI taxonomy): Eukaryota > Metazoa > Mollusca > Cephalopoda > Sepiida > Sepiidae > Acanthosepion > Acanthosepion lycidas. Next base: position 83,450,442 of record OZ010582.1, on the reverse strand, counting down.
AATAGTTTAAATTATTAGGTTGGTGCAAAATATATGTCGTTTTTCTTTTGAAGTTGAACGTCAAAAAACGACATTATTTTTGCACCAACCTAATAAATTCACCAAAACATGGCGGGTTCTTTTAGTATTGTTTTCACAGTTACATATGAGACAGTTAATTTTTTTTTTTTTTTTTTTTTTTGCTTGTTTTTCTTGTCGTGGATATAAAATCTTGGTATGGACAAATCGAAGAATTTAAGGATTCTTTTATTTATAAAAAGAAAGCGAAAATGTCTTAAATAAAAGAAAGCAGTTTAGCATAAATATCTATTAGGTTGGTGCAAAAATAATGACGTAATAATGTCGTTCTTTGACGTTAAAAAGTACGTCAAAAAACGACATTATTACGTCGTTATTTTAGCACCAACCTAATAGTTGTCGATATCTTCTTTTTTTTTTCTCTAGATAACTGTCATTAAAAATGCGTCAGTTGTAATTTGACCTTTTACCAACTGAACTCTGAACTTTCAGATTTGATGTCGCCTTCAAAAACCATGAGAGACAGAAATGAAAAAAAAATATAAAAGAAAAAAGAAAATAGATTAAAATACGAATTTAAAAGAACTTAACCTGAAAGAAAATGAAGAACAGGAATAAAATGTTAAAGAGTAAAAGAAAGAAAATGAAAGTAATCGAAAGAATTGACGGGGGTGAAGGGATGATAAAAGAAGGGGGCGGTGAATAATGAATAGAAAGGTGAAAAAAAGATTTAAAGGAATTCGAAAGTTGGATAGAAATACATAAGAGAAAATGGAAGCAAAGACGTGGCGAATTCAATTAGAGATCAGTCATTAATATCAATTAGGCCTGTTTGTCTCGTAATTAAAGTCATGCAAGTTTGACGGGAAGAATATTGGACGACCAATGAAATGGCACTTGAGGCGGTAAAACAAACAAAAAGCGATCCAAAATAAAGAAAAAAACGACGCTAGAAGGAAAGAACGAAACTCTAAGGAATAAACGACAAAAAGAAATAAAGAACAGTGAATAAGGAACAAAAATAAACATGGCGTAAAGTTGTTCCGGTAGCCTAAACGGTGCCGTAATTTTTGCTGACACTAACAATAATACCAAGAAACAAAATAATGCAAAATGAAAATTTTGAATCCATTGCTAGATCAACTGCTCAGAAAGTTGGTCCTCTCTGTCGGGCGAGACAATATTTCTCTCCAGAATCTATCTTACATATCTATAAGTATACCATTCGTCTACACGTAGAATATTGCTGCTACATATGGCCCGATACCCCTGTTGAGCTCCTTGATAAAATCCAAAGAAGGATCAGCAATATTATTGGTCCTGATCTGGCGGCTCAATTTCCCAACGCTGTAAGATTGCCTCTCTGTGTCTTTTCTATAAATACTTCCATGGTACTTGTTCAGATGAGCTCTTCGCCATCGCCAACTGATCTTGTACTTCAAACATCAGCAAGTCAAGATTAGGACGGAAAGGTGGCGGCTCACTTCATCAGAATTCTGAAAAAGGTGGGTGAATCTTACGCGTTTGTGTCGTGTGAAAGGGACTGACCTTGAGTGGCACATTGATGCTGGTTAGGCATCAGGATATTGCTCTTCCTGGGTTGAACTTGTGCAACCCATCCCGAAACTAGGCTAGGTTAGGTTTTAATTTTGATGCTTTAGTTTCTTTTTTCAGTTAACTTAGCTAGGGTATCTATGCTCATTGGCCCCTATTATTTCTGTCCCTATTTTTCTTTAAGTTTAATTCCCCATCCCCTCCCTCGTTAGGTTGTCAGTGATGTCAGTTCACTGGTGGATGCGGTGCAACTTTCGTTTCGCGTGAATGTTTTTTCGTATTTGTTGTTGTGTCTGAATGAGTGCATGTCAGTGTGAGTGCTTGGGATGAATGAATGTTTTATACTATTATAGTCCCGCATCAATTTCGGATAGTGAACTGATATTTCCACGACATTTAGTGATTGTGGGGTTTTTATTACTAATATTATTTTCTTTAGTTTCTTGTAAATAGTTTTGTATTCATAATGTAAATACTCATTGGGGCTAGTTTTTAGAATTGTTGTTTTATTCCCCTCCCCCTACAGACAATCAATTGTAAATATGTGGACTAGTTAGTATTTTCATAGAGACAAATAGGTATTATGGTGATTGTAGTAAGAATGGTACTATGGTAATATTGTTTGTGACATTGGGTCAGTGTTTGTGGCTAGCTAAGTTATAGTTAAGATAGAAGAAAACAGCCCTTTCCCCAATCCCCACTTTGGCCATGTGCCACATTTCTGTATTTTAACAGAATAAATATCGCTCTTCGCCATGGTACCCAGAGTTTTTTTTAATTTAATCGCAGTACTAGACAGGCGTCGAGAGCTCACCAATTTGAGCTGGCTAGATGTAACCTTGAATTCTTTGCTAACAGTTTCTTTTTTCGAACTTCTCGCTTGCCGAACAGCACAAACTCCCGCCTAATAAAAAAAAAAAAAAAAAAAATTAAAAACTCCCGCCTAGAAAAAGACATAAAAGACGATTAAAGGGACATCTTTGGCAGACGGACGGCATAACAACCAGGATTCACAACGCACATCGGAACTCGACCGCTATCTCCAAAGACAACTCGTCAAAGGCTGTCGCCGCAGTAGGTCACAACTCTCCTACCGTACACCTCTGCAGACGATTTTTACAATTATACTTAGCTCTTTCTTTCAACGGGATACATTTACACTAATTTACCATTTGTTGTATTTTTACGTTCATGTCTATATTACTGAGAGTAGGTATTATGAGCATTATTTACATTATTCGAACTATTGTCCTCATCTTTGTCGCCATATTTATCACAACGTTTCGGACGTTGTACGCTCCGGCTTTCTTCAGGTGGTTTGAATGTCGAACTGAACCCTTTATTTCGCGCACTGTAAACTGTTCTAGTTCCACTTGCCATGTTTTAATGGGTGTTAGTTATCAGTTATCTCCCTTTAAAGATTATTGGCAGCTCTGGAAGAGTGTGCTGAACAACAGCAAATCCCCAATCCCTCCTCTCTTCAATCAATTTGAAGTACTAAAATCCTCAGCCGATAAGACTGAATGCTTTGCTCGGAAATTCTCATCCATCTCAACACACAACTCATCCGGGGCACCTACACCTGATTTTCCCCTAGAACTGAGGCTCTACTGAGTGAGATGTGCATACCTTTGTCGATGATATTAGATCATCTCTAAATTAGACTCTCATAAACCAAGTGGTTCAAAAGAAATGTGCCCCTGAGCTGGCTCCAGCTCTCTCTCCAAACTATACGACTAATGCCTCGCAGATTCTTTCTTTCCAGACCGGTGGAAGTACTACTCTCTCATTCCGGTCTTTAAAAAGTCTGGAGGCCTTTCTGATCGATCTAACTACCGTCCCATCAGTCTCCTACCATTCTTCAGCAAAGTTTTTGGGGCTTTAATCAATGCCAACGTTGTTAAGCGTCTCACCTCCCACGATCTGCTCTCTGACAAACAATATGGTTTCCATTTTGTCCCGTCAACCGCTGATGTGCTTACAGCCATAACCAAATATGTATACCAAGCTTTTGATAACGGCGAAGCTCGATCTTTGCTCTAGATTTATAGAGAACATTTGTCAGTGTTTGACATGCTTGCTTTCTACGTAAGCTTCAACGATAATGTATTACCGGACGATTATTTGATTTAATCTAATCATTCCTGTCTAACCATGATATGAAGGTGGTCCTGAATGGGTTCTCTTCCAGTTCCTTCCACACGAACGCTGATGTTCTTTAAGGCGCTATCCTTGATTCTACACTGTAGAATGATCTTCTTGATGTCATCAGTTATTAAGTCGGCATCTACGCAGACGACACTACCATTTACTCCTGTCTCAATAGTAAATCCGACATTGCTGACAAAGTTAAGCTGACCGTTGGTCTCAAAAACGACCACCAATCTGTGTTTGACTGGAATAGAAAATGGCTTGTGAATTTGAATGCATCCAAAACGAAACTTCTGTAATTTACTCACTGTACAGAAACGTCCCTACCTCCTAACAGCATGGCTGATGCTCAACTCCACGAGAGCGCTTCACTGCTCCTTCATCCCGCCTTTTCCACTGACCTGAGATGGAACAACTACATTGAATCAATTGATGCATCTACCGCAAGGAAAGTTGTTGTTTTTTGCGTCGCGCCAGAAGGTTTTTGTCGTCTGAGTCTATCCTTCACATTTACAAATCTACCATTCTTCCATGCATGGAACACTATTACCAGATATGGTCTGGTGCCCCCGCTGTTCATCTTGAGGTTCTCGACAACATCCAAGATGGACATGCAGTGTGATTTGTCCTGACTTGGGGTGTCGACTCCAGTCACTTTTTCACCGACGTAATGTGCTTCCGTCTGTCTATTCTATAAATATTTTCATGGCATCTGCTCTGAGAAGCTACTTTCACTGGTGCCCGACGGCATGAATTTAAGTGGGTTACTAGGTTGGCATCTTGATCCCACACTCTTTCTGTCGAAACAGTTAAATGTAACTGCCTATTCTACTCTGACAGCTTCTTCTCTCGCATTTGCCGATATCTTCTGTTGCCTTAATCTGCGTCCTTCGTTCTATCTTTTTCTCAACACCCACTATACCCTTAATTACACCCACTGCAGCCCCTTGCGTATTAGTGGCACTTCAGCCTTGCTTGGTGTGACATGCTTACAATACACACACACACACACACACACACACATATATATATGTTTCGAATACTATGATACATCCTCGCATATATATATATATATATATATATATATATATATAAGGTTGGTGTAAAAATAATGACGTAATAATGTCGTTTTCTGAGGTATTTTTAACGTCAAAAAACGACATTATTACGTCATTATTTTTGCACCAAACTAATATATATATATATATATATATATATATATATATATATATATATATATATGTGTGTGTGTGTGTGTGTGTGTGTGTGTGTGTGTGTGTGTGAAAATATTGTAGAAAATAGGAAATAAACTGGTTTAATAAATAATCCAAAGTTCCTTAGTATTTTTGTTATTATTTTTAAAAAATAGTGCTCGATACGAAAGTAGAGCATAAATATAATTATTTATTTAAAAATATGATATGGAATCATATTTTTAAATAAATAATTATATATATATATATATATATATATATATATATATATATATATATATAGAGAGAGAGAGAGAGAGAGAGAGAGAGAGAGAGAGAGAATTTATTATAGTATTCGAAACGAGTGGAGATGATGTGAAAAATTGTAAAATCTATAAACGACGCGTTTTACCAAAGGTCTGTTGATTTCGGCTTCTTTAGATAAGAGAAAAAACCATTGTTAAGATAATGTAATTTATGGTATATAATTTATATACCATATCTTCATAGATTCCAACGTCTTTTATATAAAAACAGTTTTGTATTTCATTCAGACGTTCAGCGAAATGCGTCGTTTATATATATTATATTATATATGAAGATCAGTACTGGAGAAATGACAGAGTGCAAAAACTTTATTTGTGACACCTTTCGTCCTTCAGCACATCATCGGACTAATTTTGTTATTTTGGTAGGAATAATAATAATTATAATAATAATAATAATAATAACATATATATATATATATATATATATATATATATATATATATATATATATATATATATATGAACTTTATTTCAATCCTTCATGAGCTTGCGATCCTTAGCTATGATCAATTAATTATGAACCTGTAATTTTCGTGTATGATCTATTTCCGTCCGATACTTTTGTTAACACTTCTGTGTAATTATACAATCTTATTGCTCAAAGTAGAGTCTAACAGTGTCTAAAAAACCTCAGATAATTCTAGTAAGATGCAACGGTTCAAAGATGAATCTAATAATTGGACTATTTTGCTGTTGCACCATATAGATAATTTTGCTTTTACGTCCGGCATATATATATATATATATATATATATATATATATATATATATATATATATATATATATATATTACTTAAATCTAGACGATACATGTGTTAGCAATCACTTTTCGATTTCTAGACAAGTGTTGATATTTCCGATATTTACTGAGTCTTTTTTATTAGAATGATATCTCTCCTGTACAAGACTCCAGAGTCACAACATATATTGCTCATATATATATATATATATATATATATATATATATATATATATATATATATATATATATCGCAAAAGCGTGAAACCCAGGGTCACAAACTCACATCAATCCAACCAAAAGTGTTAGCTCTATCTCTGATATTGAGCGCTTTCTAATAAGTACCGCGTATATAATATATAAATACTTATACATATATATATATATATATATATATATATATATATATATATATATATATATATATATATATATTTTGTGGACATGAAAGTGAGACTAACCTTAGCTCTTTACATAAGAGGGTTCGTTTGTGTCTGGCCTGCAGGGTAGTAATTGATCCGAAGGAAGGAGCACCGCCGTTACGGTGAGTCGGGAAACGCGATCTCGTCGCTGCGAGGATTGGCGAGAGGTGAACTTGGCCGTATGCAAATTGGTTGGTGTTCGCTGGCATAAAGGTGACGGCGGGAGACCACTCGAGAGATCGTGTGTAGCGAACTATGAGGCGGTGTTGTTATTAAGTGTGAAAATCAGTGGTATTTTGAGGCGATTGTCTTTTTTGGATAACGACGTTGTGTGTTTCGAACTGAGGTGTTGTTGTCTTCACCGGAAACTGTGTCCTTCTTACCGAGAACTGAGACTGTTTGTATTTTACATAGAGTAATTCCAGCGAATTGTTCAGCACTCAATGTGTTGAAGCTAAATTGTTTTGAACAACCTGTCTTGAAGCTGAGGAGTTTCTTTCTTCCGGAAGTAAGCGGTGCCGGGCCAACCCGTTCCCTTCCTATTGTTTGTCCCTGATTTTACGTGCAAGCTATTTCGGCGTAATGGGGGCTGGTTCGGCCTGAAATTCATACCGGAATTCGATGGCTCAACCTCGGTACTTGACTGGGTGGAAAAAGTGGAACTGCATTGCCTCTTGTCTGGCGCAAAGAGCATTGAACGCGTGATTCCTCTGCGTCTGTCCGGCGGGGCTTTCGCTGTGTATCAACAGCTCAGTGCTGAAGAAAAACAGGATTATTAGAGAATCAAGGCAGCACTATACAAGGCGTTTGCTATCGAGCCCGCCACTGCCTGGGAGCAATTTGAGGCAACAACCTTACGTCCAGGTGAAACTGTCGACGTGTATCTGGCCGAGCTGACGAAATTGACGGTGTTGTTCGGTGGGCTGCCCGAGCGGGCCTTGGCATACAAATTTCTGGCAGGGCTCCCAACCGGATCAAAGCAACTCCTGCGAGCGAGCTCAAGCATAGCCTCGTTGTCCCTTAATGACCTGATAGACCGGGCCAGGATCGTGATGAAGGTTAACTCTGAGGTGAGAGAACCGGTAGTCGCCGCTGCACAGTCCACACCGAGTGATGATAGACCATCTCAGGGGCCCAGCCCGCGTGGTGGGGTCGTGTGTTATAGGTGCGATGGCCAGGGCCACATTGCGAGGAACTGCAGACGGCGACTGACAGCTGTTCGCTGCTACCGGTGTAATGAGACTGGACATATGGCCCGGGATTATGCGGGAGACGGTGCCGGGGACAAGGTGGCAGCGTCGACCTCTTCCCCAAGCAGAAATCAGATGAGGCCCTTCCGATCATTCAGATCTATATTAACGAGACATTGTGCTCAGCACTCCTCGATTCCGGTTGCTCCCGCACCATAGTGTGCGCGGACCTCTGCCGCACTTGGAAGAAGAAGAGTGTCAGGGTGACCACCTTCAGTGGAGAAACACGGACATGTTGCGCGGTGGGTGCGGTGAATATCCGTACAAGAACTGGAAACTCAGCCAACGTCGAGGCGCTAGTTGCGCTCGAAAAACCACTGAGCTTTGACCTGCTTCTAGGCTATGATGCCATCAGAGCTCTAGGTGGTGTTCACATAACACAGACGGGGACAGTACAGTTTCAGGAGAGGGCCCCAGCGTGCGCAGCGCTGAGGATCGACCAGCCGGGCTTTAGTGTCGAATTTGACCAGCAGCAGAAGGCTTGGACCGCATCATGAAGGTGGTCGGAAAACCAGGAACCAGCCAAACTGCGGAACGAGGTAGCCGAGTACCATGTGCCCGACCAAATGAGGCCTGCATACGAAGAGGAGCTCCGCGAATGGATCAAGGATGGCTGGTTGATTCCTTACCCCTATGAGAAACTTGGACCTCCCAAAGGCCTGATCCCACTGATGGCGGTTGCTCAGCACAACAAAGCAAAGGTGAGGCCAGTGATGGACTACCGCGAACTAAACGCCCATGTTGATGCGTTCACGGCAGATGCTGACGTTTGTGCCAGCAAGCTACGAGAGTGGCGCCAGCAGGGTTCCAATGTGTCCCTGCTGGATCTAAGAAAAGCGTACCTGCAGGTCCGGGTCAGCGAGATGATGTGGCCGTTTCAGACGGTGGCGTTTGCCGGCAGGAGGTACTGCCTTACCAAACTGGGCTTCGGGCTGAACGTGGCACCCCAAATAATGAAGACCATCGTCAACGCTGTGTTGTCACAGGAAGAAACAATAAAAGAGGGGACATCGGCGTACCTTGATGTGTCGTCATCACGCGTAAGGTCCAAACTGGCTTAGTTTGGTCTGACTTGCAAGGACCCAGAACGTTTGGAGGATGGCGCCCGTGTCTTGGGCCTGAACGTTCAACAGGAGCGAGGGACCTTGAAATGGGGGCACGGAACTGCAGTTCCTGAAGTACCCGATGTCTTCACAAGGCGAGCTATATTCTCTCTGTGTGGAAAACTTGTGGGGCACCTACCAGTGTGTGGATGGACTCGAGCGGCAACAGGCACCATAAAAAGGAAGGCAAGCGCAGTCACCAAAGGCTGGGACGATGAAACAACGGACGATCTGTTGGTTCGCATGGTGAAGGAGACCATCGCAAGGGTAAAGCAGGATGACCCCGCCAAAGGAGATTGGTGCGTGCAGGGAGACGAACTGAACGTGTGGGTGTATGCGACCTCTCTGGCGATTGATGTGCTGTTGGAGAAGAATGGGTCTGCAATTGAGGACGCCTGCTGGTTGCGACCGACGAATAACGCCGCTCATATTAACCTGGCAGAGCTCGATGCAGTGATAAAAGGCATCAACCTGGCACTCCAGTGGAAAGTCAGGAAATTACGCATACACACTGATTCGCTATGTGTGTACCACCAGATATCGGACACACTGACAGGCAAGGCCAGGGTGCGTACCAAGGCGGCCAGCGAGATGCTGATCAGACGGAGGTTGGAGACCGTAAAAAAGCTGGTAACAGAGTACAACCTATCTGTGGATGCGGTGCTTGTCACCCCAAACTGCAACCTTGCTGATAGACTCACTCGGGTGCCACAGAGATGGTATGACGCCATGAAGAAAGAAGCTGATGCCGATAGTTCCGACGCCCCTTCTGAGAGCTCCGATGAAGAAGTCCAGACAATCCCCCTTCGTAGGAGTGCCCGCAACAAACGAACACGTCCGCAATGCAACATGTGTGATGTTGAGACCAGGGGGGAGTGTGGACATGAAAGTGAGACAAACCTTAGCTCTCGACATAAGAGGGTTCGTTTGTGTCTGGCGTGCAGAGCAGTAATTGATCCAAAGGAAGAAACACCGCCATTACGGTGAGTCGGTCTTATGGGAAACGCGATCTCGTAGCTGCGAGGATTGGCGAGAGATGAACTTGGCCGTATGCAAATTGGTTGGTGTTCGCTGGCATAAAGGTGACGGCGGGAGACCACTCGAGAGATCGTGTGTAGCGAACTGAATCAGAAGTGGGAATCGAGTCGGCAGTGTGTCGGCCTTGACTTTTTGTCTTGATTTCTGACCGTTGAGAACAGCTTTTTATCGCTCGTCTCTTTTTGGAATTTATGCTTTTGCTTTTTGGACTTCATTTTGGTTAAAGTTTGTTTATTTTAATTTTACATTTTTGTGACTGCATTGATTTTTCTTTCTTCCCTCCATTTTATTTTTGCCTCCCCCCCTCCCACCTTTAATTTTTGCTCTTTTTCTTTTTATTCCAGTTTTCCTATTTGATTGTTTGCCAGTTTTCCTTTTTGATTTTCATTTTTACCCCTTTAATTTTCGCAGGTCTTATTTCTCCCCCCTTTAATTTTTGCTCTTTTATTCTAGTCTTCCTTTTTAATTTTCATTTCTATTTTCTTTTCTTTTTTTATTGTGTTTCGCTTTATTTTTTGATTAATTTATTTATTTAATTGTTTCTTTCCACCCTTTAATTTTTTTACGCGTTTATTGTTTGTAATCGTTTGTATAGTCCAATTTATTTGTTTGTTTTCTTTTGGTTCGACTCGCTTCATGGTGGTGGAAGGTGGGCTCTTGCAGGATCCAATAGAACTGAAGAAAGTCGAGAAAAGAATAGTGTCAGTCTTTGTCGTCGACAAGCGATCTCGCAAAATTTGTCGTTCGACTAAAGACACAGTGTTCAAATCACTGGAGTCCCTGGGGTTTAAGCCCCTCCGAATTGTTAAGGGCAAGGGATTTTTCATGTGGGATGTGCTGCTGCCCATCGCCGAAGAATGTATAAAAGCAACAACCCGTGATCTTATTACGAAGGATCTAATCGTTCGTACAGAGTACGAGGGCCGGCGAAGGTTATCGGAGAGCACCTGGGGGCGTTCTTGTCCCAATACGTGTAGATTCTAGGTGCTTCTTGCGATAGCCTGACCGGGGGATGGAGGTTTGAGATGATGCTCAATCAAAAAGCCTTCGGCTCTATCCCCAACTGTCTTGACGTCGGTGACCTGAAGCTGCCGGTCATCGTGACCGACCGTAAACCAGTTTGCTGGAAGTGTGGAGTGACTGGTCACCTCGCCTCTTCCTGCCCAGAGAAGAAGGCCTCTGGAGCGCAGGTCCCAATCGACCAAACTCCTCCTCTGACCGAGTCTTCAAAAACCGCCACGCCTGTAATGGGCACGTCGGCTACCAGGACCGGAGCGGTTGTACTCCCGGTTGGGTCGTCATCAAAGCCCCCATTCCCCGAAGAGCCTTCTTCCACTGCAAGTGTGGTTGAGGAGAAGGAAAAGGGGGAAAGCAGGTAGTCTGCAGGGCCAGAGGGAAGCGTCAGACAGGGGGGCCTCAGTCCGCTGAAGCCCTGGGGACTAAAGACACAGCCCCACTCCCTCTGGCAACAGTAAGGGCGATGCCCCGGCCTCAGACCAGATCATTAAAGATCTAAAAAGAAAATACGACCCTGGATACAGTAAAACAGAAAAGATTAAAGAATTAAAAAATCAACTTGATAAACAAAAGAAAGGGAAATCATCTTCATCTAAGATCTCTCCCTCCTCGCAGTCTCCACAGCCCTCTACATCCCGTCCTCCTAAGTCCCCCTCTACAAAGAAATCCACTCCCTCCACATCCTCCGACCCACCACCTTCTCCCCGTCCCTCAACCTCTCTTTGTAGAGTGAAGCCTCCACCTGCTTCCCCCTCCTCTTCTGCCCAGTCCTATATTTCTTCTCGGTAGAGACCCCAACCCATTTAGACAACCCTTTACGCCCCGCAATACCCCCAGTCCTTCCCCCACTAAATCGCCTGTAATGCCTCCCCCGTCAAAAAGGCTCAGAAGCCCTACCCAAGATGATAATGATAAAAAGAAAAAAGCTAAACACATTTTTAACCTATGGACTGAGGTCTGCAAAATTTCCCCGTTACAAGCGGAGAAAGCAAAAGACTATGGAAACAGAATCACAAACTTAAAGTACTTACTGTCGATTAAGGAGTTTGCTGACAAGGACATTGATGACCCTCGCAACTTCCCAAATGCGTAAAGGGTGGTTAACAGTGGTCAGATCCGACCCGGGCACGAAACAGATTTGGGCCATGTTGGACGAGGCTATAACTTCGTTCAACATGACCCCATCCATCGCTATTATTGAAAATAACAGTTTTAAAAAAATTAAGCAATTTTGTGCTGGGAGGGTCCCGGTTTTCGTTCACCCCTCCCTTTATAGAGCACTAAAATTGACTTTTCCCTAGGATATCGGCGGAATCTCCCAAGACGGCACCATCAAAACTGAAATGGGCCATGGGTCTATGGGAGAGGCTGTCGGTATCCTTACCCCTGCCATGTTTAATTCAGGTAAACAACCCTAATCGGACTTCTCGATGGCACTCTGGTTAGCTACTTTAAATGTGCGGAGCCTGAGGTCCGAGTCTCGCAGGGCGATGCTCTCTCGTGATCTTCAGCGCCTCGGTGTGAATGGTTGTTGTGTGCAAGAGACCCGTTTTTCTTCTCATGACCGTGAGGATATACTGTCTAGGGGGTTCGCCCTTTATTCAGCGTGTTTTGATAGTCGTTCGAGAGGTGCCTCTTGGTTAGTGAGCAAGTATTTGAAGGCTGCATGTTCCCTTGTCTTCCCGGATCCGGCGGGCAGACTTTGCGTGCTGGATGTTACCATAAAGGATATGGTTCTACGTCCCATTGGGGTTTATGCGCCCAATAACCATGCTGAGCGGCCTGCTTTGTTTCGGCAGATCGCGCCGTACTTGACGACATCTCGTCGGGTAGTTTTAGTGGGGGATTGGAATGCCGTCCTTGACCCCGATATAGATCGTATAGGGAAAAAACAGGGTACTAACATCTGGGACGTAAAACCATTTCGGGACTTTATCGATGAGTTTGATCTTGTCGATAAGTTCCGGAATGAACACAATCGGGAGGTAGCATGGACTTGGACAAATAGTGGTAACTCGGCTCCTGGGACGCTTGCGAGCTACCTCGACCGAGTCTTAGTTAGGAGAGTCGACATAGGGCTCTTAGGGTGTCCAATCTTCCACTATATAGTTTATACGGATCATAGGCTTGTCCGGGTCCGTGTAAACTGAGATAAGCCTAAGGTTAGAATGGCTGGTTACTGGAAATTTAACTGTTCATTATTTGGTGTGCAGGGTTTCCGGGACCAGCTGCTACTAATGATACAAAGGGAATTGACGAGGGCGGTTGTGAGAAACGCCTGGTGGGATATTCTTAAATCTAAAATTAGAACATTTGCTGCCGATTTTAGTCGTCGACTCAATCTTGATAGATTAGCGGCGCAAACGGCTTTAGAAGCAAAAGTAGATCGGGCTGTGAAATTCTGTGTTAGTGGGGAAATAGCCTTAGCTAAGGCAGAGTTGTCCTCCTTGCTTATCAAGAAGGATCAAGCTCTGGTAGTTAGGGCTAGGTTAAAAAGAACACCTTCTGAGGCGACGAATATGGCCGCTGAACTGCGTTCAGAGGAAAATCGGAACGCGTCTAGGCGACATATAGCGTGCGTCACATTGCCGGATAAGCGGACCGTGACTACAAACGCGGGCATATGCGAGGCTTTTCGAGATTACTTTCAGGATCTTTTCACCAGGGAGCCCGGTCTGAGCTCTGCTCAGTTCGATGCCTATTTAACCGACTTTCCCTGCCTTGAGGCAGCTGAAGCGGCTAGGTGCGAGGGTCCCATCACAGAGTCGGAAATCTGGGAAGCGCTGAAGCAGGTTAGCCTGGATAAGTCTCCGGGACTAGATGGTCTTCCCTACGAAGTGTACTTGAGGTTGTCGCCCGTTTTTGTTCCTTTGCTGGGACTGATTTTCAACCACTGGATGAGGCAGGGGTCTATACCTCAACGCTTCACCGGGGGTGTGATCAAGTTACTGCGTAAGGACAAGAACGGAGGGGATGGGTTAGGGAATTTTCGCCCTTTAACCATGTTAAACACTGAGTTAAAGATTTTGGCGAAGATCTTAGCCAACCGCTTGTAACTTGTCTTGTCTAGACTGATTGGCCCTGAATAGACTTGTGCTGTGAAGGGTAGGACTATTCAGGATAACCTTCATATGGTACGCTTGATCTTAGAACAAGTCGACAGCGGAGCCGCGCTGATCAATTTAGATCAGTCCAAGGCCTTCGATAGGGTTGACCATCGGTTTTTGGAGGCTGTCCTTTCGGCGGCCTGTTTCGGAGCCGACTTTCGCTGGTGCGCTAGTGGAGACGAATGGGGTAAAATCGAAGCCTTTCGTATTGTCTCGCTCCATTCATCAAGGTTGTCCGCTTTCGCCTTTGCTTTACGTTCTTGCGTTGGAACCATTCCTTCGCAAGTTAAAGGCGAATCCGGTCCTGCGCGGAATTTCCCTGCCTGAGGCTACCACCTCAGCCAGGTATTCTGACTATGCTGACGACGTTTCGGTTCTTGTGTCGAGCAGAGCCGAGATCGACGAAGTCAGCAAAGAGATCAGTGGGTATGAGATGGTGACAGGGGCCAAGATCAACCGCGATAAGTCTGTTGGCTTGCGGTTGGGTGCGAGGAAGGGAGTTTCTCTTCCCGGACCTTTCCTCTGGACGGATGGGCTGATCAAGATACTCGACGTCTGGTCCTGATCTCCAGTTGGAAATGAATTGGTCGAAGTTCCAATGGAAGGCCGAGATCGCGGTTAATCTGTGGTCTCGGAGGAGACTTTCCCTGAAGGGAAGGGCCGAAGTATGTGTTTCACACATCTATCCGATTCTCCTGTACCGATTCTCTGTACTTCCACTCCCGTATGCCAGACTAATTTTATTAGTACGGACCTTGTTCTCTTGTTCTCTTTCTTGTGGAGAGACAAGGCCCCTATGGTAACTCGCGAGATCTGTTGCCTTCATCTCTCTGAGGGCGGTCTGGGTATGCCGAGCATTGAGATTCGTCAACATATGCTTCGCATCACCTTTCTAGACCGAGTGTGTGGCGGATCGGATGACGAGGGTGCCTTTTGGAAAAAAGACGTCCGGAAACATTTCCCGTCTCTGAGAAGGGTGCACTCGTGCGACGAAGAGGCCGGCCGTACACCCCGGGCCGAATGCTCCTTCTATCGTGAATGTCGTCGTGCTCTGAAGCTCCTCTTGCGGGCTTCGGATGGCCCAGGCGTTGTCTCGTAAGGCATTGTATCAAGTGTTAGTTAGTGGAGCCGTTCAAGATGATCTGATTAGCGAGCTCGGTCTTACGAAGTAGGAAGCTCGCTCGATATGGCCTTGAGCGCCTAGGTTGAAATGCCTCAATAACGATGAGGCGTCACTCACCTGGCTGGGGATTCGTGAAGCCCTCTGGGTCGGCAAGAGACTTTGTTCAGCAGGCTTGGAGAAATATCCAAACTGTCGTCGCTGTACGGGGGAAGTCGAGACCATTGATCACGCCTTTTTTCAGTGCAGGGCGGTAGTGCCGTTGTGCAGGTTTGTTGAAGGCCTCATGATTCGCATGCTGCAGGGAAAGTTTTTTGTCCTTGAAGCCAGTTCTGTTTGTAGCAATGTGGTGCCGCAGATGACAAAGGCTGAACACTGTGTTCTGTTGCTTGCTAGGGGTTATGAGAGTTGTGGGATGACGCGTCACAAGGAATTCTATGAGGGCGAGAAGTTCACTTCTGCCCAACTGATCTTGTTCTTTAAGCATCAGCTTAAAGTCAAGATTAGGACGGAAAGGCGGCGGCTCACCACATCAGAATTTGGCAAAAGGTGGGTGAATCTTGCGCGTATGTGTCGAGTAAAAGGTGCTGATCTTAAGTGGCATCTTGATGCCGGTTAGGCATCAGGATATTGTTTTCCTGGGTTGAACTTGGGCAACCCACCCCTGGTTTTTAGGCTAGAGTAGGTTTTTTGGTTTTGATTTTTAGTTTCTCTTCTTTTTCTGTAAACTTAGCTATGGTGTGTTTGCTCATTGGCCCCCTTTTTTTTCTGTCCCCTTTTCTTTTTGTTTTAGTTTAACTCACCATCCCATCCCTCGTTAGGTGGTCAGTATTTTTAGTTCTCTGGTGGATGCGGGACGCCTTTCCTTTCGAGCGTGAGTTTTTTCGTATTTGTTGTTGTGTCTGATTCAGTGCGTGCCTGTGTGTGTGGTTTGGGAGGGTTGATTGTTTTTCTATATTTTTAAAGTTCCGTGTCGATTTTGTCCAGTTAATTGATTTTACTGTCACATTTAGGGTTTGTGGGGATTTTATTACTAACTGGATTTTGTTTAGTTTTATGTAAATATTTTTTGTCATATTGTATATATTCATTGGGGCGTTTATACTTGTTTTTATTTTATCCCCCCCCCCACAGACATTATAGGGTTAATTAGGGTTCTCATTGAGACAATGAAGTATTTTGGTGGTTGTTAGTAAGAAAGGTAATTGTGAATTTGGTGTTTTGGTGGTAGGAATATTGTTTAGTATGTTTGGGTCAGTGGTTGTGGATAGCTAAGTTTAAATTAAGACAGATGATGACCGTCCTTCATTCCCCAACCCCTCTTTTGGCCTTGTGCCACATTTATTGTATTTTTTACAATAATAAATATTATCGTGTGTAGCGAACTATGAGGCGGTGTTGTTATTGAGTGCGAAGATCAGTGGAGTTTTGAGGCGATTGTCTTTTTTGGATAACGACGTTGTGTGTTTCGAACTGAGGTGTTGTTGTCTTCACCGGAAACTGTGTCCTTCTTACCGAGAACTGAGACTGTTTGTATTTTACATAGAGTAATTCCATCGAACTGTTCAGCACTCAATGTGGTCAAGCTAAATTGTTTGAGCAACCTGTCTTGAAGCTGAGGAGTTTCTTTCTTCCGGAAGTAGGCGGTGCCGGGCCAACTCGTTCCCTTCCTATTGTTTGCTCCTGTACATATATATATATATATATATATATATATATATATATATATATATATATATATATATATATATATATATATATATATATATATATATATATATATATATATATATGTATGTATGTTTGTGTGTGTGTGCAGAGCGAAACAGAGAGTGAGAGTTTAGAACGTTCACTTTTCGACAATAAAACCCGGGTTCGTATCTAAAGACCGCGTAGATGATTTTGGACACGGAAATAATCAGAAAACAGAAACATTATTTACGAGTGAGAACAATAGAAAAGTAACCAGGAAAACAATATATAACGATTGTCATTGCATCTAAATTTTTAAAGATCAATCATGGCCGAAAAGCGTGGGACCAGAAGAGAGCCTAAAGGCGAGAAATATGAGAAATGAAACTGTTATCAAATAAATTACGGTTACATCTAACCAATTCAACTTCACAGAATAAGAGACATAGTTTATGGGGATATATAGGAAGATAACGGTTAACACTATACTTGATCCAGTTTGAATTGTAACAATCGGGAAAGTCTCCTCTTGGGAGTTGGTTTCACAAAGTACCGTTTCGTGGCAAGAAACTGCTAGTGTGGAACTTACATATCACTAATGGAATACGATAGAAATTAGGATGTTTTGCTTTTACTGAATGGCGGGTCTTGGCCGTTAAGTTTATAAGTGGTGGAACTAAGGTATGTAGTTCATCTGGACACTTCACAGGGATATAGCAAAAGTGCAATTAGAGACTTGCGATGTTTGGTGTGTGAGAAAGCGATTTTAGGGTGGAAAATAATTAAATCAATTTGTGCCTCACTTTAAAACATGCTCAATTTTAGAACCAAAATACTTATTACCTTTGTACTAATAAAAAAACAGTGTACTACCCACGCAGCTTAAATATGCAAATATTCTGTTAATATATCCGAAGAGAAATTCATTTCCAGTAACAATTTTCACTTGGCACTTCAAGAACATGTTTCGACGTTCTTCAAGATATATGGGTGCCGATAGTAGCACATTTTTACAAATCAATAAGCGTGGTCTCATCAATTAGAAAGAAAACATATTTCAGTTAGAAAATAGCGATTAGTTTCTCCCTTAACATTTTCGTTTTTCTTTTTGTTTTGTTTTGTTTTGTTTTGCTTTGTTTTACTAATTCAAGAGACAAAGACTGAGTTTAAATTCTCAAATAATCACAAACTACCTAAATCCTTTTCGACTGTGGAGTTTGTTAATTAGAAAATAATCAATGCTTCTGTGAAGCTTCTATCAGTGTTTTTCAAAATACAACAAATACTTTTTTTTAAAAAAAGCACTACGGTTTATTTATTTTAATTTATATATTACTGTTTTTTAATTTTTTTAATAGATTTTTTTAATGGATTGTTTGACGCAACTACAAACATTTTCCAACTGAAAGAAGAAAATTACAAATAACTAAGTTTAAATTACCTTGACTAATAAAAAAAAATAAAAGGAAAATATATACTTTTTGATTTATGTATATTTATTTGTATATATATATATATATATATATATATATATATATATATATATATATATATATATATACGCTTTGCTTATATATACAAACTTTTTCTCCTATATATATATATATATATATATATATATATATATTTTAAGACATTTGTATGTTTATACATTCTTTTTATAGATACGAATATTTAAGTAAATGCTCTGTTTATAATAAACAGTATTAAACAACATTTACCGGCCTGAATGTCCGTGTTTTGCATATCTATATATATATATGAATATGCAAAACATATATATATATATGTTTTGCATATTGATATATAGATAGATATATAGGCTCTTTGCTAATATATATATATATATATATATATATATATACTCTTTGCTTATATCTATAGTCTTTGCTTACATATATATATTGCTTACATTCATATATATATATATATATATATATATATATGTGTGTGTGTGTGTGTGTGTGTGCGCGCGCAGAGAGAAACAGAAAAGAATTGGTCGGAAAATTCGCTTTCAAAAATAAGATCCTGGTTCGAATCTCAAGACCGCATAGATGATTATGGACGCTGAAAAAAAATTAGAAAATAGAAACATTAATAAGAAGTGAGAACAATAGAAGAGTAATCAAGAAGGCATTATATAACGATAGAAATTGCATCTAAAGTTTTGAAAACTAAAGATGGCCGGAAAGCATGAGGCCAAAAGTGTAAAGACGAGAAATATGAGAAAAGAACTTACGATTACATCTAACCAATTCAAATGTAAAATGATGAGACATTGTTAACAATCTACTTCTGTACTTAAATTCATAAAGTCTATGTAGCATAGCGAAGAGCTCGTCCGAACAATTATCATGGAAGTTTTAATAAGAAAAAGGACAGGAAGTAACTTTACGGTAGTGGGAAAATGTCTGAAGCGGATTATTATTTCGGTTACTGTACAAAGCAGACGGCAATGCAGGTTTGGTTCCGTTACATTTTAAATGCATTTTCACCTCATTCGTTACTTAAGTTATAATTGCAAAACTCCTACAACCGGAAAAAAAGGTTTATATTCCAATTATAAATATTTTCTAAGGTATCATTGTATTTGTTGAGTGAGCCTTCTTGAAACTATAAGCTTCATATTCCAATTATAAATGTTTTCTAGGGTATCATTGTATTTGTTGAGTGAGCCTTTTTGAAACTATAAGCTTCATATTCCAATTATAAATGTTTTCTAGGGTATCATTGTATTTGTTGAGTGAGCCTTCTTGAAACTATAAGCTTCATATTCCAATTATAAATGTTTTCTAGGGTATCATTGTATTTGTTGAGTGAGCCTTCTTGAAACTATAAGCTTCATATTCCAATTATAAATGTTTTCTAGCGTATCATTGTATTTGTTGAGTGAGTCTTCTTTAAACTATAAGCTTCATATTCCAATTATAAATGTTTTCTAGCGTATCATTGTATTTGTTGAGTGAGCCTTCTTGAAACTATAAGCTTCATATTCCAATTATAAATGTTTTCTAGGTTATCATTGTTTTTGTTGAGTGAGTCTTCTTGAAACTATAAGCTTCATATTCCAATTATAAATGTTTTCTAGGGTATCATTGTATTTGTTGAGTGAGCCTTCTTGAAACTATAAGCTTCATATTCCAATTATAAATGTTTTCTAGGGTATCATTGTATTTGTTGAGTGAGCCTTCTTGAAACTATAAGCTTCATATTCCAATTGTAAATGTTTTCTAGCGTATCATTGTATTTGTTGAGTGAGCCTTCTTGAAACTATAAGCTTCATATTCCAATTATAAATGTTTTCTAGGATATCATTGTATTTGTTGAGTGAGCCTTCTTGAAACTATAAGCTTCATATTCCAATTATAAATGTTTTCTAGGGTATCATTGTATTTGTTGAGTGAGCCTTCTTGAAACTATAAGCTTCATATTCCAATTGTAAATGTTTTCTAGCGTATCATTGTATTTGTTGAGTGAGCCTTCTTGAAACTATAAGCTTCATATTCCAATTATAAATGTTTTCTAGGGTATCATTGTTTTTGTTGAGTGAGTCTTCTTTAAACTATAAGCTTCATATTCCAATTATAAATGTTTTCTAGGGTATCATTGTATTTGTTGAGTAACCCTTCTTGAAACTATAAGCTTCATATTCCAATTATAAATGTTTTCTAGGGTATCATTGTATTTGTTGAGTGAGCCTTCTTGAAACTATAAGCTTCATATTCCAATTATAAATGTTTTCTAGCGTATCATTGTATTTGTTGAGTGAGTCTTCTTTAAACTATAAGCTTCATATTCCAATTATAAATGTTTTCTAGTGTATCATTGTATTTGTTGAGTGAGCTTTCTTGAAACTATAAGCTTGATATTCCAGTTATAAATGTTTTCTAGGGTATCATTGTATTTGTTGAGTGAGCTTTCTTGAAACTATAAGCTTCATATTCCAATTATAAATGTTTTCTAGGGTATCATTGTATTTGTTGAGTGAGCCTTCTTGAAACTATAAGCTTCACATTCCAATTATAAATGTTTTCTATGGTATCATTGTATTTGTTGAGAGATCATTCTTGAAAGTATAAGCTTCATATTCCAATTATAAATGTTTTCTATGGTATCATTGTATTTGTTGAGTAAGCGTTCTGGAAACTATAACTAAAAGCCGCTAGACGGCCTCCCATTGGCTGAATATATAACACTGAGAACCAGGCACGATGAGCGATCGACTGTTTTTGGTAGTTGCAAAGCATTGTGAGTGATCGACAGGTCTTGAAGAAAAACAGGGATTGACCTTATTTTTTTTTATACAATATTATTAATACCCAGCTGATGTTTTCTCTGTGTCGATTTTTTTAAAAACGTGAAAATCTGTGCTATTGTTAGGAAAGTTGCCTGTGAACATTTCAGGATGTTGCAATAGGCCTTAATTTCGAGCGAATCCTAATTTGCCAAGCACATGCCTTAAGAACACCCTATAAATAGTGGATTACTCTAGGTGTTATTGCCAATGTTTGTTTAATACTGGGGAGAAAGGTTTTATTTCTGAATAGCTAATCTGTTCTTCGTAAAGAAATGGGTTCTTTCTGTTTTCTATAATATTTTAAAGTTAAAGCATCGATGCTTAATTAAACTCTAAAATAAGGACAGATAATGTTACTATAATTAAA
The DNA here is from genome assembly GCA_963932145.1 of Acanthosepion lycidas. Taxonomy (NCBI): domain Eukaryota; kingdom Metazoa; phylum Mollusca; class Cephalopoda; order Sepiida; family Sepiidae; genus Acanthosepion; species Acanthosepion lycidas. The sequence goes on along the minus strand of OZ010582.1, from coordinate 83,429,044 downwards.
TGAGCAAACTCGGGCAAAAGCGATATACCTTCTCACAGTTTCCTATACATACACACAAAGTTACAATTAAACTTTACTATAACGCTTATATTGGTTTTATATTCACTCTGAGCTTTGATTTAGCCTTCCTCCCATGAGACCCAGTATGAAAAAAAATGACTGCAATAAGTGGCTCATTCGCCAGATGTGCCTGACGATTTTGGAAACCATGAAAAGTTGCACTACGAGCGTATGTACATCTGTATTTATTAATATATAATTCATAGGTCTGTTTACCTACATTGATCCGTTTTTTTGCACCATAAATTACATAAAATAAATAAATTAATTATCAAATAAATATTTATACGCTTATCTATCGCACGCATATACATTTGCTAATATCTCATCATTTACTTTATATTCACACTGGAAAAGAAGAGATGGATTTATCAGCCGATTGTAAATTACTTGCGAGTGAACGATTTATGTAGAATTAAAAGCAAAATACAACCTCTTTTATTCGAAAAAAATAAAGAAAAAAAGGGGGTTATAAGGTTTGTGACCTTTACTCTGATCAACCAATCAAATAAGAAACAAAAATTCAAAATCATTTTTTATGAATGACCCGGATATTGACAGCCAATGGCAGCTAGACATAAACTTAAAGCGGATATTGTTACATGAAATGAACAACCTATAGAATGGAGTTTCCTAAGAATTAAAAGGTGGATAGATTGGTAATTTAACAAAATGCTAAACAAGTTATATGATTTGTGAATTTCCTACATATTTTTTGTAGTTGATAAATAAATGGCTTCTTTAAGAAACTAGTAAATAATTTAAAGATATAGAATTATTTGGTAAATTAATATGCAACTAAAGATCTTTCATATGATATGTTAAGAACACTAATCAATCAATGTAAAATGTCAAAAAATAGCAACTGAATACCAATACATCTGTACAAGATGTTACTAATACCACCAGGAGATTAATACAAAATTATATTAATTCCAGATTAATCTTACAAATAGAAAGATAAGCCATATATAATACAACGCAATACAACTAAAATATAAGAAAAATTCCAAAGTCTGACTAAATTGTTAAAAAATCTGATGCTTTCGATTAAACACAGAAAACAGGGTTATCATAAAGATCTACATGTCCGTGCCGTTTTTAAAATTTTCTATTTCACCTTAGGAGTTTTATTATCATCTTTTAAACTCCAAAAATATTTAGAAAGTGATGTATTATTTCTGTAAGTAGCGTTGGTAAAGAACAAGATATGTTGATACCACCTAGTCTTAAAAGAATTCTCATCACTACCAATATAGGATTTTTCAACCTTCGGATTTTCTATTGTAGAGATAGTACTAAAATAAACCAAAGATTTAGTTAAACATTTGTTTAGCAATGGGCATTGATCAGAATTCCTACAATTACATTGGCCAGTATCAATATTTATCTTAGAACGTGTATTATGATCCAGATTATTAAATTGGCATAAAATTGATTTAAAATTGTATTATTGTGTAACTTTATAATATCCTCAAGATTATTGGTGCAGCTATAACTTAATTTTAATGTGTTTCTGTTAAATATTTTATTAAGAGAGTTACATTTAGGAAAATGTTTATCAGTCAAATGGAGGAACTTCTGGTCTAACTTAGTACTGACTAATTGATTAAATGGTGGAATGTGCCAAATTATCTTCCTATTTCTATTTTTTTTCTTTGTTCCACTATAATCATATTTTCTAAACTAGGTTTCAGCGTAATTATAACCACTATTCTTTAAAAGTTTATAAGCACCGCAATGTTTATCAAACACAACTTTGTCCGATGAGTGCTTGCTAATCCTAAGTTCTACAGACTGCAATTGTGTAGCAATTTGTACGTTTTCAGTGGAATATCCTAAACTAAATAATATTGCTCTACTTTGTATTGATCTCTTTTAGAATATAAATCTCATCTCCACTCAGCTATCGATTAAATAGTGTCAATATGATCCCGACTGCGGTCGATGTTATATATATATATATATATATATATATATATATATATATATATATATATATATATATATATCATTATTTATTTTAAAAAAAATTTATAACATAAATATGTTATAAAATCACTACAAAAATAGCCATTTTGTTTCAACACCCTCGGTGACTTATCAAGTGATGATGTTGAATGTAAAATAAATGGTTTTAAAAGTTTCAAATTAATTAACAATCCTTCGCAAGGGGAAAACGTTGTTACAAAAGCTAGATTGACCACTCAAAAAACAAGTATAGGAAAATTCAAAAAGCCTGACAACGAAGTCATGTTATAATATCTATTCAGATGTTTAAAATAGGGGTGGTATTAAAAAAGAATTTATTCTAACCAATAATTACTAAATTATATGATAAAATTTAATATTAAAATTAAAAACTGCTAATTTCAAAATCAAAATTTAATCGCTATTAAGTTTACAACTATAAAATTACTGAGGAGAAAAGAAGAAATATATATGTTATTCAATTTATTTCTTCATTGAAGTTACTTTAGCTAATTTTATATCCGGTCCTTTGACAATGTATACATTATATATATATATATATATATATGTGTGTGTGTGTGTGTGTGTGTGTGTGTGTGTGTGTGTGTGTGTGTGTGTGTGTGTTATAAAGAGGTAATCATACAAAGAGTTAAATAGTAATATTAATGTAATTAACTTATTAACAACAATAATTAACTTACAACTTCTGACAACAATTTTATATATAACGATCCCATCATTCAATGGATTGTTTGTAAGTTAATGCCTTATTAAGTGTGTTAGCGAAGAGATTTCGCGATTAATTACATTAATATTACTATTTATTTTTTTGTATGATTACTTCTTTATAATATAAAAATATATATTGCCCAATATATATATATATATATATATATATATATATATAGAGAGAGAGAGAGAGAGAGACAGACAGACAGACAGACAGTGATAGAGACAAAGTGAGAGAGGGATAAAGAAAACATAGATAGAAAGATAGATAGAAAAAGTTGCGTTGTTTTTAACTATTTTTGCTTCACTCTCTGCTTTGTATTAAGATTTATGTTGAGGTACTATCTTAAAAGTTACAAAAAATAAGCTTAATTTTCTTAAAGCAAACAATGCAGCGACTTCATTCTCTTTATGATTAGAAGTAAACAGGTTCGCCTGTCGTCCGGTTCGGTCTATTGAACAGGAGTAGAGGTTTATCCCTTGTGTCCTGTTCAGGATTGGGTTTCCGGATCCTTCTGAAGTCTACTTCCACACTATATTTCTAACGTCTCTGCTTGAACTCTGAAAGGTTATTCACTAATTAAATCTTGACCTCTTCAAGTCTAGAGTTAGCTATTATGTTTCCAGCATAACCCCTAAGAACTTCATTTCTTGCCCTTTCTTACGCTAGTACAACGCCACAAAGTAACCCTCTACTTTGAGTGGCTCTTGGCCATTGTATTGGGTGAATATTAGTAATAAAAACAATTCATTCAATATTCCAAACCGGCATTATTCATTTCTTTCTTTTTATGTGCCGTGTCCTTTCAGGCGATCATAGCTCTCCACTTCCCCCTATCACTTGTGACTCTCAATAAGTTTCGTGCCTCTGCCAACTCCCCAAAACCACGTTCTTTCACTTGCTTAAGGCTGCCAGGTATGTCATGCGTTGCTTTCCTTTGTCTCTTTTCCCCTCTATTCGACCTGTGAGTATCAGATTCTCTAGGCCCTCCTTTCTCATTACGTGTCCCAGAAATTTCATCTACCTCTTCCTTATGTTAAGCAGAAGTTTCCTCCTTGTTTGCATCCTCTCCAAGACCTCATCGTTGCTCACACATTCTCTCCATGAATAGGAGGACAGACGTCACATAGCAGCTCCGTACTATTTTCTTTGTCACCAAAGAAATCCTCCTGTCTCGTAGTAGTCTGCCCAGCTTTTGGAATTTATCCTTGGCCACAGCAACCCGTCTTCGGATCTCAGCCTCGCCCCCACTGTCCTCTGTCAAAACACTTCCCAGATATTAAAACTTCCGCACATAGTTGATTTTAGTGTCCTCGACCTGCAAATCACATATTAAATTTGCCTAATACGCCAGTTTCTAGAAACCCGTAGTACCTCTAATTTTATATTCGTACATGAAAGACGCTCATTTTTTCAGTAATACAAAATTAAGTCAACGTAATGCTTGCTTTACAGGCATTCACCTCATTCATCGACCTTCTTTATGATAGGCCTAGGGTTAAATCACGCTGAAAACGCTAGTTCTCGTTCGATCACCGAAGTTAATTATCGTCAAACCCGGTCTAGTCCTCAGATGGGGGACTGCTTGAGAACACATGGTAATGTAAGCATGATCGGTTCACACTCCTCCACGATCTTTTGAACATTAGTAGAGTTTTATCTCTTGTTTCCTCTTTAGCATTGGGTTTCCATTTTTTTCTAACGTTTACTTCGACTCTATACTTCTAACATTTCTGCCTAAATCCTGAAATTTTATTGTCAATTTATTTATTTTTCCTCAATAGGAGTAGATAAGTTGATATTTCTCTTCAGTCTCCTTGTTTAGTGTTTCATTGTCTTTCATTTTCAATAGCTCCTTTGTTCTTAGGGGAATTATCGTGTTGCTTAGCGTGAACTGATTTAAAAAAATACGAAATAGGTTTCGTCTTTAAATAACACACAAAAGTTGGTAAGCAGTTAAAAACAAGTTAAAAAAGAATGGTAAGCAGATAAAAAAAAATGTTGGTAGGCAGATAAAACCAGGTTTAAAAAATGGTAAGCAGATAAAAAAAGTTGGCAGGCAGTTAAAAACAGGTTAAAAAGAATGGTAAGCAGCTAAAAAAAGGTTGTCAGGCAGTTAAAAACAGTTTAAAAAGAACGGTAAGCAGATAAAATGGTTGCTAGGCAGTTAAAAATAGGTTAAAAAGAATGCTAAGCAGATTAAAAAAAAAGGTTGGTATGTAGTTAAAAAACAGATTAATAAAAGGTCGGTAAACAGTTAAAAAACATAATAAAAAGGGTTGTTTAAGCAGTTAAATATGAAGCACAAGAGGATAGAGGCTCGGATTGCGGAATCGGAGAGCCGAGTTCGAATTCCAGTCGAATGAATTACTTACGTGCTACTCTAATAACCTTGTGAAAAGTATTAATCTTCTTCTTTTACCTCCAGCTATGGATAAATACCAGGACAGACTGGGTTCTATAGACTTGGATGGCAACTGGTCTAGGAGAAGGACAACCCTGAATTCAAACCTTGCAGAGGGTCGTTTGCGGAACTTGTGGCATGTAGTACACCAGGTCTCTGTATTTGGCCATTCAAAAAGTGTGGTTGGTTTTGCACATGGCCTTCACTGCTATAATCAAATCATTTGCTGGGCTGTCGGTTCCTAGGAACTGAGCTACTTGACCTTTATACGTCGAATTCGTTAAAAATCAGGTTTGTAAGCAGTTAAAAACAGGTTTTAAATAAAAGGTTGGTAAGCGGTTAAAAAACCAATAAGTCAATTTTCACTGCACGTATGAATGGTTATGCCGATAAGCGCTGCTGTTGGTCGATCCCTACCAATGATACACGATCAAAACACAGAGGCATGAACCCGCTAAGAAGAGTTACTAGAAACCACTCGTCGATTTTTTTTCCCAGGGTCGGTTCTGTGTCTATTTCTTATTATATTCGTACTTTTTTTCTGTTTTTATGTTTCGTGCTTTTTCTGTACTTCTTTCTTCTTATTTTTCAATGAATTCAACACATTTATCCGAATAAATTCTCAATATAAGCTGGGTCTTTGTTTATTTGCCATTTCCTTTCAGTTCAAACACGGAAATCAAATTATGAATTCCGCATTCAACCGATTCATTTAAAAGCTGTTTGATTTCCCGGGAGTCGTCTGTCGCCTGCAGAGAATGGAAATAATTCGGGAGGGAAGGAGGATCTTTCGAGATCTTGTTCCGAATAGATCTATAAAAGTACGCACAGACAATAATATATACGCGCTTATATGCATTGTGGACAGACAACTTAAATACATTTACCAAGCGGAGCAAAACGTCAAAAATTTATGACATCTAATAAGGATGAGAAATTCACCATCTAAGGATAAGGGACTGAGACCACTAAACATTTCATCATGACAGTAGTTTAAAAGATGATATGGAATATATATATTAGGTTGGTGCAAAAATAATGTCGTTTTCTCACATATGTTAATATGTGAGAAAACGACATTATTTTTGCACCAACCTAATATATATATATATATATATATATATATATATATATATATATATATATATATACAAAGAAATAATCACTCATAGAATCAATAAGATATATTAATGCGATTATTGGCGACATCCATCGCTAGTAGTATAATGCATGCATTAAAATACTGTTAATCATAGAGTGAAGTGATCCTCGTCTATAAAATTGATGTCTGTTGTTTCCAGTTTATTTCATGTTAAAATGCTAGTACTTACGAATAGTCTTCTATTCATCATCAGGCATGTGTTTTTTGTTCCTTATAAAATCAAAAACTTGAAGACGAAATAATTGTTTGTCGACCGAAAGATGTTTTTTGAATATCTGCTATTATTGACGGTTGTGTACGATCTCGGAACGTGCAAAAATGCAACTCTAAGTTTTTCAAAATTTTAAGTGAGAATTTTATTTAAATATTTCTTGTGATGTGTTAAATGCACGTATTCTATTTTTACAAGTGTATTCAGTTTATATGTCATGAACTAAGAAAATAGTTCAATTATGTAGTGTAATGTCTTAGTAGTAATTTTTTTTTTATAGGAATTTTCATGTACTGCGGATCGATAGTTTTTTATAAACATAAAACATTAGGCAGCAAATAATTTACATACAAAGAAATAATCACACATAGAATATATATTTATATATATATATATATATATATATATATATATATATATATATATATATATATGTATGTATATATATATGTATTCCATATCATATATATATATATATATATATTCCATATCATATATATATATATATATATATATATATATATATATATATAATTATTTATTTAAAAATATGATTCCAACACGCTACATAAGAGTTCGCATGTTTCAAAACAAGAGCCGAAAACTTCAATATAATTATTTGAATTAAATTGAATTAAAGTAAGCTCTGTTACATAATTCAAGCGAAATTTTTTTTTTTTTTGGGGGGGGGGATAACTTATTTCTGAAATGTACGTGTTTTAATAGCAGATTCATTATTGAAATCAAAA
>OZ010582.1:83391757-83419257 GCA_963932145.1 Acanthosepion lycidas | reverse complement strand
TATCAAATTGCGATAATACTGTTCACTTTAGTATGATGTCTTTGTTAAAAACCGACTACACTGGCGGTCCCAAGAAAAGAAACAGAAAATGCATACATATGCTGCAATCCCACTGAACAATTTGGCCTACGTTGCCCAAGCAGTAGTTCAGCATACTAATAACTACCTGGAAGCTAAAGGCCACCATTTTAAGCATCTCTTGTGAAATATTTACTCCTTTTTAAATTGGCTTGACTGACCTGCATTCGATTCCAGGATTTTTATATACTGATTTTCAAGTAAGGAAGGCGTACTCTGCGTGAAGTATTGGTATTAATTCATCTTCTTATTCCGGTTTGACCTTATGCAAGAACAATCTTTCTAAAACAATAATCCTTACTAATCCATGTAGTATTTGATTGAGGTCAGAAAATTACCCGAGGTCTGCATCGCATTTAATATCGATCAGGAACCTTTCATCTAAGAAGAATTGATCTCGGATGACGTCAGTATGTACTGGGTCCACATTAAACCATTGGGTTCGATGTCACATCCTCCTCCTCCTCATCATCATCATCATCATCACCACCACCATCAGTCCCATGATCGAGTGTGGTTGTAGGGTCCCATACGCAGCTACGCACCTGACCGGTTCAGTTCATATATATGAGTTGAAAGCCGGGGGGGGGGGTTATGGGGTTAGGGTTAGTATTTATGCGTAGCGTTTTCTGGTCAAATAGACCTTCTGGAGCCCATTCATTTCCAAGTCAATGCACAGCCAATGTCCAGTAACTCGAATGCTTACTTTGCTCACGGACACGTGGCCATTGATTCCATCTGGGGAAATGTCCGCCCTGGTCGTTCACTTTAGTCTAGGAAGTTCTCCGATCAGTGATGCCGCATAATCGCTGCACTGGTTGCATATAAAGCTATGGAGTCCAGTCTAACTCGTTTAGCTACACGGACGTTGACCGTACGCCCTACAAGCAGGTTCCTCTGCTCTTTGGAAGGTTTCTTTTAATATGGACATCTTCGTGTTTGGTGATTTTAATGCACATGAAAACACGTGGCTTAAACATTATATTGCCACCGATGTTTCCGGCATTCAAACTCTCTCATTGTTCATTGCTCAATCCCGTACTTAAATCGTGAATTTCCCTACTCGCTTCCCTAGCTAATGTGAGCAACAGGCTTTTGCTGACCTTCGCAGTACTGTCCTCTAAACTGATGAAACAACCATTTACTTCTGTCTCGAAAGTAATCTTCTCCAACAAACCCAAATCTGCGGCTGATGTCAAAAATGATCTTCAGTCTGTTGTTAAGCTGAGCAAAAGACGGTTTGTTAATTTTAACGCCTCCAAAGTTAAACTGCTCTTTATTAATCATCTGAGAAACCTTTTTTTTTTTTTTCCCTTCCATCAATATGGCTGATGCTAACCTCCAGGAGAGTGACTCGTTACACCTTTTCGCGTTAAAATTCTTGGCTGACATGAAGTGGAAATATAAAATCTACTGCTAGTTTAGCTGCTAAAAATATTGTTTCACTATGTCGAGAGAGACAATTTTTCTCTCTAGAATCTATCTATGTCTGCCATTCTTTTATGCTTAGAATATTGCTGCTATACATGGTCTGGTGCCTCTGATTTACATCTAGAGATCCTAAATAACATCCAAAGAAGAATCAGCAATATTATTGGTCCTCATATGGCGTCTTGTCTTCAGTCACTTTCCTACCGCCATAAAGTTGCCTCCCTGTGCCTTTTCTATAAATACTTTTAATAGCAACGGTTCGGATCAGCTTTTCGCTATGTTACCTAGACTTTATGAATTTAAGCGCAATACAAGACTATTGACGAGGTCACACCAATATGACGTTGAGTTGGTTAGATGTAACCGTAAATTCTATGCTAAGCGTTTCTGTTCTCGCACTTCTCGCTTATGGAACTCTCTTCTGTTTCCATGCTTTCCGATCTACTTTAATCTTCAACATTTTCAATGCAATGTCAATAGCTATCTACTGTCCTCCTGATTACTCTTCTTTTGTTCTCTAGGAAAGTTTCTATTTTTCTAATAGTGTCTTAGTGGCTTTATTTCATTGCTTGAGATGAATTCGATTAAAAAAAATCTGCTGGGTGTATAACCACTCTACTCGCCGGAAAACCCGAATGGAAGAATGGGTTTAGTCGCCAATGATACGACCATACGACAGTGAGTTTCGGGTTACGTGGAAAATTATGTCACGTATCATTTCAGAACGTCGAAAAATCTAGAGGGCTGACCTAGAACATGACCACATAGGCCTCCAATTGCAGAGGATACCGGTGGCTTTGTCGACATACACAGGAAGTCAATCCAACTGGATTTATGCAAAATGGAAGGTAACCTGTTGCAGTGGAGGTTATTTTGAATCTTACTCTTCGGAAATGACTGTATCCACTTTTTTCGGCTGTCTCTTCAGTCACTAGATATTTTCTTGTCGCTAGCATGCCACAGTCGCTAACGGGACCGATTATATAAACATGCCTATTGCGCGGGCATTATGGATTTTACAAGTTTATAATGTTTACATTTCTGATATGTACTCGGATTATAACGGCACCGGGGAAAGTCGTCGAGTGAGAAACATGGTATTGTACCACCTTCTAATCAGGCAGGAAATACTTGCCTTGAAAATCAGCATTTCAAAACCGCATTTATACGTGGCCTCTAATGCTAAGCACAAATCCCCGGATGTTAACGCTGGAATAAGAAGACGGAAAGTAGAAAATCGAAGAAGATCAAATGTTAGAAGTTCCCCGAAGCCACATACCTTCTACAGCCGACAATATGCGACGGATTTTAGTACTGAGTAAGCAATTATTTTAATTATGAAAAAATTATTTTCGTATTCATATCAGACATTACTTCGATAACGTTAAATGAAATTTTCAGTGTTGAACTGGAATGGATTGAGATTTTCTATGGGCATATTTTGGATTTCTGTACTGGCAGCTCTGGACAGTAGCGTAATTGGCTCGGATTCGGAAATCGGAGAGCCGAGTTCGAATTCTAGTCGAGATCACTACATTCACTTACGTACTAATATCCCAGGGAAAGGTGTGAATCCAACTCTCCATGCTATGGGAAAATAATAAGATATACTGGATTATATATCCTTTCCATAGCAGAAAGAAATAGAAACTTACTACTGGAAAATATTCAGTCATGACTCGAAAGAAACATGATCGTTCATAAGTGTATCACGTATAACCCCTGAAGGATAACATGTTCGTTTTTTTTATCCCCAAGTATGGAAATAAAGCCACTAAGATGCAAGAGTGAGTGTGAGAGAATAAATATAACTAGATGCTCCGAAAAATAGTTTGGTTTTAGAATTGATTTCCTCCAAGTAAATTAAAATGAGCACAGGCTAACGACACAGATATTTCATTCCAGACCTCCAATTCTTTGCTAAAGATGTTCGATAAATAGTCGGTTAATTCTACCGCGCCTGGGACTATTTTCATCTTTCTATTCTGCTATATCTTTGTAAAAATCAGATTAGACAAAAAATGGCGTATCGTTGCTATATCTCGGTTGGAACTTCCCAATCCTCACCTTCCAGTTCAAGATCGTTTATGCGATCAGGTCAAAATAGTTGATGAAATCTTATGAGGGAAGTCTCATTTTCCACAATGCTATCTCTTTCCACACAGCCGTAAACCTGTCGTCAAACTGTTATTTCTATGGTAAATGTTCAAATGAGTTCCTTTCTTTATTTTCATCGGTTCACACATTTGCAGCTAAGAAACATCATGCCATTGTTTAGGAGCCGAATCATCCACATTTTCGCCTTATTCGACATGTAAGAAGAAAATTCAACTCGGACACATTTTCCCCAAGAATTGCTAGCTTGTGGCATGAACTCTCACGGGATTATTTCTCTGAACACTTCAATCTTGACATCAGGTTAAGTGTAAGTCGTTGTCTAGCCTCCTTATCCTCATATTCTACACCTCGCTTTTTACCGCCTTCTCTTCCATTCATATGACGCCCCTCGTTAAAAATTAACATTTCGACTGAAACCATCTACCTTGAGTTGCTCTCGAGCTTTGTAGCTGGTGAACTTAAATAAAGAAAGTGGAAGACATATGTATAAACAGAAACGTACGTATATATATATATATATATACATATATATATATATATATATATATATATATATATATATGAAGTACAATAAGTGCACATGAACAGAGGGATGTAAGTACAGAAAAAGGAAAGATTTAATTTAAACTTAAAATGAAATTGCTAAAAAAATTTGGAATAATTTCAGAAAAGTTTCGCACCCAAAAGAGTAAGTATAAAAATCGATAGATATATGAAAATATATGAATGTGTATTTACATATATGCATATATGTATATCTTTCGATATATATACATATATATATATATATATATATATATATATATATATATATATATATATATATATATATATATATATATAGAGAGAGAGAGAGAGAGAGAGAGAGAGAGAGAGATACATTTTTTTTTAGAATTTATGTAAGACTCATTCACAGATCAAATGTATAATGTGAATGTGATCGTCTTTGGGTTCGAAAGGGAACATTCCTCTAAAAAGTGTTAGTTTAACTTTTGAGTTAATTTATGACCAAAGGCGAAATGCATGAATCACTTCCGATATAAAATAATTTTTTCTTCATGGTGAAAATAAATAAGATAAAAAGTGACAAGAGGCAATGCCGTGGGGTCCCATGAGATTTTTTAAACAATTAAAGAAAGAAAATATGTGGAAAACCCAAGGAAGAAGCTGCGACAATAAAAACACATTTTCTTATTTTATATCGTTCTCGGTATTTACTAGAGTTAGACAAGTGGAAAATTTTGCCTACATAAATAGACGTACTCTACTGGCATTGTAGATTTTACAAGTTTATGAAGTTTAACTTGTTGATCTTCAATCTGATTAAAACTTGTGAAAAAATTGTTCCACTTTCTAATAAAAAAGGAATTGAAAATTGCCATTTAAAAACTTCTCTCTTATACTAGACAAATAGCACTGGTGGGCAAAGTACAACTATATTAGACACTTAGTAATTACTTATGTAATGTTATAGACATACAGTTTAACAATAACAGAAGATTAAGATTAAACTATCATTATTGTTAACAATTACTTTCGGCAACTGTCGGTGTGGCCACGGGGTTTTCTCCGAACGTAGATTCTACATACCCGCAAGTCTGTATGAGTCTCACTATTCTTCCCTTTTTGATGGTTGCTTATATATCTACCTGTCATCCTGTTTAGGACACCTCGGCCTGGTGTAATGTTTAGAAAGCTTGTCTTGCAAGATCAATTACGACTGAGTAGTGAGTTCGATCCTCACTGGGTGCCCCATACTTTAGGCCTTGCGCCACATCTAAGCCTGGCTTACAAAATCACTGTGCACCTCGGCGTGGTGTAATGGTTAGTAAACTTGTCTTACTAGATCAGTTACTACTGAAAAGTGAGTGTGATTCTCACTGGATGCTCCATACTTTCGGCCTTGTGCCACATCTAAGCAACGCTTGGAAAATCTCTACCTGTCATCCTGTTTGCTTCAAGCGTGTTCATCTCCAGTGAAGCTGTGTCGAAAGGCCTGTCGGAGGGTGGGGGCTCCGTTGACATCAAACTGAGGTACATTTCTACGCTTGGTAGCTAGGATTTCACACAGGTGAATCCGCTGATGTATCTGGCTTAGTTTATGTTGTCATCGTCTCAAACCAGTTACATAATGCATTCATGCTGATGCAGCTTGAAAAGTGAAAGCATTCTTCTTCTTCTATGAACCGTGTCGCTTCAGGATGTGGTCTATCATGGCTCTCCACAATTTCTTAAATTTTATATTTCTTCGTAAACTTTGTCTTTTCCCTGTCTCTCCTAATCCCTATCTTGACAACCATTTACATGAGCTGTCCTCTACTTCAATATGTCATATCATTGTCAAATTTTCCAAGCCCTCTTTCCTCATTATGTGTCGTAGACATTTCACCTGCCTCGTTCTGATGTTAAGAATAAGCGTCCCTTTCGTTTCCCTTTTCATCATTTCTCACATTTCTCCATAGTATTTTCAGAATCCTTTTGTAGAACACCATTTCTGTTGCCCCAAGTCTCCTCTTCATCCGTGATGAGATTATCCAGCATTTTCCTGTTTCTTCATACTTTGCTTAGCTTTTAGAAAGCCTCTTTGGCTATCCCAATGCACCTTCGGATTTCGGTGTCGTATTTTCCATGTTACAACACTTCCTTTAAATATTTACATTTGCTTGGTTTTGGCCTCCTCAATTGTTAATTCACATGTTGCACTCTTCATTTTCCTGACAACTTCTGTCTTCTTACAATTGACATTTAGTCCTTTCTTCTCTCTTTCCGTTACAATCTTATGAAGGCGTTTCTGTATTCTCCTTTCTGCGTCTGCTATAAACGCTGTGTCATGCGCATATCTATTTTTTTAAAGATTTATTGCCGCCAATAATGAATCCTGATAGGAATTCAAATTCTCTCCGGATCATCTCACTATAAAAGATCAGTGAGAATACAAATCCTTGTTTTATACCGCTTTCTATTTGTACATATTTACTGAATGCATTCTCTATCCGGATGCAGGCGGTTTGCACACAGTATACGTTCTGGATTATTCTCTTCTCCCTCCAGCTATGTGTTAATTAGTGGGACTGTTATTATCTAAAACAATTCCAGAAATCTAAATATATTTTCTTTTTCCTGCAAAGGGTTAACAAGCCGTAAAAAAAAAAAAAAACTATGAATTGAATTATTTCTTGCTTCCATCACATGTTTATATTAGGTTGGTGCAAAAAGAACGTCGTTTTTTCATATATGTTACTATGTGAGAAAACGACATTATTTTTGCACCAGCCTAATACAAAAGAACTACAAAAGGAATTAGGAACAAATGAAAAATCTGAGGAAGATGCGAAAAATAAAATTAAATTATGAATTAAATGCAATGATATAAAAAAAATAAATAAATAAATAAACCATTCCTCACCCGTCTTTGGGGCAGGTATAGTGGTTTATCCCTTGTTTGTGGTCTAGGATTGTGCTTCCCGTTCCTTCTCATAAAGTCTTCACATTCTCTTTTTCTCCCAGTAACACTTTGCGTCTTAGTGGCATTATCACCTTGCTTGGAGGTAAAGTGATTAAAATATACCGAAAGACGAAAGATATACATATTCTTTTGCTTATTCATTATATTCATTTCAATTTTACATGTGGTCACATTAATGGTTCATCTGTGCGGGTCACACTCACTACACGGGTGGTTCCCAAAATTTATCTTACTCGTGCTGAACTTTAGAGCATATAGAAATGCTTCAGTCTCCTTTTTACATAAACTTCATCCGGCCAACTACGAAACTAAAGATTTCACAACCCAATATAACCTGGCTTAATCTGTCTTAATGCACTTCTTGTTATCCAACATATGCAACGTGTCGATCATCTTATTCGCTTGTAGCTGACAGCCATACATGAACTTTATTACGAATTTCAGTTAGAAATTTTCAAATGTAATCATACTTTTTTCCCTGTGCACTTAATTTCATCTTGAAGAATACCAGTGCACCGTGGCGCACAGTTTAAACAGCAGTGCACTACTCTGGTAAACTACTTCTGAGACATGAACTGACTTACCGCCACGTTACGGAAACTATAAAGAAAGTTACGACTAACGCTGCGCTGAATTCAAACTGCGTACAAATGAAAGAGTATATGGATGGATTTTAACGAATTGAAAGAAAAATGTAACGGTTAATTAGCGCAAATTAATGAGAGAAAAGAAGTAAAGAAAATAAAAAGAAAAGAAGTACAAATAACAATAAGGAAGGAAGGAAAATGAAGGAAGGAAGGAAATGAAGAAAGAAAGGAACGAAGGAAATGAAGGAAGAAATGAAGGAAGGAAATGAAGGAAGGAAGGAAGGAAATGAAGGAACGAAGGAAGGAAACGAAGGAACGAAGGAGGGAAATGAAGGAAGAAATGAGGGAAGGAAATGAAGGAAGGACGGACGGAATGAAGGAAGGAAGGAAGGAAGGAAGGAAGAAAGAAATGAAGGAAGGAAGAAAATGAAGGAAGGAAGGAAATGAAGGGAGGAAAGAAGGAAGGAAGAAATGAAGGAAGGAAATGAAGGAAGAAATGAAGGAAGAAAGGAAATGAAGGAAGGAAGGGTGGAAATGAAAGAAGGAATGGAATGAAGGAAGGAAGGAAGGAAGGAAGGAAGGAAAGAAGGAAGGAAGGAAATGAATGAATGAAGGAAGGAAGGAAGGAAGGAAATGAAGGAAATGAAGGAAAAAAAGAAGGAAGGAAGGAAGGAAATGAAGGAAATGAAGGAAAAAAAGAAGGAAGGAAGGAAGGAAGGAAGGAAGGAAGAAGGAGGGAAGGAAGGAAGGACGGTTATGAGTAGGGAGAGAAAGCAACAAAGAATGTAAGAACGAAGGCAGAAAAGAAAGAAAGAAAGAAAGAAAGAAAGAAAGAAAGAAAGAAAGAAAGAAAGAAAAAATAAATGTAGGAAAGAAAAAGAACACAAACAATTACGAAAGAAAGAAACAAAGAAAGAAGAATCAATGAATACAGTAGAGAATAAATGAAAGAAAGAAAACGGACAAGCAATTAAGAAAGAAAGAAAGAAAGAAAGAAAGAAAGAAAGAAAGCAAGAGTGCAGTAAAGAAAGAAAGAATAAATAACTGCAGAAAAAAGAACAAAAATTCATAAAATAAATAAAGAATGAAATGCGGTAAAGAAAAAAAGAAAGAAAAAAAGAAAGAAAGAAACAAACAAACAAAGTAATGTAAAGAAAAATAAACATAGAAAGAATAAATAAATGCAAGAAAGAAAAAATTACGAAGAAAAGAAACATAGAATGAATGAATGCAGCAAAGAAGGAAAGAAAGAAAGAATCAGTGCAAGAAAGAAAGAAAGAAAGAAAGAATGAAAGAAAGAAAGATTAATCAAGGGAATGGAAGAAGAAAAATGTATAAAAGAAGAAAGTAAAGAAAGTCGCGAATTAAAGAAGGATAAGTGGTCAAAGAGGAAGAATGGAGGAGAACATTAGAAGCGCCCGCAAAGCAAAGAGGTAGGAAAAGAGAAGACAAATGTTGCAGGCGATCATTGTCAGAAAGAGGAAAAACAAGCAATCAAAACTGTAACCTGTTCAAATGCTTTATTACTGCGTTCTAAAGGCATTATTCAACCTGTCGCTTCTTCCGGTCGCTTTACCTTCCCGCACGCCTTATTTATCCGCCATTGTTTATTCAAGACAAAGCGGCTTTCTTTTCGCAGGGCCGAGAAAACAATCGTCCCCTCCGACTTCAATCACGCTTTCACCATCGTCACCGTCGCAGCCACTCGGAAAACTTCTTCATCATTTCTCTTCATTCTTAATTGCTCAATTTACCTCTACTTAGGAGTAGCTTAACTTCGTTAGTAAGACGCTGACAGCTGAGTATTGTACACAGATGTTTACATAAAACATAACTATGAGAAAATCAAGAAAAGTAGCGGGAGCAAAGAAAAGCAAAAAAAGTCATAACACAAATAAACCAATATAAACTAAAGCGATCGAAAATTTAGTGGATGTACAGGTTTCTTAAGTAAAAATACATACATAATCTAGTCTCTTTAGCTTTCTTTACTGACGTACGGGCTGTGGCGAAGGAGATTGTTATTGAGAGAAAGAGTGTAGTTAAAAGTAATTGCGCATGCGCATACTTGCATCTTTCTTTTTCTGTGTACTTGTCAATTAGTGTGTCTGCGCGATTGTCAGTGTTGAAGCGGTTGCCTCGAAGCAGCATGAATGGATTTGCGACTATGTACATCCTGGTATTTGTTTGGCTTATCCAATTCAACTTAAGCTGACAATTTCATAGAAGACTGTATACCACCAAATCTACTTAAATATTGAAATATCTTAGTGCCAAACATGACGTTGCAGATACGAAAGTTGATTTTATGGGCTTTTCTTTTTCAATTTCATTCCATTTTTGACAAAGGAGAATCAAATCTTAAGTAGAAATATAAATTTTAAATTTTCATATTTACATCTACTTTATTATTTCACTATTTTTCTCTTATTTTTGCGCTGTTTTTTTTTTTTAATGTTTACTATGAGTTCTTCAGCAAGTTTCTAGATTGCAAAGAATAAATAATTCTCTATCTTCATTTGCCCAGGTCTCTTCTTCATCTGCAATAAGATTGTCCAGCATTCACTGTACAACACAGCAATCCTTTCTTTGCCTTCGCATCTGTTAAAATATATATATATATATATATATATATATATATATATATATATATATATATATATATATATAATAGTAACAAATCCGTTGGTATATAATCCAAGTGGATAAAATATTACAACTAATCCACATAAAGAGCTCAATGTATTTATTATTATAGAGCAAATAATTAATGAACAATAAAATCTAAAATCAACTCATATGGGGAATAACCTATTTCATTTCGCCCGATGAAAACACCGGTCGTCTGTCTTATCAAACCCAGCGTTGACTGAATTTGTGTCAGAAATAGAAATTAAACTCTGAAGCATAAAAAAAAAAAAAAAAAAAAAAAAAAACCCAAAAATTAATACAGAATTTATCCATTTCAATGTTTCAATCAGACGAAAGGTACGAGGAGGGTTAGGAGAGAAATTTTATCAAATTAACCCGTATATTAAACTTATGACATTAATTTGGGATTATATGAAGAATGAAATATTAATTTAAAATTAAAAGAGCAATAAAGAGCGGTTTAAAAATAACTTTAAAACATATAGGTAGAAGATGTAAAGAATGAATGGCAGATCTTAGACTAGGGGAAGGTTTATGAATTATAAATATAGTGTAAAGAGGTGGGGAAATAGAAAATAGAAAATGTTATACTTTCGACATTTGAACAGTTAGAGAGGAGTAAATATTATGGAAATATAGTAGCTTATTAAGTCAAACTTAATTAGCTAATTAATTTCTGATACGAACTCAGTCCACGCCGAGGTTGATGAAAGAAACGACTAGTCTTTTCGTCTTCCGAAAAAAGTTATTCTCCATATGTGGTGATTTTGGATTTTATTGTTAATTATATATATATATATATATATATATATATATATATATGAAAAGTGTGTGTATATAAATATAAATAAATATATATATATTTTTACCTATCATAATTTCACACAAACCCCACCACACGTATATACATACATGCGAGGAAATATTATTCAGCGGGGAAAAAAAAAAAAAAAAATGACATGTATACATTAACGAGACATTCACGAGACATTTCCGCCACACTTCCAATCTTTAAATTTCAACATACAAATGCGTATGTATAGACACAACACCACCCGTATACATACATATGTCATATCCGAAACTGCCCACATATGTTTATATATGTATGAGTCCCGACGGACGACCAAGTATGTATATGTGTCTGCATACATCGATGTTTGCGTTAGTACGATGAAAAAACGACGAAGTTTCCCCCACCACTTCCACAATAACACCAATACACGCAATCTACATGAAACCAAAAATTAAAAAAAAAATTAATCAGTTTGTCTGACGATCGCTAAAGCGTGAAACCCAGGTTCACAAGCTCACATCTATCCAACCATATATATATATATATATATAGATAGATAGATAGATAGATAGATACACCTAGTGAGCCAGACAAACCTACCTAGGTTTCACCTAAACGGATCGTCAGGGATTGATTTGATTATTGGCAAATCAAAAATTCGAGGGTTTTTCGAAACGAGTCTAGTTATCTATAGTTGTATATATATATATATATATATATATATATATATATATATATATATATATATATATAGTTTTAAGGTATGGTATATTTATGGGTTAAAGTGTTCAATATCAGGGATGAAGCGTATGTAAATATAAAAGTAGATATTGTAGTCAACACCTATCAGCATCTTTCTGTTCTATGCCTAAGCGCAATCTTTAGGCCATGTTTGCGTTTAAGTATGAAACAGACTGTCTCCGTTTGGTATAATATTTACGTTGTCTTTGTTGGAAATATGTTTGTTTAATGTAACGTTATGCTGGAATGTGATTTTCTCTATGTTATTAACGCAGCTATAGCTTATTTTAAGATTATTTTGCTAAAAATCTTTTTTTAGTGTTGGAGAAGGTTAAAATGCTTTTATGTATTAAATTTAGAAAAAAAATCATCCGATATTTGTTTGAACATTACGATTAAAAGGTGCATTAAAGCATATTATTTTATACTTCAGATGTTTATTTTTATTTTTAGCTCCTTTGTTTTTTCTACATACTCTAAATTGACTTTACTTCTAAAGGCCATACGTATTTAATTTTATTATTATCAAATCTCTGCTTATTGCAGGAGTTCGTACATAACTTTGACTGATTTATGTAAATTATCTATACATTCTTTACTGACGTATCTCTTGTTATATAGATCTTTGGCATATGCTTTGTAATAACCATTATTCAAGTCTAAGGTCAGGTCGAGAAAGTTGATCATTTTAGCATTGGTGGTAGTGGTAATATTTAATTCGCCATCTTTGAAAAATACATACACCGTTTTGGCAAAAGATTTTTTGCAGTGTCATATCTGATTATATTTTTCATAGAATTTTACATTTGCCTTGCTCACGCACACACATACACACACAAGCGCCAAATTGAGCAAGTGTTGACTGCTATATCCAGGGTCTCTCCCCTCTCTCTTTCACTTTATATATATATATATATATATATATATATATATATATGTGTGTGCATATGTGTGTGTGTGTGTGTGTGTGTGTGGAAAAGGTTCCAACGAGAGAAAAATGTATATTTAAAAAAAAGAGAGAAACCGCAAAAGTTTTTGGTTATAATGTGGATTTGTTTTAGTGTATATATTATATATCATTCTTCATATTTTTGTTACACGGGTTTCTGGTCACATGACCTTCTTCAGGACAAATAAAAGGAATCAATTTTTAAAGGAATGAATTTCCCTTATGTAATTTTAATGTTTCATTGGTCGTTTTCTAGACAGTTGGCATAAGTGAATTTCTACCTAACTGGTAATAAAATCATTACGTTTGTTCTGAGTGGTGGGGATAATAGATGTGTTGATGAGACCGGAAGCACGTGTAGCAGAAATATGAAGAATAAAATATAATATATACACGAAAACAACTCCACATTATAACCAAAGACTTTTGCGGTTTCTCTCTTTTATAATATATATAAAGACATTTTTTTATGTTTATACGTTCTTTTTATAGATACAAAATTTAAGTAAATTCTCTGTTTATAATAAACAGTATTAACGACGTTTACCGGCCTAAATATCCGACAAATTTTCATAGAAAATATGCGTCCACCGACAGGAATCGAGCCTGTATCCTAAACGGAACCATCATATAGCCTGACATGCTTTTACCGCTTGAGCCACAAAGGAGCGTTTCGGTTAGGAAGGTCGACTTTACTGTTTTTAAACTTACAATTCTCCATGATTTTCTCTCGTACATTCATATCTGCTCGATACGTATCCAAATGTAAACCAATTACATCACACATTATGAAATGGACATTTTTTAGGTTTATACGGTCTTTTTATAGATACAAATATTTAAGTAAATGCTCTGTCTGTAATAACCTGTATCATATACAGACCTGTTTGTATGAACCAGTATCCTATACGGAAAAAAGTTATCGGATATTCAGAACGGTAAATGTCATTAATACTGTTTATAAACATAAAAAATGTCTTAAAATAATTGTCGGATTTTGTCCATTTCATAATGTGTGACGTCACATATATATATATATATATATATATATATATATATATATATATATATATATATACAAACACACACACACAATTGGAATTAAGATACCTTTAGTTAATAACCAGCTTCACCTACGAATTTTAATTTTAAAATTCGCAGGATTTTTTAAAACTGTTTAGAATATAGAGTTTGAAAAATCCAGCGAATTAGAAAATTAAAATTCGTAGGTGAAAATGGTCATTAACTAAATGAATCTTAATTCTAATTGTAAAGAGAATTTGGTCTGTTTAAAGAAAATAAACACTGAGCGCTCTTTTGCATGTTAGTTTTAACATATTCCAAATTCTATGTTGTGTTAATAGGACTAGCCTGGATTATGCTAATGGTTACCACCTGTATATATATATATATATATATATATATATATATATATATATATATATATATATATATATATATACACACACACACACATATATATATAGATAGATAGATAGATAGATAGATAGTCAGTCATCCATAGACAGACAGTTTCGCTGTATCGCAGCTCCTCAGTGTGGCTAGACGTCCGATTACTTCAAACGGGGAACGAAACCCGACTGATTTGATATATCTATATATAATGAATTTTTTTTAAGAAATATTTTTGTTATAACTATGACTAAAATAGCTAAGATTTCTAAAAAATATTTAGTGTCTGTTTGAATTTCTGAGATGAGGGGGTTATCATTATTTACATGCAGACGATTGTCATTGTTGTTGTTATTATCACCCAATCCCCTTATGTCTAAATTTCTGGAATGAGAAGTTATCATTATTTACATCATTTACATGCGAACTATTGTCCACATCTTTGTTGTCGTATCACAACGTTTCAGCATTTGTGTCCTTTGGCCTTCATCAGTTTTATGTTCCCGGATCGAATAACAATGGCCGATATGTTGTTATACCAACTACAAAATGAAGAGAATAGCACGCGTGTAAATAACATAAATATCCCTTTGGTGAAATCGCAGTCTCTTGGGGCGAGGGTAATAGGAATTATTCTCTGATATGAAAGTATCGTTAAGAAAATTTTTCAGTTGAAAATTATGTTAATTCATTCAGATTTCGAAAATAAGTAAAAAATAAATAAGATAGTGTAACGGATCTTCTCATATTTTCTATAAACTTTTTTTTATGATATTTTGAATGGGAAGATGTCCTTGACGAGGGTGATCCTGGTTCTCTGAAATTTCGAATCCTTTTTTACTATCCATTCACACAATCGTTAAATAAATGTTCTGAATTAAATATGTACATAGGAGATATTTTTACAAATCTTCATGTGCACCACTGCTTGCTTCATCCTGACTTACGACCATACCACGATCTTATTTAATGACTCTCTGTCGTGTGTATTTCTTGGGTGTGTTGTATTGAGTTAACAATAGCAAAATAAACACACAAACATTAACTCGCACACACATACACGCACACATATATATATATATATATATATATATATATATATATATATATATATATATGTGTGTGTGTGTGTGTGTGTGTGTGTGTGTGTGTGTGTGTGTGTGTGAGTGAGTGTGTGTGTGTGTATGAATTACAATTAATGAGATCCAAACAATTTACGTCATACAGATGATCATTTCATACATACGAAAGAAGATTTTTCCTGAACATATCAATGCAAATGCATTTACTAAAATTTATTTTTTAGTAAATGTATTTGCATTAATAAGTCCGAGGAAAAACTACTTTCCCATCGGCGAAATAATCATCTGTATGAGGTAAATTGTTTGGATCTCATTAATTGTAAGTCACTTATATGCGCTATAATAAAAGTCATATTGAGCTGCCTTTTGTGGATCAGTTTTAACATTTTATATTAATAGGATCTACTTGGATTACTCAAGGAATGTTTTCTAACGTCTCTGTCTAGATTCTGAATATTTTCTTACTAATAATTTCTTCATTTTTTTCTTTACCCTCAGTCGGTGTCGATAGTTTCGTCTGTCGTCTGGTTCACACTTCCTCCCCCAGGTCTTTTTAAACTATTTTCACTGTTTCGGATTGGGTTTCCGGTTCTTTCTAAGGTCCCCTTCACTCCCAGTAGAACACTGCTTTTTAGTGGCATTATCGCCATGCTTGGCATGAATTGATTAATAATACAAAAAAAAAAAAAAAGAAAAAATTAAAATAATTTAATTTAAAAAGGTAACTATTTTTAGAACTCTGATTTTAAGTCCCGAAACACTGGAAGGGTTGCATCAGTGCACACGTAAGAATGAAGACATTAGAATTCATATATATATATATATATATATATATATATATATATATATATATATATAGAGAGAGAGAGAGAGAAATAGAGATAGATAGATAGATAGATAGATTCATACATATATATGTATACGTGTGTGTATGCCCTCGCGTGTCTGTGTGTGTATAAAGAGATGGAGAGAAAGGGAGAGAGAGAGAGAGGGGGAGAAAGGGAGGAAGAAACAAAAGAAGTAACTAAGAAAATTATAAGTAGCAAGAAACTGTAAAATCTCGAAGAAAGCGTTTACAGTCCAATCTCGCTAATTACCGCGAGAATGAAACATTTAAGGAAGAAAATAAACGTACCTGGATTTTGCTCTTTTGCTGCGGAAATTAAGGAATAATAAAGTTGGTAATTATCCCCATAATCATAGAAGCACGAAGAATTCTCCTGAAATACCTCATGAAAAAAAAAAAAAAAAAAATAGGTGAAAGAAAGGTACTTCTCAAAACGAAACGTATGCATACTACAGAACTTAAAGCTTTTCAAGTTCTGATTAAAGCTGGAAAATTAACCAAAACATGTTTTCAGATTCAACGTTGGAGTTGGAAGAAAAAGTAAAAATCCATCACATATTATCCTAGTGTCATTTTAAACTGACATTTTTTAAACAATTCAACCTCAGCAAGGCGGGAATGTCATGAGGCCACAGGGTTTTACAGAGACGCAGATGATGACACAGTCTTAACAGCAGACACGGACATGAAATTATAAAATCTCCTCCAGATAGTAACGACGAAAAGTTAGAAAAAGAGACTAAGCATAAACTAAAAGAAAAAGGAGTTCACGGTCATCAGTAAGAGGATGAGCCCGAAATATGATCTGAATGTCAGGAACATTAGAATCAAGCAGACGCGGAAGTTTAAATACCTGGGAAGCGTCTTGACAGAGGACGGTAAATGCGACACTGAGACCTCTCGTCGTATTGGGATGGCTAAGGAAACATTCCAAAAGTTGGGCAGAGCACTGAGAGACAGGAGGATATGTTTGGTAACAAAGAAAAGAATACTGGACTGTTACGTTACATCTGTCTTTCTTTATTGCAGCGAATGTTGGGCAATTTCCTCAAAGATGAAGAAGAGACTCGAGGACAGAGATGTGGTTCTACAGAAGGATGCTAAGGATATCATAGACCGAGCGTGTGAGCAACGATAAGATCTTAGGTTGTAAACAAGGAGGAGACTTATACTTAATATTAGGAAGAGGCAACTGAAGTTTCTGGAACACATAATGAGGAAGGAGGGCCTGATACTCACGAGAAAGAGAGACAAGGGAAAACAACGCGTGACATACCTGGCGGCCTTAAGCAATGGATGATAGAACGTGGTTTTGGAGAGGAAGCAGAGGGAAGGAACTTGTTGAGAGCTGCAAAGGATAGAGGGAGGTTGAGAGCCATGAACGACTATGCCTGAAAGGACATGGCACATAAAGAGAAGAATAAGGGAGAGAAAAAGCCTGAGTATGGGGGGCGATTAAGGAAAGGATAAAAGATGCACCGGGTTCAATACAACAAAAGATGGCGATTGCCGTCGCATTTAAATTTTTGAAGATTTCAGTTATCAGGGAATCAATTAAACGGAATGGAGTTCCACTGTCGAGAAGTGCGAGAAAAGAATCTGTTGGAGTAGTAGTGGTGGTTTCATTTAACTATTTAAAAGGTAAAAGAGTGGGACCTAGATGCCAATCAAGTAGTGCGCTTAGATTCATATGGTCGGGGCACTAGGAATAAAGCTCGACAGACCAGTTATCATGGAAATATTTGTAGAAAAGACAGAGGGAAGCCACGCCATGTCGGTGAGAAAATGGCTGATGTCAAGATACCAATTCTGAATCGATTACATTGCAGATCCTTCTTTGAATTTAGTCAAGAGCCTCGAAATGAACAGCATGGTCACCAGACCAGCTATGGCAACAATATTCAATGTACAGACGAATAGTAGATTTGTAGAGGTGTAAGATGGATTCTGACGAGAATAAAAAAACCCTTCTGGCACGACACAATGAACCAATTTGCCTTGCAGTAGATGCAGCTATTAATTCAATGTCGTTATTCTACTTCAAGTTAGTAGAAAACTTGAGTCCAAGTCTTGGACACAAGTTTTCTACCGAAGTCGTTTTCCTGGAGTCAAGCATCATACATGTTGATGGGGGAGCAGGGAAGTTTCTCTATGGTGGTTATTAGGTTGGTGTAAAAATAATGTCGCTTTTTGACGTATTTTTTAACGTCAAAAAGCGACATTATTTTTGCACGAACCTAATAAATGAGAGCAATTTAGTTTAGAAGGTATTAAGATTTACAAGCCATTTCCTTCCCCAGTTAACCACTGATTGGAGGTCATTTTTAAGAGCAGCGACCAGGTTAACCATGTCAGCACTGGCGGATTTACTATTGAGTAAATGGTAGTGTCAGCTGCATAAATGCCTATTTGGAGACCGATGGCATCAGGAAGATCATTAATGAAGATCAGAAACAATGTAGGACCCAGGATAGTGCTTTGGGGGACATCAGCGTTCTTGTAAAAGGATCTCGAAGCGAGCTCGTTCAGAACGACCTTTGATTCACGTCTTGATAGGAATGATTAGATTAAATCATAATCGTCCTGTAATACTGCAGCCTCGAAGCTAACGTAGAACACCAGCGTGTCAAACCCTGTCAAACACCTTGGCTATATCTAGAGCCACATCCCGTGCTTCGCTTCTTCTCGCAAGAGCTTGATATACATATTCAGTTATGGCCGTAAGCACGTCAGCGTTAGACCGAGCAATACGGAAACTATATTGTTTGACAGAAAGTCATAAGAAGTGAGATGCTTAACCACTTCAGCATTGATTAAAGTCTCGAATACTTTGCCGAAAAGCGGTAGGAGACTAATAGAGCGATAGACTGATCAGAAGATTCTCTATAGTTCTTAAAAACAGGGACGGCAGACGAGGACTTCCAACAAGCAGGAAATAGCGAGGCAATAGTTGCATAGTTTGGAGAAAAATTGGACCCAGCTCGGGAGCATCTTTCTTTAGGAAGACGGCTGGTATCCCGTCACTTCCACTTGCTTTATGGGAGTCTAATTTAGAAATAATGTTCGAGAGCAGTGACAGGTTTACCACTCAGTATAGCCTCAGTTCTAGGGGAAAATCAGGTGTGGATGTTGGATTTTTTGGGTACCCTGTAAGTACTAGTGAGCTAGCCAAAATGTGCTGACTCATTTTATAGTTCATCAATAGAAGGGTTAACCAATCAGAAGGCTCAGAATATTCAATGCGACGTGTATAAAGGCGGCCATGTCATTTTGGGTTTTTTTTTCGAATATTAGTTGCCAGTCTCTGATAGCGAAGACCTGAAAAATTACTGAACAGCTGCTATTAATGTCGTTTTCTCACATATGTTACTATGTGAGAAAACGACATTATTTTTGCACCAACCTAATACTTTCTCCGAATATTCACTGCCAATCTCTGACATCGAAGACCTGAAGAATTACAGAACAGCTGCTACTAGTGATATTGGTGTTGTTCCATTGAACACATTACGTACTGCACTGGATTCTATATTCAAAGACTATGGCAAACATGGTCAACAGTGGGTAATCCAGATGAGTCATGTATTGAGTTGGATGAGAATTTCCGAGCAAAACATTCATCCTTATCTACTACAGATGTTACGACTTAAAATCAATGAATAGAGAAGGGACTGGGGATTTGCTTTTGTTCGGCACACTCTTGCAGAGCCACCAATGGTCTCTAGAACCGAACTTGCAAGATGCTATACGTTGTTTCATTCTATCAGCCAACAGTAACTTTGCGTCATTGAGGACACTTTTCCAATAGTTACGAGCAGTGGGAAAGCGACGTCTATTGCAATCAGACGTGTTGATCTAGTACATTGGGAAGAAGTGATTCCTGTGGGCTATATCGGCCGAGCATGGAGGTGAAAACGAAGGCGATGAACGCATTTAACTTGGTATTCCTTTGCTGAAATGAAAGCATCGATGCCGGCTTTCACCCAGAAGACATCAGACACGCATTTTTGAGCAGGATGACTAAAAACTTCATTCCCAGATACGTTACAAAGGTAATTACGGAACGTGTCTCAAATCTGCTCTTTGATAACAGAA
Source organism: Acanthosepion lycidas (assembly GCA_963932145.1). Taxonomy (NCBI): domain Eukaryota; kingdom Metazoa; phylum Mollusca; class Cephalopoda; order Sepiida; family Sepiidae; genus Acanthosepion; species Acanthosepion lycidas. The sequence goes on along the minus strand of OZ010582.1, from coordinate 83,399,002 downwards.
ATATATTGGGTTGGTAGGAAGTTCTTGGATGGTGGAGGAGCGGAAGGAAATGTTTACAGACTCTACTATATGATTAGTTGCCAAGAGGGCAGAGCTGCCTAGTACAAGAGTCAGAGATCGAGGAAAAAGACCGTGAAGAAAAGCGTGTCCGTCAGGGTTACTGGGGAAACGCGTGGAAGTCAACCACTTGCATCAGAGATTTAGTGGTTGAGAAGTTAAGAGTTTGGATGTCAGTGATAGTGTTTAAGCCACCTGGTATGGTGGACATTAAATAACCGAATACGAATATGTTCGCAAACGGGTGTCGGGAGGTGGCCTTGTTTGTATGGTCAGAAATACTATCTAACACGCAACACTCATGAAAGGAAGAGAAACGATAAAGAAAGAAAAGGTAGCTGACTGAGTTAAGTAGAGAGAGACGCAGACACATTTACGAATGGTCTGGAGATTTCCATAGCCAACAGGAGATGTTCGCGGACATAACCTCCCAGGCCATGCATGAAGACTTTAGTCCTTTCTGAGTAGCGAAATTTCGCCAGAAATCGAAATCGAGAGGATTGAAGAATTAAAGTTAGTTTTGCAGAGAGGATGTCCGGAGACTTTTCGAAAAAAGGGGCAATTCCACACAGTATGAAGTTGGTACGACTACTACGAACGTAGGTTTATATCTTTGGTTGATTATAGTCATGATGTGATATATTGGTAAGAAAGACCTAGGGTAGTAGTAACAGTCGATCATCTAATGTAACATGTACAGAAGGGAAATGGCGCAGCATAGCCTGGAGGTTGCCTACCGGAGGTGCTTGCATGGGACACACTTCCATGCGCGACATGGCACTGCAAGAACCCCGATATTGTGCAACTGTTTATCTGAGAAAAACTCTCAAGATGCTACGCAAGATTTCGACCTCCTAACTACCAGTCGGGAACAGCAACCAGAAAACTGCCAACGTAGTACCCTCAGTATGAAGAGAGGTTGCCACCACCCACGCATGCCACAAGAAATGACAGCACCACTATTTCCATAAACCTAATCTAATCTACATTTTTGAAAAGTGAATTTTTTCCAAGTTTTATATATATCTTAATATTTCATGAGCAGATATGATCGTTCGGAAAAGATCATTGAAGATTTGCTGTTTATAAAAAAGTAATTTGGGCTTTGCTAACCGGGCGCTTTTCTGTAGATGAGTGGTATAACACTTCAGACTGGGGTTAAAGATTTGATTCCTCTTGGAGAAGCTATTTTTCAAACATTCAGGCTGGTAAATGTAATTAATAATGTTTAATTAAAAAAGCAGCATTTACTTAAATTATATCTGGAAAAATAACGTATACACGAAATACATATTAAGATATTTTTATGTTTATCGATTCTTTTTGTAGATACAAATATTTAAGTAGATGCTCTGTTTATAAAAAAACAGTATTAAACAAAATTTACCGGCCTGAATATCTTAGAAATTTTCACAGAAATATTCGTCCTCCGACAGGATTCGAACCTGTATCCTATACGGAACTGTCATTTTGCTTGACGTGCCTTTACCGATTTGGCAAAATTACTTAAATATTTGCATCTATAAAAAGAATGTATAAGCATAAAAATGTCTTAAAATAATTGTCGGACTTTGTCCATTTCATAATATATATATATATATATATATATATATATATATATATATATATATATATATATATATATATATATAGAACATATGGAGTTAGAATCCACTGTTTACTTTTTAAAAAGCGCTCAATATAAACGTAAAATATAATATTATGAAAATAATTTTATTATAATAGATTAAAATAAAAACATCTTGCACGCTACACAAAAACTTTCATGTTTCGGAACTTTAATCGTTCCTCACTGGGCGATGATAGATAAAATATAATAGAAATTATTTATTAGGGAAATTTGAAAATAAATCATTTCCTCTTTTGAAAGTTAAAAAGCGGGGTAAGCCTAATGTCAGAATTAAAACATATACTTGTTGGCATGTATGGATTAGCCAATTAAAAGTCAGATCTTTGCTAAAATAGAAAAAATGAAAAATTAGGTCAGATCGTTGAGCGAGGTTGGTTATAAAATCATGTCTTGATAAATTGACACTCTACACATGTCAGTGACGAACATAATTTAGCGAAATCCAAAATCTAGATTTGGTGAAGTAGACATAGCGTAACCTTGAACAAAAAAATATTTTAAAAAATTATTTCAATACTATGGAAACTCCTTAAAGGGACCGAATAGATAAAGTTAAAACAATTTTTTTTGTGAAACTTTAATATATAATAATAATTATATTGAATGTGCTGTAAAAACAGTATAATATTAATGTTGGCAAAATCTAATAAAAATTGAGTGGACCATTATATACTTATAAATTAATGGTTATGTAAATGTAATATCATAAAATATTTATGAAGAATTGTTTTAACTATATTTTAATGTAATATTTAGACAATGCCTACATCATAGGTTAATTCATTCCTTTGGTTATGTCGAACTTTATTTTTAGGAAACTTTATAATATGCAGCTTTTCTTTTTCACAAGGGACATAGGTCATATGAAGATTTACAGATTTTCTTTTTTTTTAAATATTTTCCATTTAACCATAAGAGTTTTACTAATTTCTTTTAAATTCCCAAAAATATTTAGAAAGGGATGTTCGGTTACAAAAAGCATTGTTGCAGAAAGAAGTTTTTTTTTTTTTGAAAATCTGTTATTTTTCTTACTATCTTCCTCTTCCATTTTCTTCGCTTCTCGCTTTCTTTCCCTTCCTGTTTATCTGATAGATATGTCCGGATGATGTGTCTCCATTTATTAAGAATCTTCGGTCTGAAGAGATGAATACAACAAATAAATCATGAAATAAATTATAAGTGAAGTGGATCTTTATGTTTTTTTCTAAAGTTATATATATATATATATATATCTGCGTGTGTAATCTGCATATCTTCATTCAAGCATCTTTCATTTAATAATATTATGTCTATTTATATGCATTATATCTACTAATTATATATATATATATATATATATATATATGTATGTATATATATATATATATATATATATATATTGAATTTGTTTTGCATTAAATAAACAAATTGGTTTGTATGCAAAATAATCGAAATATTTTCCTATAAACACTTTTACCCATAAATATAGCCTACCATAAAAGTATATTTATATCACACGCACACACACTCATATATATATATATATATATATATATATATATATATATATATATATATATATATATATATTCAGTCCTGAAGATTGCGTTTAAAAAGACTGTCGCAGCACTGATCTCAGTGTCGACTTTTTATTCTATATTTAAGCACGCTTTATCGCTGATATTGAGCCTTTTTCTCATAAATATATCATACGGATAAACTCTAATTTTATCATATATATATATATATATATATATATATATATATATATGTGTGTGTGTGTGTGTGCGTGTGTGTGTGTGTGTTTTTGCGCGTGTGTGTATGCGCCCATGTACACGTTAATATAAGGCGAAAGATATATATATATATATATATATATATATATATATATATATATATATATATATATATATATATATGTATGTATGTATGTATTATGTGTATGTATGTATAGAGGGGTGTACGTTCGGTTACGTATCCAATGTCATGTACACGCACTCATCTATATGTAGGTATACGCTCGTGCGCCTTAAAACTTTGAATTCAATATAACTTATTGAACAGCAGTAAATAAGTAAATTGAATTGGAATGGGAGAAAGATTTGATAATCAGAGAATGCTAACAAGATTCTTGCTGCACATTACAGACTTTGCTGTGTCTTTCTTGGAAAAAGTTAATCTTTTACGTGAAAGGGAAAGAAAGCAAAAAAAAAAACAGAATAGGAATACATTGAAGGGACATCGCTGTACTAAATTAGTTTTGGGCTTCTCACTATGCTACTCAACGGAATCACAAAAGAGTTTCCAGATTTTATCTTTGGGGGCCAAAAATATATGCGTGTGTAGAGTCAGTTATCGTCGTAACACCGTATTAAAATAAGTTTTTTTTGTTTTTTTTTTCAATTTTGTATCACTTCCAACTGCTATATTAACACAAAATTATGATCTTGTGAAGTAAAAATTTTTAAAATAACAGCGGCTGAAAAAGTTTTTTCTTTGTCAATGTATTTACATAGAATAAAACGCGTTTTTATTTTGTTTATATGGTCCCGAGTAGTATTTTTCAAATTATGGCCTTAAAAACGGGCATTTCCAGAGCATAACAGCCGGCAACTAATTTTCGAAACCACCCGACATCTAGTGTGGTGAACCAATTCCTGTTGCAGACGCCTGTATAGGTCAATACATGTGAGTAAATCTATCTAACCTTGGGAACCATCCATTTATTCTTTCCTCTTTGAGAGGCAAAAGGAATATAATGAAATTGAAACAGTTGCCAGTTATTAAGCAGTTTGTTCAAACTCATCATTTGAAAAGTGTAAATGTGTCCGTACCTTTACCGGAATAACATTTCTTTTTCTGAATTGACGACACTAACGACCTCTGGCGACAGAGTTGTAGACTACAGCCTGACGTAATGTTATGCAGGATGCAAAACTGATATGTTTTCCATTTGCAAAACTTCGGCTTGAACCTGTCATTACGTTCGAATGTACTTTTTGGAATGGGTGATGGCTAATTTTTTTTTTTTTTTCATTTTTTTCCATGAGGTATAACAGCATTTACAGCCTGAATGTCCTTTGCGGTGAAAATCGATTAGATGTTAAGGCACTTTGCAAGTTACTTTATATATATATATATATATATATATATATATATATATATATATATATATGTGTGTGTGTGTGTGTGTGTGTGTGTGTGTGCGCGCGCGCACGCGTGTGTGTGTGTGTGTGCGCGCATTTAAAATGGAATACAGCATCCCGACAAGGTTTTTAAGAAATTTGACAAATGGAAAACGTTTCGTCTTTGAAGCCTTGAATAGCGAAACGCGTAAACAAATCTATTTTAAATGAAATATTTAACACATACACACACATATATATATTTATATATATATGTGTGTGTGTATATATATATATATATATATATATATATATATATATATATATATAGAGAGAGAGAGAGAGAGAGAGAGAGAGAGAGAGAGAGACAGAGGGGGGATATAGGTTGCGATAGATAAATTGTCGTTTAAATTATGCAAAACTGAAAATAACACTGACGTCTCATTTTAATTGATGTATTTACGAAATTTAAAAGAAAACATCTTGAAATGCTAAGAAGTGAATTTAATCTGGACGGTCGCCTTGTATAAGTTGATGAATGCTGCCTTCAGTTCATCTATGGTGTTACAATGTGTTTGGTTGGTCGCTCGTTCATCTGAACCCCATACATAATAGTCAAGTGGGGTGCAGTCTGGGGAGATAGGTGGCCAGATTTAAGGGATGATGTGGTCGCAGAAATTATCTAACAGCCATGACTGGGTTGTCATGCTTGTGCGGCATAGTGCAGGGTTCTGTTGCGACACATAGGATCATCAAGCAGCCACCCTCTTGATCCAGGTCAGCACTACCTCCTCAAGACACTTGGTATATGCCTACATGTTGACTCTGAGGATATGTAAAAAGGTGAATGGAAGAATTACGTTGCCATCACTAGTGATCACTCCAAACACCTTCCTAATCACCATTAGACTCATCCAACTTTTTCCGAATCGTATTGGAGTTCCCAGTACAAATGCCAAGCAGTACAACATGCCTTTTCTAAATTTCTGGATGAGTGAATTGAGTTAAGGTGCTCTTTTTCTTACACTCGGTGCCCAACTGACCCTATTATACTATTCAGTCGACGAAATCAAAAACAAACAACGCGCATGAGCGAATTAAAAAATAAAAAATGGCGACAACTTACTCACGCACCATATATATATATATATATATATATATATATATATATATAAACATTTTTATATATACATCCACCGGTTAATTTATGCGGTATATTCTTTTGGTAACGCGTTACCAAAAGAATATACCGCATAAGGCAGTTGTAAAGTCAACAAATGTTATGTCAGTAGATATTCCTGGTTTGATTCAAATAATATTGTGGCGATTTTTTCTTTTTAGCAGTTGATTCTCCTGCCAGGCTATAAAATAAACCTTAACATTCAAGACAAGCGTATGCCCCGTTTGCTTAGATTATTAACATAAATAAACCCTTTCCTGTACACTGCGTCGAAGGAATCTTATCAGTGATCATGCATATATATATATATATATATATATATATATATATATATATATGGTGCGTGAGTAAGTTGTCGCCATTTTATATTTTTTAATTCGCGCATGCGCGTTGTTTGTTTTTGATATTTCAGTTTTCGGCATGTATTTGACGACGTTCAAAATTTAGACCCAAGTTCTTATTACGCTACAGTTGCTCAATATCCCGTCATGATTGTCGTTTCACCCATGAAAACCGCCTTGTCTGTCCTGTTCCAACGTCGGAACATCTTCTACCGCCAGATTAATCTACCAAAAATCCTGGCGGACGACGTCCTTCCAGAGGCGGCATGGCATGCCACGAGGTTGTCGCCAGTTTGCAGATGGCGGGTTGAACTGATAGAGGACTCTCGTAGGATAGTCATCAAATCGTCACAGGACGTAACCGATCCCGTTATTATGGTATCCTGCAATTCTCTTAGATTTATTGTATTGCATAGTCCCCTCACGCTGGGAGGTCTTGGTCACTGTACCAGTTAATGCAATGTTGTATAGCCCCTTGGTGGGGATTACCTTGCGAGGCGGAATCGATTCATTCATCTGTTATATCTTCTTTCTCCTGGCCGGTGATCGCTAGTCGGTTTGGGTTCTGAGCTGAAAGAGCCTCAACACAGAGAATTTTAACTTAGCTAGTTCATTAACGTCAACGTATACATCTATACCAGTGGAGTCGCTCTCTCCTTCCAATGGGTAGAAGTTTCCAGACACGAAATGAAACAAGTCTACATTGTTATGACTCGACTCTCTGAAAACGCTTTCTCTATCTATCGTACTCACGCTTGTTTAGCCAGTCAAAATCGACTTCCTTATTTTGTCTTGTATCTGATCCCTGAGGTCAACCCGCGGAAGTCAGAGTAGAGATACACTTCCCCCTAAAAATAATAGTCATCTGAACTATTATTTAACAATTGGCTGCATATCCGGCATTCGAATCTA
>OZ010582.1:83384257-83389257 GCA_963932145.1 Acanthosepion lycidas | reverse complement strand
ACGTTAATGGCACATTCTCCATTTTTGATTCTATCAATGATGCTACGGTTTTTCACACCCAACTCAGTTGTCTTCATCAATACTTGCAATTCAGTATGTAAGTGGAGAAAGTTTTGTACTTTGCCTTTTTTGGAAGTTCTTGTTAAACGTAAAGATGCTTTGTTTATTACCAGTGTTTATCGGAAACCTGTGTTTACAGGCTTTTACACTAATTGCAATTCTTTTGTTCCTTATCCCGTAAAATTAACCTGAGATTGCACCATCACGCGTTGATGATTTGCTCTCCCTGTACAATCAACCAGGATCTTGAGAAAATTGTATTTTTATTAACAATGCTTTTCCAATTAATATCATCAAATGTGTTACTGAACGTAAGATCAAACGTTTCAAAGAACCGATAGTTTTGGTCGCTGTCTCTGTCCCATTTTTTTTTTTTTTTTTTTTTTAACTACCGCGGCTAGGTAGGTCAAATACTCGCCAGCGTTTATTACATCAGGTTTTTTTGACTTATCAGGTATCGCGTTGCTTTTGAGAGCCGAAAGTGTTTCCTTCTTTCTGCACCATTTTCAAAATATTTCTATTGTTTAAATGTCAGTGTGATGTTGAATACGTGAGATGATACAATCAGAGACTAGAGACGCGAGTCGGTCAACATGTTCCTGCTAATATAAGACCCGGTAATCTAAGTCAGTTTTCCAGGACAACCCAGTCTGTACATGACTCAGCAACAGGTCCGCACCTGTTAGACAACCCTCATTGCGGTGATAAGTATAATGTTGATTTTTCACTTTTTTACAAGGGGCCGGGTCGGCTCACCATTTAAAGATTCTAGAGGCGGTTTATATTAAGATACACAAACCAGACCTGTGTATGCAAAAGGCCGTATTATTCGCACATTATGTTTAGTCGGAGGGTTGTGAGTAAAACTGTTTTTTTTTTTTCCTTTTTTAATACTCACTTGAACATTTAATTCTTTTTATTGAATTATTTTACTAATAAATTGTTTTTAGTCGTTTTCCTAAGTTTCCACTTCGCATTTATTATTTTTTATTTTTATTTTTGGGAACATCATCTCGGGTCGGTTTCCTTCTGAAGAATGTTGGTTTTAAGGATCCTAATTCAATATATATATATATATATATATATATATATATATATATATATATATATATATATATTGTATTCATATAATCAACAATATATATTGTACATGACTCAGCAATGGGTCAGCACCTGTTAGACAACCCTCATATATATATATATATATATATTGTATTCATATAATCAACAATATATATATATGTATGTATATACTGTGTATTTATATTTGTATACATATATATATGCATATATATGTATATATGTTCATATATGTATATATATATATATATATGTATATATTGTGTATTTATATTTATGTATATATTGTATGTATATATCAATCAAATCAATATATATATATATACATATATATATATATATATAGATAGATAGATAGATAGATAGATAGATAGATAGATAAACCTAGTGAGCCAGACAAAACTACCCAGGTTTCACCTAAGAGGTCGTCAGGGAAAACTGCTTAGGTGAAACCTGGGTAGGTTTGTCTGGCTCACTAGGTTTATCTAGGTCTGCTCTACGGTTGTATTGAGCTCTTTTGTTAGTTAGTTGTTTACTCGTATCGGGGTTTTTTCTTTGGGCTTCAATCCTGTATCTGTGCGATTTTTTTCGACAGACTTTCATGTTTCTAGCTCTTTCATTTTTAAAAACCTTTTTTTCCTTCGAGATTGATTTGATTATTGGCAAATCAAAAATTCAAAGGTTTTTCGAAACGAGTATAGTTGCCTATATATATAGGCATAATATCATAACATTATTAAGATAGTTGTTGCATTTCTCTGGACATACCTCAAATAATATATATATATATGATTATTTTGTGTATTCAGGCTAATCATATCGTAATTCGTCGAGCAGAATGCAGAAAGCATCTCGACGGCGATTTCGTCCTATCTGGGACTCATCAGCAGTGCGTATCCACTACCAAGAATCGAACCCGGATCGTTTCGATACAACACAAACGTCATACCAATTGTACCACGGGACTTAGGGACGAAACGGCACAAACTAGACTCGATATAGCATGTTACTCACTCAGTTCCGCAGCGATACTCATCCAAGTATTCAAAAAACCTCGGAACAGTACACTAAGAGTGACGTCTGCTTTTTGACCCTAAGTCACTCCATCGCAGAGCATTAGTTGGGTCTAGCAAGGATGTACAAGTGATTATTTTGGGGATTTAGGCTAATCATATAGTAATTCGTCGAACCTATAATAATCCTCAACAGAATACAGAAAGCACTGGGACTCATCATCATATATATATATATATATATTGCCTACCACATTGACACCAGATGAGTCTTGACGACGACCAAGCTGGTTAATACAGGAATTTAAAAATTAAAAATAAAATCATCCTTGATAATGGCTAAACGTATAGCAGAAAGCGCTCGGAATTACAGAACATTTGAACAGTTTCTACACATTTTGTGTCCAGGAAAGTAAACACTTGTTCGATTAAACAAGAAAAATTAAATGAAAAGCTTCATCGCAGTACCTCAGTACTCGTCTTCAATTAAGCTTAGGGTAGTCACAGCGGAGTAGTGAATAGCGGCTCGGTTTGAGGAATCGGAGAGTCGAGTTCGAATTCCAGCTGAATCCATTTATATTCACTTACGTGCTAATACTCTTGGGAAAGGTATTAATCTTTTTCTTTCTTCCTCCAACCTTGGATGGCAACTTGGATGACAAATTGGTCTAAATTCAAAACCTACGGAGGGTCGTTTGGTGAATATGTGGCAAGTAGTGCACCAAGTCTGTGTATTCAGCCCTTCAAAAAGTGTGGTTGGTTCTGTAGAAAGCCTTCACCACTATAAATATGTCTACGTGCTTATGTATTATAATCTGATTGTGTATGTATTGTCTTTTGCAAGATGTCATCCTCCTCTACCTATATTTAGAATTCAAATGTTTCATGTTATCATGAAACTCAAAACAACAGTTGATCTTAACGTTCATTCCAACTTAATTTCTATGAAAACAAAATAAACAGAATAACATATGTATTTTTTCTTTTTTCCTCAGTAATTTTATAATTTTAAAACTTAATAGAGATTAAATTTAAATTTTAAAATGGGTAACTTTTAATTTTTAATTTCAAATTTTATCGCATAATTTAATACTTATTAGTTAGAATAAATTCTGTTTTAATATAACCCCAACATTAAATAGTTATTATAAACTTAGTTTGTTGTCAAGTTTTTTGAATTCTCGTATACTTGTATTTTGATTCGTCATCCCAGCTTATGTAACAGCGTTTCCCCTTCCAAGGGGTGGTTAATTGATTTGAACCTTTTAAAACCCTTTATTCTATATTCAACATCAACACTTGATAAGACACTAGAGGTGTCGAGACAAAATGGCTATTTTTGTAGTGATTTTATAACATATTTATGTTATAATTCTCCAATAAATAATTATATATATATATATATATATATATATATATATATATATATATATATATATATATATATATATATATATATATATATATATATATATATATATTACCTTGTGTTCTTTAGAAAGCTGAAACATTAAAATAGTCTACGTTTTATTCTATTCAATCATATATATATATATATATATATATATATATATATATATATATCCGATGCAATTAGAATGAAAGTAATATAGATATATACACACACACAGAGACAAACTGACAGACAGGTGAGAAACAAAAAATATACATATATATATATATATATATATATATATATATATATATATATATATAGACTGGTGAAAACCAAATGGATATATATATATATATATATATATATATATATATATATATATATATATATATATATATATATAGACAGAGAGGGAGAGAGAAAGAGAGAGAGAGACTTCTTATAAAAACAGAATAATTTTCATGCAGCGAATACTCGGTACTATAGGATTTAATTTTTTCAACCATACTCAATTGTATGATCGCACTTTCTTTTAGGCAAACATTTTACAATAACGGATTATCAAAATAAAGCTTATAGATAATCATCACTGCAAGTAATCTCTAAATTCACTTGTTTGCCAGCAAGTTCCATTTTTGATATCAACTATGTAAAACAATGGCCATTCTTTGCAGATTTATTTTACAATTCCGACCACTTTAACTTTAAGTTTACTGTTATTTTCTTTTCAACAGTAGTAACAAATACTAGAGTTTACGCTTCTGTTGTATACCCCTATGTACCCTGTCTCTTCAGGGCGTAAGTATTCATGGCTCTCCACAACTTCTTATCTTTTGTAGCTGTTGCCAATATTAGTGTTTTATTATTCTGCACATTTCCTGTTCGCCCATCCGTTTGCACATGTCCGTTATATAAGAAACTTACTGCTGCCTTCTTCTGTTCATCTTGCTTTTACGAGGTCCTGTTAGTCTCAGATTCTCCAAGCACTCTTTCCTCATTATGTAAATCTCAAATTTTAAGTCTTTTTCTAAATATGTGTGTTCTTTTTGTTTCAGTTTGCCTTAAAACTATTTCTTTGGTCACATATTCCCAACATGGTATTCTCATTATCCTTCTGCAGTACTAAATCTATGTTGCGTCAAATTTTCACTTTATTTTTGATTAAATTGTCAAGCATTCACTGCCATATAGATGAACTAATATTATATAACAATTCAACACTCTTTTACTTGTTTCTATCGAAGTTTGCATGTTTCTAAATGATTTGTTTTGCTTTTAGAAAGCATCTTTCGCTACTGCGAAACGTTTTCGGATTTCGGTGTCACATTTGCCGTCATCTTTTTATTTAGATGTTGTAAAAATTGAGACCAACTTTCACGAACAATGAATTTTGATAGTTATATAGAGTAATAATTGCTGTAGAATGCCCAGTTTGTTTTTTGTTTTTTTGT
>OZ010582.1:83326757-83379257 GCA_963932145.1 Acanthosepion lycidas | reverse complement strand
GGCAGTCGACGTAAGTTGTCATCTATCTTTTCAACCCAGATGACGATTGAAGCTAAGGTGTCACTTTAGCTTCCAATAAGAATTCATGACATCTAAATTCTTCTACTTTCCACTTCCTCATGTACTTCATTCCACACCAAGGTTGAAAAAAGGACAGACAACCACTTTTGTCGCCTGTCAAAATAGGCTATTTCCCATATGAGGTAAAAGGATTGGTTTGATTTTTATTTATATATATATATATATATATATATATATATGCGTGTGTGTGTGTATAACATAAAATAGCTTGTCGACTGAGTTTTGACATCAATGTTCGCTTTTATATTTACATACGCTCTATCCCTGATATTGAGCACTTTAGCCCATAAATATACCACACCTTAAAAATATATTTCATCATATATATATATATATATGCAGAAATATAGTTGTAAACTGTGCAGTTCATCACATAAATATCGCACACTTTAAAACTATATTTCTGCATATATATATATATATATATATATATATATAAATTATTATATTAAATTAATATATATATATATATATATATATATATATATATATATATATAATGTATTTATTTATTTGAAAAGGAATTATTAATGACTAACGAAACATGTTTCTTGCAAAAGCATAAAGACATAATATCTTTAGTTTATGAATCGCACTGTACGCTAAAGATATAAATACCTTAAAAGAAACATTCATTTACAAAATCACGCATAAATTAACATATTTTAGACCAAGATTATTTGAAGAAACAAATAGAAAAAGCCAAAAATACTACGATGGAAAAAGCCATGTGTTTGTAAATCCCTTTGTGTACATGTTGAAAAAAAATGCACTTTAAAAACTAAAAAAAGATTACGCACAGATCTACTTACATAGTCAATCATAAACACATCTACTTCGACTGGGGCATGAATGAAGCCTATTTAAAATAAACAAATATCATCTAGATTGAAAACCCAATACACGAAGGCTGTTTTACGTTGTATTTGAGAAAAGAGCGAAAGGAAACACCACTGGCCCAAAATTTTGTGATTAAAAATCTGCCTTTTGTTTGCTAAGCCATTAGATAAGCAAATTCAAACGTTGAATAAGATAAACTTGTTAGATAAATCCGGTCTTATCCAAATTTTGGTGAAGAGCCCCCAAGAGCTATAAAAAGATATAAATAAGCAAAATGTATCTTTTTTCTTTTTTTCTAATGTTTCATGTGAATGTTGATAAAAGACATATGTTATAATAATACTGTTTCTCCTCATTCAGCTAGAGAGTCAATCTTGTTTTTTAAAACATAATACGGTAGAAGTCCTCATATCCAAACTTCTGTGCAGTTTGGATATGACGACGTGGTATTATATAATGTGGTATGTGTGATATGACTATTAGGTTGGTGCAAAAATAATGTCGTTTTCTCACATATGTTACTATGTGAGAAAACGAAATTATTTTTGCACCAAGCTAATATAACAAAACACAAGGACTTATCTCAATATATGAAAATTTAAGTGTCTCACGAAAGTAAATATTAATTTGCAATGTTTAATGGTCAATAATTTTTATTTTTAATTGTCTTTCTTATTTCATTTCTCATTTCGCTTACTTTTCGCTGTTCTAGTTTTATTAAAGAATCTTCATATTACGTGCAGTTGTAGATTCAGTACTAGTAAACAAAGATTTTTTTTCACCACGAATTTGATGACTTCATCAGTAGTTGAGTCCCAGTCTTCTTCATTGTCCTTCATATTTTCACCATTATCGGAAGAATTTTATTCTTCCTCTATTTCTTGACAATCCAAATCATTTTGAAGAGATTCTACCATTGAATTCTTTTATTAAATTAGCGCCTTCTTTTATCCATTCTTTTAAATCCTCCAAAGTGAGAGAATTCAGTAGATCCTCTTTAACCGCAGGTTTTACTGTTTTGTTCAGATTCTGCAATATGTCAGAAGAGATTGTGCCATTGTCTAGTTTTTAAATATTTTCTGAGGCAATGCGAAATTTCTTTTCCTTTTGAAATTTCCATTTGAAGTTTCTTCTATGTGTGACATTATGAGTTAAGAAATTTCAAGATACTAATTATCTGAAAAGAAAAAAGAAAAATATTAGAATATAGCATATTCTTACATCTAAATGGCAAGTTCGGATATGAGGACTCCTACTGTATATAAATTCGCTCTCTTTTTTTCTTTTTTTGACAACTATAGCATCCGCCAGATCTTTCTTTTCACTACTAAAATATAAGTAAAAGTCTTTTTATTTCGGCTGAGTGGTTGCCCACAGATCTCCGGAGGAGGGTAATTTTTTCGAAGTTTTTGTAACTATTTGGGCATTCGCTACATAGACGAGTTTGAGCACTTCGAAGCGATGTAACGGTTCGCAAGCTTGTGTCGCTAGAACAATTACAACTGAGTAGTGAGTTCGATCCTCACTAAGTGCCCCCTACTTTCGGCCTTGTGCCGCATCTAAACTACGCTTGGGAAATCACTATATACACGAGTAAAACGTATGTTCATTAACATTTTATATATATTATGACGAAAATTTACTTTCTTTTTCTTTCTTACCCTTCCTTTTTTATGTGTCGTGTCCTTTCAGGACGTAGGCTATAATGGTCCTCCACATCTTCTTTTCATTGTAGCTCTTAATAAGTTTTGTACTACCACCCATTTACTCAAGCCCATCAAGTATGCTACACGCTGCTTTTCCTCTTTCTGCTGTTCCTCTTTCCCTCAATCTGTCCTGTGAGTATCGGATTTACCAAGCCCTCCTTCCTCATTACGTGCCCCAAAAATTTCAACTGCCTCTTCCTGATGTTAAGTATAAGTTTCCTATTTGTTTGCATTTTCCCTTAAACTTCGTCGTTGCTCAAATGTTTGGCCCATGGTATCCTCAACATCTTTCTGTAGAGCCACATTTCTGCTGCTTCACGTCTCTTCTTCATCTTTGAGAAGATTGTTTATAATTCACTGCCATGTAGGAGGACAGATATCGTGTAACACTTCGACACTCTTCTTTTCGTTTCTAACGAAGTTTTTCCGCTCTCTGCTTAATTTTTGGAATGCTTCTTTGTCTATCCCAATGCGTCTTCGGATTTCAGTGTCGCACTTTCCGTCCTCTGTTAGAACAATTTCCAGATATTTTACTGTTTCTTAATACTTTGCTTAGCTTTTGGAAGGCATCTTTCTCTATTCCCCATAATACCCTCCTCCTTAGATCCCTTTTTGGGGGGATTTAGTATTGTGTCCATTGTTTGTTGAAAATTTGCAGGAGCAACTTTTACTCCGAATTATAGTCTGTTGAATTTGTACAATCCCTTGTGCGTATTAATGCCAATGATTTTCGAACTCTTTTGTACTGGAATTTGTAGATAAATCTTACTAAGATCTATTTTTGGAAATATCTTACCGCCGTTGAGCTTTGTAAATACCTCTTCTGGGTTCGGTAGTGGATAATGGTGGTCTTTTACTGCCTTGTTGAGTCCCGTCGAAAAATCTGCGCATACGCGAATTTCTCCTGACTTCTTTTTCACGTAAACCACCGGCGCAGCCCACCCACTAAACTCTGTTTTTGATAGAATCCCAGTTTGTTCAAGTCTCTCCAATTCTTTGTCTATTTTTTGTATAGTAGCAAACGGTACATTTCGCTTCTTTCTGAAAATTGGTTGGACGTTTTCTTTTAATTCTATTTTGGCCTTAAATTTGTTGAATCGTCCCAACCCGCTTGAAAATACCTCAGGAAATTGCTTGTATAATTCTTCCTTCAATTTTATGGTATCTGATGGTTCAACCTCTAACTTTTTGCAAAACGAGTTGATAGGTAGGTCCCAAACGTTGAATTTCTGCATCCAGTCGATACCTACTAAATTTTCAGTATCTTTCATGACCTATATCTTAAGTTTTTTTTGTTTTGCCGTAAAATTTAACATTCACTATTATTTCTCCCTCAAATTTTATTCGTTTGCCTGTAACCGACTTGGCAATTTTTTGAGTGTGTAACATGGTAGGTCTGTTGAGTTTTCTCCATGTCTGTAAGTTGATTATCGTGAGGTCGGAACCGAAATACAGTTGTAATTTAATATTTTTGTTTAAAATTTCCAGTTCTACATATTTCCTTACATTGGTGTTGTCATCATTATTCATTCTTGTAGCTCTTATTCTATTAGTATCTTTTCTATTTCTACATTGGGATGCCTTGTGGCCTTTTTTTCCACATTCATGACCGTTTTTATATCTGAAGCGGCAATCCTTGTTCCAATGTAATCCTCCACATCGATAACATGCTGATGGAGGGGGCTTATATTTGTTTCGATATCCGTCATAATTTGTCCTGTAAGTTGTACTTTTCTTATTGTAAAATTTTCTCTTATAAAATTTAATTTTTCTTTCCGGGGAGGGTGAGAATCTTTTTTTCATTGTCGTAAAATTTTAGTTTTCTTTCCGGGGAGGGTGAAGAACGTAGACTTTTATTTAACTTACGTATATGAGAAACAGCTGAATCCTCAATGTCCCCTGCGTCTTTCTTTATGCTTAAACATCTCTGGCAATCTTCTGATAATTGCTGTATCAGAATCTTTTCAATCTGCTTGTCTGAATCATCTTCAAGAAGCGAGAGCAAGATCTAAAAGGTCAGTCAATCTAACAGTGATCTAACATGACCCGGTTCATTTTGTAATTTTGCAAGGCAAGCATTCTTCTACGCATTTCGCTATCTTTTGTAGAAACTAGCCCTTGAACAAAGATGAGGCATTTAAAATTGTCCGGTGTTAATTCCGCTAATTTGAAGTCGTCACAATGTTTATTTACGATTGCAGCAAACGTGGAATAATCCTCATTATCGCCCTTTACCTGGTTAAGGCATTTCCACCTCCTATGGAAGAGTGATGTTTTGGGGCTGAAGAGTTCTTTAAGACATGTCACTGCTTCGTCAAATTTTAATTCGTTCGTCTTTTTTGGCAAGATATAATCCACGAACTTTGTATATTCTTCAGTTCCTAATTTTCTAAGCAATAGACGTAGCTTTTTTGCTTCTGTCCAATTTTCACAGTCTATGTTAAAGATGTTAAAGATGTCTTCATGCCTTCTGAAGTAATCTCCAAAATTGTTGTCCTTATCTAGAGAATATTTGAAAATCTCTATGGTATTCCACACTGTGTCTTGCGAAAATGTTGCTTCTTTTTCAATATCTAATTGCTTGCTGCCCGCTACTTTCAATATTAGTTCCTGGAGCTCTGTTTGTCTATCTTGATTTTCCTTTTGCGTTTGTAATATTTGCTTTTGCCATTTTTCTTGTAGCTGTAACTGTTGATCATTTTGGTATTTCTGCATTTGTAATTGTTGCTCATTTTGGTGTCTTATCAGTTCTACCAACATATTTTTAAAATCTTCCATGATAACTCAATTTTATGTATTATTACTCCTCGAAATTGTTTGTCGCTAATTTTTTGTTGAATGACAAGGAAAGAATTTTTCTTCTGTTGATTAGTTTTTCCGCGTGTGTTCGCCAAGTTGTTTGTTGTTAAAAGTACGAAAAGTTTTTCTTTCCGTGTGAGTTTCGAATCCTCGTTCGCCAAGTTGTTGTGGATTCCGCGTAAAAAATCGGTCTCCAATAAATGACAGACGCAAGTATTTAAGCTAAGAAATTAAATGTATTTACACAAAATACAAAAGGTAATGCTGTTAGTAAAATCCAGGAACGCCGGTTAGTGTTAATCAAAGATCGCTATACACAGTCTCGAAGTAAACTTCCTTAGAGTCTGGCGTCCTTGTAACTGACTTCTACCGTCAACTCAATGACAATGTCTATGTACTTTCCACTCTCTTTCTCCACCCTGTTCCTCTACCCTGTTCTCTGACTGACTGTGGCTATTTTATGGCAGCAGGACGAGTCCATTTATATCAGAAAAGGGTAGACCCCATAATAGTACCTAAATAGGTGACCGCGTGAATGTAAGATTGGATGTGCGAGAGGTGTAATGTATAATGGCTCGAAATTGTTAATCGGAGAGCAGAGTTCCAATTCCAGTTGGGTTCGTTATATTCACTTACGTGCAAACACCCTTTGAAAAGGTATGAATTTACCCCTGCCCGCAGCTATGGGTTAATTAGTAAGTATGAATTAAAATTGAATACAAAGCATTTAGATTTCAGCATTAAATAACCCATTGAGATTGATATGCCTCCTAACAAAAACAATCAATAAACTATTGAGACAAGCTGTCTTATGATTAACACCACGTCGAAGTGCCCATAGCACATGCCATGTAAGTCCCTAAAAGTCTTGTCACCATAAACGGAAAAGAAAGAAAAAAGCAGATTAAAGTAAAAAAAAAAAGAGAAAAAGAAATCAATAAAAAGAAATAGAAAGTGCAAAGAAAAAAAACGGCATAAGAAAGCAGGAGAAATCAACCCTACTACAGAGAGAAGGAAAAGAAAAGAAAAAGGAAAAAGAAGTGGGGGATATATCCAAACTTTACAGATACAAAGAAAAGGAAAGTATATAAGACATGAGAAGTTGTTGATACCAGTTTAGCCAATGAAGAGACGTTAATATGTAGAATTCTAAATTAAATAGAAATATCGTGCGGCAAGAAAGGGCATATTTTAGATACATTGTAACATTTCAAACTTTATGGCATTTTGAATGAAATCACATATTTAAACAAAATTAAAAATAGTTCGTAAATAAAAGACACCATACCATACCATATATATATATATATATATATATATATATATATATATATATATATATGGTCTGGGGTGGTAGCACCTGTTAGGATCCCAACTATGGGCAAATAGTGTCTACCAGGGCTGACCAAGCTCTTTAGTGTTATAGAACACGATTGGTCTAGGAGATGTAAAACTCTCACACGAAAAGCCTGAGGTATATTGTCTGCTTCGTCTGTGGCATTTATTTGCACCGACTGAATGTATCAATAGTTTCGAAAAGTGTGGATGGTTCTACACAAGCCTTCATTACTTTAATCACATCACTTGTGTGGATTTTCTGGCGATTTACCTTGATTCGCTCTGATCCACACAGTTCACTAATTGTCAGCAGTCAATATACCACATAACACCGTTGATCGCTTAACTTTGGAGCGGGTAGAATGGAGATCAACGTGTTTTAAGGGACTCAGCAATTTTCAATCTGCTTGTCTGAATCATCTTCAAGAAGCGAGAGCAAGATCTAAAAGGTCAGCCAATCTAACAGTGATCTCATCTCACAATCCTCATACTTGCTCTATATGTGGCCTCCTTTGTAAATCACTAGCGGGTCTTAAATGCCACTTAAGATTATCGCACAAACTTTCATAACTGAATCAATAAGCTGTCAGATCCTCATACGTCTAAACCGACGGGCGAGTTCATTATTGTATATATATATATATATATTGTATATATATATATATATATAAATATATATATATATATATATATATATATATATATATATATATATATATATATATATATAAACCTACATATGCGTTTCTCTGTGTATTCCGGTAAAAACATGCGACAACTATATTTTCTTTTACATTACGGCATCTTATGATTCTTATACATAGTTTCAAGAGTTTTTCAACTTCCTTTGCTTTGAGATTATTTTTTACACTACTGGGCACACTGTAGATGTTCAAAGAGACACTCATATTTGGAGGTTAGTGAATGAGGTGGCTTTAAAGGCGTAAGAGGTAGTGTTAAGAAGTTTAGATTATGGGGATATGTAGGATGAATAACGGTTGTGTCTATACTTGAAGCGGTTGAGATTATGTTGATCGGGGAAGAATACTCTCAGGAGAAGAAGCCGATTGAACGGAATTTTCTTCTTGCCAACTGAATATGAAGAGAAGGAGAATGATTCAAGTATATGACATATGTGCTTATGACATAGCGGGTTTTCGCTGCAATGGTCTGAACTGGTGAAAGTAAGGAATGTATTTCGTCAAAACAGAAATGCACGTATGTTTTTTTGTTTTGTTTTTTTATCACCGTACATCAAAGTCAGAATGGGCGTGCAGAATTAAAGGTAAAAGAAAAGTACAAAATTTTCAATATATATATATTTATATATATATATGTGTGTGGGCGGGAAAGTAATTAAACGTGTTAAGAAAAGAATCAAGCCGATGCTAAAGGGGCCGATCGTAAATCCAATCCGTAAATCGTTGAACGGAGTCACTTTGAGATTTATCGTGAAACAAAAAAGAAGTGAAAACGAAAGCGATAAGAAACCTTGGTAAATTAATTCAGCATCGGGTAAAAGTAAAAGAAAAAGAAAAAAAAATAGAAAACTACGAAAGAAACTAGAAAAAAAAACAGAAAGATGAGGAAATGCATGATAAGGAAGAAAAAGTACCAAACAAAAAAAGAAAAAAAAAACCCAGAAATTCCCAGAATAAAGTATAAAAGAAAATGAAAGGAAAATCCATTGTAGTCTTCGTTTTGCTATAAGTTTTGTTATTATTACTACTAAGATTATTACTATTATTATTGTTAATATCATTATTATTATTAGTAGTAGTAGTTTTGTAATCTTACTACAAACTATTTTGCTGCATTTTTTTGTGTTTTCCTTTTGTATTTCCACTGCTGCCTTTTTCATTTACTTCCTTCTCTTTCTCCCATTTTTTCTTACTCAAGCCCCCCTCCTCCTCCTCCTTCTTTTTCTTCTTTTTCTTCTTCTTTTAATAATAATAATAATAATAATGATAATAGAAGAAGAAGAAGAAGAAGAAGAAGAAGAAGAAGAAGAAGAAGAAAAAGAAGAAGAAATATAGAATGCTAAATAAAGGACAGTCAAAACATCGAACGCCCAGAATGACTTTACTGAAGGATCTCGGTTAACACCAATCTAAAATCTGACAGCCTCTAAGAACAGTAACAACAAGAACACCCCACAATATTGATTAATTGAATTTTTTTTACGGTTTATCAACCCTTTGCAGGTTATTAAAAGCCAGAAAATATGTTTAGATTGAATGAAGTTTTTTTATGATAATAACGATTGATTGATTCAAAATCCACCAATTAACAAATAGCAGCTTGGTGTACAGGTAGATTCATGGTATTCCCGCGTATATTCCCGCCTAGGTGAATATGAAAAACTCAACTGGAAAACGCCGATTTCCAATTCAGAGCCGTTTTCCATTACACCAACTGTCCTTCCAAGCTTACAGCATCTGGTATTACCATGCATTCACCAATCTAGGTGCTGACCAAGCTCGACATTGCTTAACTTTGATTTGTACGAGAACCGGTGTTTCAAGTTGCTATAGCCGTAAGCCTAATAATAATAACAATAATACCCAGGTTCTACACCGTTATTGCTTTTATGGCGTTTGATCTTAACTGATTGTCGTTATTAACATGTGCAGGTTTTGTCTTGTTGAATTAAGATGGTTTCATTAAATATCCCGTTCAGACCTACAGATTTGCTTGTCAGTTATCAGACAATAACCAATTGAAAATGTCTCCTTGGAGCTCCCATACTGTGCACCTCTGTTCATGATCGGAAGTAAGACTACATCCGACCATAAACAGTGGGAGCAACATGGCCTGGTATCTAAAGTGTTCTTTTTAGCATGAAGGATAAGGCAACCAAGGAAAGTTGGGACTAACATCTAGATATTTGAGAACACCCTCAATCGAAGACCCTTTGAGCGGAGAATGTTATCTAAATTGAAAGTATTTCTAACTGGGTCTCTCTAGCAAGGTTATGCGTTGATTTTATCAGCAGCTGATCCTCTCGGAAAGAATAAGAGTAGTAAGCTTGTATGTGTGGATGGTGTAGTAGTTAATGGCCCAGAGAGCCCATGAGTTCGTGATATTCACTTACGCGCAAATACGAGGGTCGTTCAATGTTTTAAGCCTCACCCAGAAGGATTTGGATCAACAAGACAGTTTTTCAATATAGTCCACCTTGACATCAATGAAATTGGTCCAATAATGTTTAAACATTGTAATTCTATCAAAGAAGGTAGCGTCCTGGTCCTCCAAGGCCTCCTCCACAGCACATATGACATCATCATTGCTTCCAAAATCGCGAATATAGAAGTGGGCTTTGAGTACAGAAAACAAGAAGAAGTCAGATGAAGCTAAGTCTGGTAAGTAACTGTGGCGGGGTAGCATTCAAAGCCACAGTTGGCTGCTTCAGCTACTGCAATGTGTACTGCCCCGTTATCCGGGATCAAGAGCACATCTTGCCCTTAAGTCCAGGCAATTGTCCGGAGTCTCTCGTGGAATTCTGACAGTGATGGATTGCCTTTGTCTGGGTTTTGGATATAAGTCCAAAACGGTGCGAATTCAACAGAGGGTCACAAGTATTCTGAAAAGTCTATGAGCTTCTCGCACTCAAGCAGGGATACCGACTAGACCACCCGCGAAGGGACGCTGAGCTAGCGTGCGACATGCATTCCTGTGACGTCATTTTCCTACTGTCTCTTAGAACCCAAGCTGCCACCACTGTTTTCTAATAAAAAGAATAGGAAAAACAAATGGTCCTATTAGTTGATACCGTTTTATGTAGTAGTGTGTGAACCCAGGTCTATCTTAATTATACCTTCAGAATACCCCAAAACAGAAGTCATCACCTTGCCAACAGACATTGCCTGCTTGAACTTCTTCAGGGGTTGGGAGCCAGAGACTTTGCGCTGTTTCCTATGGATCTTAGATTCAGGTTCGAAGTGTGTGTTTGTGTGTGTGTGTGTGTGTGTGTGTGTGTGTGCGCGCGCGCGTTTGTAGGATGTATAATAGTATATGGAACAAACGTGGGGATGATGTGATAAAGTGGAAAGGCTTATCCTAAAAAAAAAAAAAAGGAATTTTCCTTTGTCAATGTTTTCTTTCATTCAGTCATGAAAAAATCGAAACCAACAGATATTTGACGAAACGCGCGATTTATAAACTTTTCCAAACACACACACACACACACGCGCGCATACATACATTACACATGTATACATGATGCGATGGATAAAAATAACATTACCATCTCATTTTAACAGATATATATATACCAAAATTCCACAAAAATATCTTGAAATACTAAAGAGTAAATTTATTCAATACAATCACCATTGGCTACAACCACGGTCTCCAGACAATTTCCAGGTTTCATGCAAACTTCTGGATGGTCGCCTTGTTTAAGTTGGGGAATGCTGCCATAATCTTTGCCTTCAGTTCATCTTTGGTGTTTCAAGGAGTTTTCTTGATCTCTTCCTCAACGCTGCACCACACATAATAATCAAGGGGACTGCAGTCTGGGGAGTTAAGTAGCCAGATGTAAGTGGTGATGTGGTCACCGAAATTTTGTCGTATGGTGCAGAGTCCTGTTTTTAGATATAGGGTTTTCCAGCAACCATTCTAGACCCAGAGCAGCACTACCTCCTGAAGATATAGGTGTTCTTGTTGAGGCTGAGACCCTGTAGTAAAATGAATGGAGGCATAACATCACTAGTGGTCACTCCAAACACCTTTTTAACCTCCATTAGACTCATCCAAATCTTTCTAAACCCTCTGCACTGTCTCCAGATTGACACTCAAACATTCTGAAATGTTCGTATTGGAGCTTTCGGTGATAATGCCAAGCAGTACAGCATGCCGTTTATAAATTTCTGGCTGAGTGGATTTATGTCATGGGGTTCTTTTCCTTACAGACGGTGGACAAGTGACCCTACTATACTGTGCTATCGACAAAAATCAAAAACTAAGAAACGCGCACGCACGAAATTATAAATATAAAATGGCGACAATTTACCATCGCACTATATATATATATATATATATATATATATATATATGTGTGTGTGTGTGTATGTATATATAAAATCTCTGTCTGTCTCTCTCTCTCTCTCTACACACACATATATATATATATATATATATATATATATATATATATATATATATAATAATCATAAGTACAAATGATCCTTTAAAATGCATTCGGTTATAATTTATTTCATGAATATTTACAAGTATTCATCTGTTCAGACCGAATTCTTTTAATCAATAAAGTCAATTTTCCCAGACAAAAGGAAGAGGGTGAGAAAGGCAAAAATAAAAAAGGAAAGGGAAAAAAAAGTTATATTAAATGAGTTAAGAAAGAAATGTAAAAATTTCAATAGAAGGTTTAAAAAATACTTTAGAGGAAAAACAGAAAGAGAGAGAGGGTGAAGTGAGGGTGAGGGAGAATAGGAGAGAGTGAGAGGGAAAGAAAACAAAAGAAACAAAGAAGAATTAGACTTGAGACGATAGTGTGGCCGAGAAATGTTTTTTTCTTTACGGGCTGAACAAGCTAAAATCCCAGTATCGGATATTAGATAAATACAATCATGTGTCTAATATTCCTGTCATCTTCGACAGTTTCATTGCATTTTAATCATCACAGTTTCAAATTAATAATAATAATTATAATAATCATCAATAAAATAAAATGTTAAATAAATTAAATTAAAATATATAAAAAACCGTTAATTGAATAATTAAATATATTAAAAGATAAATAAAGAACAAAGTTAAAGTACTAAAAATAAGTCTATATACATATACACACATACATCTACACACACACATATATATATATATGCATATATATATATACATGTGTATATATAAGCATACATATATATATACATATATATACACATACATACATATACATGCATATACATACATATATATACATATACATAAAGATAAGTATAAAAATAATAATAATAATAATAATAAGGAAAATATTATCAAAAATTAATACAAAGTAATTAATAATTTAAGATAATAACTGATGTAGGCAAGAAAGTCACATAAATAGTCATATAAAAAATGTGAATACATGTATGTATACATGCTAGTACCATATAAAAGAGAATCAACACTTCAAGTGTATATTCTCCCAAATCAAAGATTTTAAAGAAATCTGTTCTTATGGCGTTCCTTTGATTCAATAATTTTTAGCATGTTTATACTTAATCATTATGATTTTTTTCTATTATACGTAGATTGTATCTATCCAGGAAGTTGTTGGGAGTTTGAGATTGACAGAATATCCTCCATCTTCAAGATTCCAATAATATTTGGATTGAGCGGTTTGATATCTACAAGAGGCATTGAAGAAGGAATGCCGGTGGTTGTAATGTCTCTGCTTCCAATTCCAAGCAGATATCCCTATGTATACTTTTTTCTCATTGATATTTTCTTTACGGAAAATGGTAGCTTTGCATACCACATTTTCAGAGTTATAACTGGGTGATTCTGGTTTTACAATTAAAACGAGGCTTCTTTTCTGGTGTTTTGCTGTCACAATTTTTTTAATAATAGGTTGTTGTGCGAGTTAATAATACTGTGTATATTGTTAGTGCAGGAATAACTAATTTTGAGATTTTTTGTGTTGAAAATTCTATGCAGGGGTTTATTATGGTTAAAGTGTTTATCGATTAAATTTAGAAAATATTTGCCAATATATTAGTTTGCAGAAAGGTGAGTTAAACCATATTGTCTTTCTTTTACTGTTTTTGGTTTTATTAGTTGAATTGCTTTTCAAAGACTTTCTTGGACATACATCAGTTATAAACTTAAATTATTAATTATGAATATTACACACATGATTTTATCTATTGTAAGTATGATCCACGTATTTTAGCATGTTCAGCCCGTGAAGAAAAAAATAATTTCTAGGTCACAATATCGGCTCATGTCTAATTCTTCCTTCTTTCCTTTCTTTTCTTTCCATCCCTCTCTCCCTCCCTTTCCCCCCTCTCTCTCTCTCTTTCTCTCTCTTTTGCTTTCCCCCCAAAGATTTTTTAAACCTTATATTGAATTTTTTATTTTCCTTCTTCCTCTTTTAATATATTTTTTCCCTTTCCTTTATCCTTTTATTTTTCCTCTCCCTCATCCTTTTTTCTGGACAAATTGACTCCATTTATATATAAAAAAAAATTCTGTCTGAAGACATGAATATTTGTACATATTCATGAAATAATTTATAACCGAATAGATTTTTAAAGATCAGCTGTACTTCTGATTATTATATTTGGAAATATCCCTACCAATTATCAACGGACATTTTATATATATATATATATATATATATATATATATATATATATATATATATATATATATATATATAATTTATTTAAGAATATGATTCCAGCACGCTACATAAGAGTTCTCATGTTTCCAAACAAGATCCGAAAACTTCAATATAATTATTTGAATTAAATTGAATTAAAGTAAGCTCAGTTCCATCTTCAAGCGAATTTTTTTTTTTTTTTTTGAATAATTTATTTCTGAAATATACGTGTTTTAATAGCATATTCATTATTGAAATAAAAATTTCCATGGTAACGGCTAGAGCGATTGTTTAAATAGAATGGGGTGTAGGGTGTTAATAATTTGTATCAGTATAGAGTTACATTCATAGGTGTCAAGTCAGGGTAAGGTTGGGGTGTCTAAATTTAAAATTGAAGCTGATTTTGTGTAGTCTGGTTTACGTGTACATGGAGATTTATTTATTTTTTCATTTTATTTTTTTCTGAAAGGGTTTTGTGTATTTAAAAAAACAGCCGTAACATTTGTTTTTTGACGACTTCATAAAGGGTTATCTTTTTTTGTAGGTTATTTAAACTATTTATTAGGGCTATGGATTTTTTGAATTATTTTATTGTTTGTTTGTTTTTATGCTAATTATTCAATGCCAAGATTTGATGATGTCGGCAAAATACCGTTAACTCATGTCTATTGTTTAATAGATTTTTATTATTTAGAAACTTAATAATGTGTAGTTTTTCATGTATATATATATGAAATTTATATATATATATATATATATATAGCTGGTCACTCGTATTTGAGGAATAATAGCGTCTAATAGCGCGGCTAGCCAATCCCTGTTGCAAATGATTGCTTAGGTTCATTTGTGTTTATTCAAAACCCACATAGCCTACCTGTATTTTTTCTACAATTATGCTGAGCATACCTTAGTTACAGTTTATGGGAAAGAGCATGTTATCTAGCGTGATCAACAATTTTAACAAGGCCAGCACGCTCAAGCACTCGGCCACGATGACTGGTGACTTCGTGCTTACACAGCTATCGACGGGCCCAAGGATTCTGTCTACCCAATTTTATTCACAAGGCTTGCATCTACATCTACCGCTGATATAGTTCCCAGGCACTTTCCAAAGGTCCGATCTTCGAACCCGGGTCTCATGGCCAGAATGCGAACATTCCACGAGCTCATATATATATATATATATATATATATATATATATATATATATATATATATAGATATATATATTAACGTTAAATATATCTTTGTGTGTCTGTGTCTGCTGTTGTGAGTACACTCGGTAATATACTGAATTATCTATTTGTGAATAAATATATTTTAAGAGTTTGGGGAGAAATCTGACAAAATATCATTTATTTTTTATAATACGATATATTTTTGTAGTTTTCCGAAACTGTAAGCAAATTGGTATATCATGTTGTATATGAAAATGCCCAATCCGACCAACCCGCTCCCATTCTACATGGACGCCTATACTCTTCCTCCTCTGACCCGACAGATAAATTCTCACCCACAAACGAATCCCAAAATTACAGAATTCCAAAATAAGGAAAGAAAGAAGCAGATATAAGACATTATCCTAAGGCCTTTAATGTAAATCCTTGTTAGAATGGTAAAAGAGCTGAAGCCCCAAAATTCATGGTAGGAATCGCTGATTATTATTTCGACGGTATTTTGATATTTGATGATAAAACAAAAAGACTGGAAATGAAATCTATTTTTTTCCAGCACTCTTTAAAAACAAAAATTGAAACAAAGACACAAAAATGAAATCTTCTAAGTTTGGTACGAACAGATTTTTTTTCTCTTTTTTTTTTGCCGGTTTTTATTTAAACATTTATTTGCTTACTTTCTAACCCCCCACCCCCAAAAAAAAGAAAAACCAAGAAATGATTGATTACTGGAAGAGAAAACGGTGAGGGGAAGAAAGAGAAAATATACTGAGAAGAAGAAAGGCAAAAAGAAGGAAACCGATAAAGTTTAAAAGAAATATTAGAAGGTTAGAGAAGAAAAAGAAAACAAGAAATCGTCAATAAAAAAAAAAAAGGAAAGATACATAGGAAAAAAGGAAAGGCTTCGAGAAATAAAGGTGGAAGAAGGCAGAAAAAAGGATGTAAGTAAGGAAATCATCGCATTAAATAATTCAAAAGCCTGACACTAGAGGGAGTTGGATATAATATGAAAAGATGATAAAACGGGGAAGAAAGTAACGCCGAAAACATAACGATCTGAAAAGAAAAGAAAACGGAAATAAGAATCTATAAGTAAAATAGATCTAAACAGAAAAAGAAACAGGCATATATATATATATATATATATATATATATATATATGGTAGAAATGAAATGCAGAATTAAGGAAAGAAATAGTGTTAAGAAATTAAAGGGGATTATCTACAGAAATTGGTAAAAGTGATAGATTAAACAAAAAAAATATTTGTAGTAAATGGGATGATGTACACTAATGAAATTTGATAAGTGTTTGCAGGCGAGAGAGAGAAAAAGTGAATATAATGGCGTTAAATTTTTATCTTGTTTCCTCTTCTAAAACCATTTGGAGTTACTTTTTACTTTTCAATTTACAGTTGTTATTTGCGTATGGAATTTGCGTCCTGATTCCTTAATTTTTACCGTTTTAATTTTCTTATTTGTTTCTATTTTGTTTTTACTTATTGAAGAATCCACGAGTTAATCTCCATATTTAAAAATTTTTTTTTTTTCTATTTCGTTTGCTTATTTTTAACATTTTCTCTCGTTAGATGCTTTCATGAATTTCACTTGGCATCTTTATCATATTTCGCCGTCTATTTTCTTTTTCCTTCATTTCATTTGATTTTATTCACTTTTTTTTCTTGTACTGGAAAACTCTTTACCAGTTAACTTTCAACCTCCTCCTTTTTTTTTCCTCTAATCCTCCTCCTTCTTCTTCTTCTTCTTTCCTCTCCTCCTCCTTCTTTTTCTTTCCTCTCCCCCCTCTTTCTTATTTCCTCTCCTCCTCCTCCTCCTCCTCCTCCTTCTTCTTCTTCTTCTTCTCCTCCTCATCCTCCTCCTCTTCCTTCTTCTTCTTCTTGTTCTTCTTCTTCTTCCTTTTTCTCCTCGCCTTCATTTTTTGTCTTCTCTCTCCTACCCTTCTTCTTTGCATTCTTTCTCCTCCCCCTCTTTTCTTCGTCCTATTATCCCCTTCTAATTCGTCTCCTTTTCCTCGCCTCCTTCCTCGTCTTCTTTCTCCTCCCCTTCTTCTTCTTCTTCTTCTTCTTCTTCGTCTTCTTTCTCTTTCTTTTCTTTTCTTCGCCTTCTTTCTCCTCCCCTTCTCCTTCTTCGTCTTCTATCCTCCTCCCTTTCTTCTTCTTCGTCGTCGTCTTCTCTCTTTTCTTCTTCGCCTTGCTCTCCTCCCCTTCTTTTTTGTCGTTTCTTTTCCCCTTCCTCCTTACTTTATCGTTATATAATTTCCGTCCATTATCTATTATCGTTTCCTGATTATTTTTCAACATTGCGTTTAAGCTTCTTTACAGTTTCTTCTTTTCCTCCTTCATCTCCTCCTCCTTCATCTTCCGTATTCCTCTTTCTTTCGTTATCATTATATTCTTTACTCTCTATTTTCTATTATATTTTTCCCGTTATCTTTTAATATTGCATATAGGCTTTTTTCAACTTTCTTCTTCATCATCATCTTCTTCTATTCCTCATCATCATCGTCCCTTTCGTTATCCTTAAATCTTTTCCGTTTGACTTTTCTCCCTCTTTTCCATTATCGACATTGTTATCATTTTTTACATAAGAAAACAATATGTTTTAAGTATGAGACAAACAAAATACGTCATTCAATCTACACTGCTTTTAATATTTTTTAGGGATAGTAGCGTAGCGTAAAAGTAAAAGTTTTCGGCGTGGATATTGGAATTGACAAAACTACTTTAAATTCCCTCTTACCTGTTGCGCCCAACTTTGCCCAAATAACCTTTGGAAAGGCATGAACCGGGTTTCTAGTCTCCGTATCAATTTATTAAATGACTGGTAGACTTGGCTCTTTAACATAGGCTGGCAGCTAATGTAGAAAAAGGACAACTTTATTCCAAATCGTTGAAAAATCAAGAAGAAACCACTCCACTATGTTTCCATAGAAGACATGTCAACTAACAGATAATAACTATTTGGAAAACCGAAAAACAAGCACAGTAATGATTTCTTTTTTTTTTTTTTTTCTTACTCAGCATTTCATCGAAATCTTTTCGTCAGTAAATTTGAAATACATTTAGTGCTTATGTGGTCACTGCTTGCAACATTTATATTTGTAAATCAAACATATTTCGAAACTTTTACTTAATATTTTCATACGTAGTGGTTTTCGATTTACCATTACTATTTTTTTAGCGGCTCGGATTGAGGAATCGGAGAGCCGAGTTCGAATTCTAGTCGAATCCATTGCATTCATTTACTTGCTAATGCCCTTGGAAAAGGTATTAATCTTCTTCTTCTCCCTCCATCTATAGGTAGCAGGACAGACTGGGTTCTATAGCTTTGGATAGCAACTGGTCTACCGCAGAAAGAAATGGCAACTTACTGCAGGAAAAAAAACTGCCTCATCAATAGTTTAATTAATTTCGATAGATATATAGAATAATTTATTCCTGTAGAATGCCCAGTTCTTTTTGTAGAATTTTGAGGCCTGGAGATTAGTATTATACAATAAAACTAAATATTAACATTTTTTGACATATTCAGAACGTTATAACAAAAGGGCGTGAGGGAGTCATGGATAGCGGCTTGGATTGAAGAATCAAAGAGTCGAGTTCGAATTCCAGTTGAATTGTATGCATCCCTCACTATAAGTGCAAAAATAACAAAATAAATGCACATCACTTAACGACAGTCAAAAGCAGCAACCAATAAAATTGTAACGCATTTAGCTCTAAGAGAAATTAATGACATAATTAAAACATTTGTATTTTAGTCAACTTCAAACAAAAAAGTTAGATAGAAAAACCGCGTCAATACTGAAAAGAGCAATAACAGTTAGAGAACATGAGAAAACATTTTACATATTTCAAACGAAAGTAGAACTAGCTGCTCGGTCAATGAATGCCGAATGTTTCCTTATAAGGAAACGATTAATATTACCATTACGTTTTCCGTTTCGACATGGAAGCATAATTTTTGTAATGACGATGCAAGGCAAACATATTTTGTTGTTATCAACACCCTTATACACCTGGTTCCCAAACATTTCTTTAATTATTTAGAATTTTCCGAAGTTGAGTTCATTGCATTTCCCTATGTACTAATACTCTTGGGAACGGCATGAATCTATCTCTTCTTCCCCTGCCCCCCCCCACCAGTCTATGGATAAACATCAGGACAGACTGGGTTCTATAACTTTGGATGGCGACCGAGCTAGGAGAAGCACAACTCTGACTTCAGAAACTTGAGATCCTAATATACGGACCGAGGGCGAGCCCACACTATATTCCGTTCTCTTCGGCTGTCGCACATGAGCTTGGAGAGGAGACGGGCGCCCACACACTATCTGAAAGCCCACTGAAACGATCATAAGGAAGAAGAATCAAGGTTTGTATTTTTTTCTGCTCTCAGGTCTCTTCGATGATTGAAGCAGTCGTAGGCTTTAAAAAATCAGAAAATACTACCCCACCTCATTTTATTTGAATTTCTTGTTCATTAAACAAAAAAAAAAAGAATTTACCATGTTTATTCGATTGGCAAAAATCAGTATTGCCCGTGGAGCGAGACACAGACGGAAGAAATCAGTTATATAGTAAAGGAATAGAGAAAGTAATCTAGATTTTAGCAGGAAATTGCTATGATTTAGTAGAAGTTTACGAATGAGCATTTTGCATAAAATTAGGGTTTAATAATGTATTTAATTAGATAGAATATGTATAAATCAAAAATGCTGTCCAGATGATTAAATAACGTTAAAATTGTCTGGGAACTTGTCAAACAGATCATCTAATCTAAATCCAATGACCAAATCTTTTCATCGTAAAAGTAAGAGAAGGAAATCGTCAAAATCCTCACTGCTGCAGCAAACCCAGATTGATTGACACATTGATTCGTTTTCTATGGTATTTCGACCCTTTGCAAGTTATTTAAAGCAAGAACATATTTTTTAGATTGTAAGATTTTTTTTTATTTATTTATTTATTTATTTATTTATTTATTTATTTAAATAATAATGGTTTAGTGATACAAGTCTTACACAGCTAAGCGAGAGAATAGATGGATTCATACCTTTCCCAAAGGTTTGGGTACCTCGAAGTGGTGTAATGGTTAGCAAGCTTGTCTTGCTAGAAGAATTACGACTGGCTAGTGAGTTCGATCCTCACTGGGTGCCCCATATTTTCAGCCATGTACCACATCTAAGCTATGCTGGGAAAAAAGGGCGCCTCGACGTGGTGTAATGGTTAGCAAGCTCATTTCGCTAGAACAGTTGCAACTTAATAGTGAGTTCGATCCTCACTGGGTGCCCCATACTTTCGGCTTTGTGCCACATCTGAGCTATGCTTGGAAAATCGCTACCTTTCCCAAAGGTATTTGCGTGTAAGTGAATATAACAAACCCTACTGGAATTGGAACTCGACTCTCCGATTAACAATTCAGAGCCACTATCCATTACACCACCCGCACATCCAAGCTTACAGTAAGTAGAAATCACAGGCGTTCACCCCTCTAGGTACTGGCTAGGCTCGATGCTGCTTAACTTAATCTTATGAGAACCTGTGTTTCAACATGATATGGCTGTAAGCCATAGCAAATCCATAGTCAAGCTGAAAAAAAAAATTGAAGAACTCGAAACTTCACGGAGAACTTGAAACTTGTGTTCCATAAAGTCAGCAGTCCATTTTTATTGATGCATTTGGAAAAGTCTTGAAGAACCTTAAAAAAAAGATCAGAAGAATGGAACACAAAGAGTTGGTCCGGTCGACTGCATTATTAATAACCAGTTCGAATACTGAGGAAGGTGCTGAACTCTTTTGGCGACATGTTAAAAGTACCAAATGCTACTGACAGTAAAATACGAATACAACGTAATCACTTCGCTGCATTTAGTATCACTACTTCTTTTTCATGTGCCGTAGGCGATCATGGCTCTCCACAATTTCCTATCATTCTGTTTTTGTTATTTTTCCCAAACTCTGTTCCGCCATACATTTTGTGAAGTTCGCAATGTTACGCGTTGTTTTCCTATGTACCTTCTTGCCTTCAATATGCCATGTGGACATCTCGAATCTCTAATTCCGAGCCGTTATCCATTCCACCAGGCGGACATTCAAACTCGCGGCACCAGGTATTCTCAAGCGGCACCGAACGGCCTCGAAATTGTTTAGCTTCGGTGATCGTACGAGAACCAATTTTTCAACGTGGTACGGCCGTAAACCCTCTAATATAAATGAAAGAAATACTCGAAGAACGGTGACTATTTGAGTTAATATAATGAGGTATAAAAAGATATAGCTAAAAATGACTCTATTTCATTGTTTAGGACTTGAAGACAATTTTGTTAGCATTTTTGGTTTTGAACTTTTATTTCAAATATTATTTTAGGCAAATTGTTAGACCTTTAACAACCGATCATATGACTTGACTTCGAATATCGATTTGTGAAGTCGTTGTGACCGAGGGTTTAAGCACAATGGCTTACTTATTTCCCAACCTTGATAGATGTCAAAAGCGTTTACACGGTCTGGTAGATGATTCGTTCATCATTTTCAACTCTCCTTCCCATTTCCTCGCAAACGGACTATCGCATGCCTCCTGTTAACCAATCGCTTTTCCAGTAGTAAATGTTTACTGGAACTACATTCTACATTCGTTAATTTACAACTAAGACCTATGGTATACATAATTTTCACTCATCTTCATCCCATTCGTATTCCATTAGTAAGGAAGAAGTTCCACGCAGATATCTTCTTCACAATAACTGCTACTTCCGAAACGAGGCTTCTCTGATCACTTTGAGCTTAACAACTTTCTTTTATCTAGGATCAATCCGATATATCTTCATAATTTTAGCGTCTTACTTCTTTAGAAGAATTACATTCCGTACTGTATATTAAGTGGAACTTAGTCTTTGTATTGGATGAAAAATCGTATAAAAGTTGGATAATTACAGAGTACTCAACTTCAACTGCCACTACCTCTACAGTGTAATGAAAGAGATCGTCCGCTGCTTACAACATCGATCAAAAGTCATAATTGGCGATCCAGATATATATAATCGAGAAATGGTCAGTATAAGCAGTACCCTACAACAGAACAACTACCCTGGGTACATGACAGCAGCTCCGAGAAATTGGGATAGAATGGTACAAGAGGATAACAACAGTCAGAAAACAACTTCAGTCTGCGTACCCTATATGAAGGTGTTATAAGAGAAAATACAAAAGATATGTAGTCCATATAGCATCAGGACGACCGTCAAAAGTGGTTCGACACTTCTAGATACCTCTTCGGAGTAAGACCCTCACCATAAAGAAGAACATGACTAAGGACTGTGTGTACACCATCCCGTGCAGCTGTGGCAAGAAATATAAAGGAAGAACAGGCCGTCCCCTTAAGGTAAAACTGCAAGAACACCATAAAGCCGGAACACGGGGGCGGGGGAATAGAAAAATCAGGCGTAGCTGACCACATATGGAGAGAAAAGGAAGATCACCGCACCCCCTCCCCCATGTAATGAGGTTGAAATAATAAACAGATAACATCACTGGAAAATACAAAACTTAAGCAATCAGCACATATGTTAGGTCACAAAAATCTCCTAAGCCGGCCAAGCGTAGAAATGAATACAATATGGGTACCAGTAATATTGAGTGCTATAGAAAAGCAATAACAAGAAAATTGCAATATGAGCTTTGGTAAAAATGGTTACTGAGACATAAGTCAAAGAAATTCATACACTGATGTCCTCAAGTGGCCCAGTGGATAAAAGCGTTGATTGGAGCCAAATTGTTGTGAGTTCAATACCTTGCTACGGCTGCGCTAGGGAAAAAAAAACGTGGAGTGTTGAGTTAAAGGGAGATAACTGAGACATCCGGAAGAAGCATGGCATGTGGAACTAGAAGTAAAGGGTTCAGTTCGAAATTCCAATCTTCTAAATAAGAGCGGAACGTACAACGACCGAAAAGCCGTGAACATGACGAGGACAACAATGTAAATTGAAGAGCACTTTTCTTTTATAGATTTATTTGCAAATAATTATAACGAAAAGTGCATAAACAGGAAGTAACGTGATCTCAACTTCCGCTAGATGTTTTGCTGATTTATACATTTTTTAAATGGTTCTGGAATGTTCATGCTTGACACTAGTTATTGATGTTACACCGGCCGGGGTAAAGTGACAATTATTGTTGCCGCCACATTTTCGTTCACATTTTTTTAGAAATTTCCTCGTCGTTTAAATGTTTGTTCCATAGTACTCACCGCATCCTTCAGTAGAACCACATCTGTATTGCTTCAAGTCTCCTTTTCATCAGTGAAGAAAACTGTCTAATATCTACTGTCATATGTTTGTAACGGATTTTTCCTGGAAAACAAAAAACACAATTCTGTTGCGAATGAAGTTTTTGAATACTATTTAAATCTTACTCATAAGTGCAGAAGTTGTTTTTTTTTCATTCTGTTTTCAATTATTTTAGCGCCAACAAGGAGATAAAGCCACTAAGACACAAGGGCTCACTGAGAGTTAAACTAAGAAAACATAGAGGATAGAGGGCATTTAAAGAACAGGAGACAGAAGATTTTTAAAGATCGTAGTTGACAAGAAAGCAGCTTCTTCATTTTTATGCGCTGTCTCCATTCAGAACGTACGCGATCATGCTCCTCCTCATCATCCTGTCCCTTGTAACTCCTACTAAATTTTGTCTTTTTGCTATTTCTCCCAAATCCTGTTCTACCATCCATTTACTTGGGATGAGACAACAGACCTTGCTACCCATAATGCAACTATGACCTGCATTTTTCATTATGTGCCGCTTCCCCTCAGCACATAGGCGATCATGGCTCTCCAAAATCTCCTAAAGTAAAGTTTTCTTTTCATTACCATTTTCTCTAAAAACTCGTCGTTGCTCACATGTTCGATCCCTAGTATCCTCAACATCTTTCTGTAGAACCATTTTTTCTGTTGTTTCAAGTCTCTTCTTCATCTTTTAGGAAATTGTTCTGCATTCACTGTCATATAGGAGGTCAGATATCACGTAAAGAAGAAGCAGAAAGAGAGCCGTACATGCGGGCAATGCGAGTAAATACACTATTAAAACAGAATTTACGGTTACATCTAACATTTTCAATAGTAAAATGTTGTCAGTCTACGCTTCAAATGCTGCCAATTTGCTTAAATGATCTACTTGAAATCAAGGAAGCTATTGTGACCAGAAATAAAGACACAAAGAGATTAATTGAATTAAACAAATATATTAACAAAAACTGTAATATAAACATATACAAACGAGAGTGTTACAGCAAGAATGTTCGGTTCCACTGTCAGAGCTGACTGCTGGAAGTTTCCCTCTTCAAAAGGCAGAACCTGCTCCTATTTATAGCAGGGAGAATCCATGCGTGCGTGGGTAAATTACCATGACAGTACCAAATTGGAAAGATCATCAGAAGAGTTGCTATGAAAATACTTACAGAAATGGCAGAGGGAAGCTATGTTACATCGTTGGGAAAGTGATTGAAGCCGAGATGTCTGGTCAGAACCGATAACATAGCAGATTCTTACGTGGATTTTCTCAATAATATTCATATACACAGCAGAAGCACCAGACCAGGTGTAGCGGCAATATTCTATGTAAAGACGAATGGTAGATTTATACATATGCAAAATGCGACGCAGGGAACCTAACAACAGACCTAGCAATTGATTCAATATAATCGTACCACTTCATATCTGTGAAAAATATTTGGCCGAGAAGGCGCAATGAATATAATCCCCTGGAGGTTAGCTTCAGTCATAGTGATGCAGTGTTTCGGTTTTCAGACTCAAGGTAGAAGGTTCCCAACTTGAGCGTAAAAGACAATCGTATTGTTAAAAGGATTAAATGACAGAAACCTCTTTGATTGCTGAGTTCAAGTAGTGATAAATATCTACTCAAAGAATTCTCCGTGAGCCGACAAGGACAAAATGGAGAAAAATGATTCTAGAAACAATACTTAGTGAACATACACTTTATCAGCTCGCTTTTTATCCTGACTAAACAAAACCAATTGGCTGCTCAGTTTATCATCATTTTCATTATTATTCGATGTTTTACACTGTTGACGCCATGACTAACACAACTTCTGTTAATATCGTTTCTCTAATAGGTGTTCTACCCGGTCACGACTGCAATAAATGACACCATCATCAGCGCTGGCGTCACCCCTATAGTACCACTGATATTAGCATCAAAGCATTACCATCTTCGTGGAATCCCTACTCACCCCCCAGTTTACCTTTTCCCGGCTTCATGGTGCAAAACGACAATTAACTGCACGGTTTGGCCGAACGAGCGTCTGCTATGACGCATGTAATTTTTTTTTTTTTTTTTTTATACTAGGTTGCTTAAGTTAGAATAAGAGAGTCAAAGCTTTGTAAAGAGGATGAGGGAGATAGGGAGAGAGCGAGAGTGAGAGAGAGAGAGAGAAATATGGCGAGATGGACAGAAAGGCGGTTTAAAAAATGTAACAAATTTGCTGAGCCTCTTATCATTTGATTTCCCGACAGACTTGACCATCAATAACAAATCGGCCGACACTCACAATGTCGCTTCTCACTTGCTCGCCTGCTGAAACTCACAGTTCTTTTTCTCTCCTTCTCCCTCTCATATATATATATATATATATATATATATATATATATATATATATATATATATATATATATATATATTATTTATTATATATTTATACGCTCATCTGTTTTTTTCTTTCGGTTAGACTCTCTCTCTCTTTCACTTTCTCTTATCTACTTATTTTTATCGTCGCATATTTTGTTATTTACCGGGCTTAGCTTAGTCAGGCATAAGGCCATAGAATTGATGGTAAATTTTGAATGATTGTTCTGCCAATCTTACAAATGTCTATGATCTGCTTGTTTGTCAGCTTTGAAAATCAGCATTGGAAATCCTAGATTTTGTCTAGGCCTAAAAACCTGCCTTTGGCCCGATCGAGAAATAGTTATCTCTTTCAGTCACAAAGGATATTCATCTCATATTTCGATAAATAATATCCTTCTTTCATTATCTCTTACTTATTCAGTATATATATATATATATATATATATATATATATATGTATATATATAAGCATAAAAAATGTCTTAAATAATTGCCCATTTCATAATGTGTATATATATATATATATATATATATATATATATATATATATATATATATATATACACAGAGGGAGAGATAGGAGAGATGCACCAGTCATCGGGGCCAAGGGTTCAAGAGTACAGGCCCTGTTCAACTTGAGATCAAGGCAAGTTATGCGCTATCTCCCAGAATTTATAATGAATCATAATATAAGTATAGATCTGTAAATGTTGAAGAGACACAAATATGTCTAATACAGGTAATAAAAAACCACCTTGTTTAAACTCAATAGACATATTATTTTAGAATTTGATTGTTAAAAGCCATGTACCTATTGCAAGTAGACAGAAAGCATTTTTTTTAGCAAGAGGAACAGCCCACCATACAAATTACAAAATGG
This sequence comes from Acanthosepion lycidas, assembly GCA_963932145.1. Lineage (NCBI taxonomy): Eukaryota > Metazoa > Mollusca > Cephalopoda > Sepiida > Sepiidae > Acanthosepion > Acanthosepion lycidas. The sequence continues at coordinate 83,352,450 of OZ010582.1, read as the reverse complement.
AGTTACCGAAATCAACCTACAACAATTTAAATATATGTGTGGGAAGCGTTTAAACAGAGAACGGAAAGTGCGACAGTGAAATCTGAAAACGCATTTGGATAGCCAAAGATTCTTTCCAAAAACTAAACTATTAAGAAACAGAAAAAAAATCGTTAAAAAGAGTAAGCATAGAAACTTGAAAATCTCCTTAGAAACATCGAAGAGAGTACCGAACTATTATGTAATATCAGTTCTCATATATGACAGTGAATGCTGGACAAAATCATAACAGATGAAGAAGAGACTTGAAACAACAGACATGGGATTCCACAGCAGGATGCTGAGAATACCATGAACCAAACATGTTTGTAACGACGAAGATTTAGAGAAAAAGGAAACAAAAAGGACACTCATACTAAACAACAGGATGAGACAGTTCTAGGGCACATAATGAGGAAAGAAGGCTAAAAAATTTGATACTCACAGGAAATTTTATCTTTTTGTTATATCTCCTAAATCTTGCTTCGCCATCCATTTCTCACACTCTCCTGGTATGTTATGAGAAAAGAGGGCTTAGAAAATATGATACACACAGGACAGATTGAAGCTACGAGGGTCAGAGGAAAACAACGCATAACCTAATTGGTGAGTTGATGGGGGAAATAGGTTTAGGAGATATAACATAAAACAAGAAAATTTATTAAATATATACAAAGGAGAGGATTTATGGAGAATTGTGGGGGGCCTTTATCACCAAAAACAGAAGATAATCTCTGAAGACTATGACTACTTCTGACAGATTCCTACTCTTGATATTTTAAGTGTGTTTCTTTGTGATACACTTGTTTTTGTTTTTTTGTTTTATTTGTTTTGTGCATGTGTTTTATTATTATTATTAATAATAATAATAATAATAATAATAATAATAATAATAATAATACAAGGACCTTGAAATAGAAATCTCGAAAATGTGGCATATGGGAACATCAACAATCCCTGTTGTAGTTGGAGCCCTAGGACTGGTTGGAAAAGATTGCAGTATATTAATTGTAGGGATTCCTGGAAGTCCATGCCTCAAGGGGATACAAAAAATTGTTCTGACAAGTACAGCCCACACTTTACGAAGGGCTTTATCTATGTAATATTTATTTTTTATTTTTATTTTTTTTTTTTGTCAGTGGAAAGTGTCATGATGCCATTTCTAACCTTAGGTCCCTGGGCGGGACCAGGAAAGAAATGTTTAAACGCCAGAAATCAAAGAAAATAAAATCTAAAAAATAATAATAATAATAATAGAGTAGCTATAATCTGTTCTGGAAAAGATGCAGCATTTATGGGAAGGAAATTGCAAAAAATCTGTACCAACATAACCCATACGCGATTAGATTCCGTAACAGTTTTATGGGGCTTTACAATATACACAGACAGAACAATCAAAGCTAATCGCCAAGACATCCTGATCAAAAACCACAAGAACAGAATGTGCTTTCTTATTGACTTGGCAGTCCCTGCATATTGTAATGTATCTTTGAAGATCTTCTGAAAACTATCAAAATACAAGGATTTTGTAGTTGAAATTTAAAAAATATAGCACATTAGGACATCAATAATTCCACTTCGGATTGATTGGAAAGAGTTCCGAGAGAATTGACTGGATTCCTGTGAGCCCATGTCTTAAAGAACTGCAGAAAAATCATACTCACAAGTGCAGCTCACACATTACGAAGGAACTTACGTATGTGTGATCTTAGTTCTCATTTTACAAAAATGATCAATGAGCATTTTGAGCTTAGGTCTATGGTTGGGACCCGAAAAGGAAATGTTTATACAACAGAATTGAAAGGAAATAATTATATTAGGTTGGTTCAAAAATAATGACGTAATAATGTCGTTTTTTGACGTATTTTTAAGATCAAAAAACGATATTATTACGTCATTATTTTTGCCCCAACCTAATAATATATCCTCTGGTACAGGGATCTTCCGCACTTCCGCCTTTGTTGTGTATTTATGCTGTGATGGCATTTTCTTCTAATATGTAATTTTTGTTAAACCTCTACACGCTGCCAAAATGTCAAATAATTTAACGATACTCCTCTGGAGAAAAAGAAATTACATCTTTTTTTGTTCGAAAAAAATGCTTCCATGTGCATAAGTTGGAAGTTTGTCAAATAAATTAACGCTGCACTATTAAATGTATAGCGATTTACTAACCGTAAATTAGATGTGGCACAAAGCCAAACACATGGGGCAGCCAGTGTGTATCGAACTCACTACTTAATCAGAGTTTATCTAGCGCAGGAAGCTTGATAAGCAGAACATCGCGTTGGCCCTCTGGACATTCCCTCTGCGAGGATTTTTGCTGGTAAGAATATTGTATGTATTTACCAACTACGCTTATTATAACTCACAAGTGGGAATAAAATGCCGAGGTGATATATATATATATATATATATATATATATATATATATATATATATATATATATATATATATATATATATATATATATATATATATATAGTGGTGGCATCCTAACGGTTCGCGCAAACCTATTTTTAAAATTATTAAAACTTAGCGAACAGATTGTTGGATTATACGAAAATAATCTTATATATTAATAGCCGATATATAATAGATAAAAATATTAATACCATTGCTGTAAGTTCTGTGATGGACATAATTAATGATTCAAAAGAAATCATATTCAAGTTAAAAATGTGGCAAATCTTCTAGTGATAAATTTGATAGGTCTTCTGATGTATCTTTCAGACTGCAGCGATTCAGTTCTAATGTGGCTAAGAAACTACATCACAGCACGAGAGTCAAAAAGCATCATACTTCTGAATAGAATTATAATGAGAATAGAATTTCAATCTTGAAATATCTTAATAAATAAATGTTTTCTATTCAAAATGGTTTAATTCTTTTTTGATACTATAAAGTGATTTGTTTTCATTCTCAGTTTGAAAAGAAAATAAACAGAATAGGTACCTAAAGCATACCTGCCTTGGAAAATTTAGGTTGTCATTATTGTCTATAAATATATAAAATATATATATATAGGCAACCGGACGTCTAGCCATGCTGATGAACTGTAATAAATAATGGGAAACAGTCTGTCTGTGGATGACAACATATATATATATATATATGCACCTGAAAAATTATTTCGGTTGAACTCTCTGGGGAAGAAGTGTGAGTTCGTAAACAGTAACTATTACTGCTACTAATGCAAAACACATCAATAAATCGAATCGAGTTCTGTCAGTGTTTATCTAAAAATAAATACCCTTAAATTCACTTTTAGCCCTGCCGTGTGCCAACGACTCAATGGCAGATTCCTCCGAATGACGCCAATTCAACCGGGTTTCGATCCTAGCTAGCGGCACCTGGACGTGGGAATGACAATATATATATATATATATATATATATGGGGGTGGAATTAATACGAATATAAAATCTGTCATTTAGCTAACTGGTGTTATATTCAACACCCCGACTCCAAAGTTTCGTAGACGAACATTTCTTTAATCGTTGGATCCACTCATCAGGAGGTATCAGCAGTTTCGTTTTTGTATTAAGTTTAAAAAATTATGCACTATTTATTGGTCTTTCCTTCTTCTCTTTCTTCGTGTGTGTAAGCGTGTGTATGGGTGTGTATGTACGCCTGTAGGTGTGTGTATTTGTGCACATGTTTAATGTATGTTTTGCCTAATTTCTTACTGTATTATATCAACATACGTATTCTCTTCATTTCGCCTTTTTCTCTCATTCTCTCATTCCTTTAGAATATTAACAGCATATGTAACTATAATGGATTTTACAAGTCAGCGTTTGAAATCCCGCCTTCGATAGTTCTTAAGCGCACATTTCCTTATCGCAATACCGAAATTAGCAAAATTGAAGTAAGAAGATTATGTTGCACCGAGCTTCCGCATGAAGAAGACTTACGTGTCTTTGAAAATGAAAAGGAATATTCGAAGCTGTTTATGTAAGCTCGAGCACTGATCTCGAGAAGCGGAAGCAAATTCATATTTCGTCCAATCGCGCGCCATCTTATTTTTGCAGACATAAAATCGAGTAGCAATGTGGACCGATCTTAAATGTGAATTAAGTTTAAGCCTCTAATGATTTTTTTCTTTTTCTTTCAGATTTAACAACTTAAGTCTTTGGCAATTTCAACCATGGAAGGATTTACAATGAAACAACGTGTTAAAATTATTACGAAAATGGACGTTCAAACAGAAATGTAATAAGTTCCCAGGTCGTATCATCTCTCGAAACAGCAAAGTCGGTTGGCCACCGCGATCGTAGGACTTGACGCCTTTAGATTTCTTCCTTTGGGGTCATCTCAAAAGTAAGATCTATGCCAACAAGCCAACAACAATTCAACAGCTGAAGGATGAGATAATAAGGCATATTAGTGAGATTGAGGAACAACTATGTAAAAACGTCATAAAAAAAATTTTGACTATCGAGTGGAGGTGGGCCGCCGAAGCCATGGCGGATATTTGGGCGATATTATTTTTCACACATTACTGCCATGACTTAAATAACATGATCCAATAGAGAAATAAATAAATTTTCACTAATAACACTGATTTATTTATTTATTGACTTTGATCCGTTTTAATGAAACACCCTTTACTTGACAGATGCCTTCAAGAAGCTACGCAATTAAGAAACAGGAAAATTTCATCAGAAACAAAGAAAAGTGCAGTGAACTGTTAGATAACATCGGTCCTCGTGTATAGCAGTGAATGATGGAAAATTTCCTCACAGATGAAGAAGAAACTTAGAGAAACAGAAAATTGACGGGAGATAAAGTACTAGCCCTAAATCATTTATGCTGTTCCTATTGTTCAAAATATTGTGATCAGGTTGTATCGCTTTTCTGTCTAAATCTCTGGGATGAGGAGTTGTCTAAAAGTAAGGCTGAAGGAACATCGAAAAAGCTGTAAGGTGAGATAATGAAATCGGGTCTGGCTGATCATTTATGGAGGGAAATGGATAGACATCAGCCCCAGGGGAATGAAATGAAAACACGGGACAAGAAATAAAAGGGGAGAAAGAATTAACATAGAGGCTTTGAGGACCTCCTTAATAAGCCTAACATATAAATACAATATGGGCACCCCTAATAAAGAAAGAATGAGAAATGACAGCAAATCTTCAACAGCAGCAGTCAAAACGATTACTTGGATACTTATTTTAGTGCATCATTTTATTTACAATTACTACCACGTAAGAGTGCTAGCCTTGTTCAGACTGTTGATCGCGTTAGATAACGATCTCTCTCTCAGAAACTGTAACTAAGCTCAGCTCGGCATTATTATTTCAGCTGCAGTATAAACCAAAGGTGGAACCTGTAAAACAAATATTTCTGAGCAGGCTTCTGCAAGGGGGATTAGCTAACCGCCCTAGTAGACTGACATCTTCGCATACGAGTAGCTGCGCCTAGCATCAGCAGTTTTAGTAGCTTAATCAGCAGGCAGGTTAGGTTTTCACTACAGAGAATTGCTCTAAAAGACAGCAGCCTAGTGGATTAAAGCATTGACCATGGTCCAGGCAGTGTGTACTTAGACCTAGTGGAAACGGCCAGGTAGTAACTGAACAGTACTAAAAAGCTCATAGAACCGTACTTTCTCAACTCTATCTACCGGAATAAATAAAGAATTCAGTTCAGAATTCCCTGATTAAGATTATGTGGACAATATGTAAATTCCGTTTTAGTCAATTAAGCTTATGTCATTTAAGTCAACTGTTTTATTCATGTCAAAGTCGACATCCGGGGGTGGGTGGGGGTGTTGAGTCGGTAAATTGTGTAATATTTTTAATGATGATTCATTTTAATAATAGCTTCTATTTGCTTTTGGTACAGGTTTTCAGGCAACTTAAAATGATTACTTGATTACTTATTTTAGTGCATCATTTTACTTACATTTACTACCACGTAAGAGCGCTAGCCTTGTTCAGACTGTTGATCGCGCTAGGTAACGATCTCTCTCACAGAAACCGTAACTAAGCTCAGCTCAACATTATTATTTCAGCTGTAGTATAAACCACAGGTAGGATCTGTTGGTGTTGAACAAAAACAAATGTGCCTGAGCAGGCTTCTGCAAGGGGGAATAGCTAACCGCCCTAGCAGACTGATATCCTCGGATACTATTGGCTCCACCATTTAGATTATTTATATTTACTGCCACGTGACGAAAACAGTAGACGTAGTATAGTTTAAACAGATTCAACGTAAATAACATCCAGGGCCTTTTTTATAGTCATCTGTCACTTATATTATTTTCCACTAAGATTGTTTTACATTTTTGAAACCTTTTTTATCAACTGAAAATAACATTAATAAAAACATTGCACTCTGTTCGTTTTATTGTGGACAAAAATGGCTGCTAACTTTTCTCACTTGAATTATTCAATATCATCTTCGCCATCTTCATATTTATTCGTCAATAAAAAAAGCAAATTGAGGTTGATATGCCGTAAAACAAAATAAACTAAAGCAAACCAAATCCCACGCGGTGCTGAAATTATGACTCACTAATTTAAAATAAATTTCATTCAAATTCATAATAAATAATAAATTTGCATCATTTCAATTTTCTAACATTCGATTTATTACATTCAAACCACTTTTATAAGGTTTAAAAAACTCTCATTTAAGTAACGTACTATCCAATTCTCTGTTTCAGATTAGTTATGAAATAAGTAGCAAAGTAATCGATCTAAGTAACCCAGTTAATCGAAATAAGTGCTGCGAAATTTGTTGCTTTTTTGTTTGTTTGATATGGAAAAAGCCCCCATAAAAACAAAGATGCACACACACACGTTGCCTATACACCCACCTACAGATATAAATGCATGCATGAATACACGCATTTATTCATCAATCAACTGATTCACACAAAGGAGTGCATTTGCAACAAATATACACACACATACATATGCGCATCGCCCGGAGATCTGGCCTTCTGGTTCTTATCTCTAGTAAACAAGATAGTTGCTAAAATTGAATTTGTTCTTACCATACAATATTTATCTGTTATGAGCTTCCATAATATATTTGATTAGCGTTTCGTCTCCAGTGCTGCCTGTCCTCAATTGGAAGGAAACTTTGTCGTTTGCGTGTCCGCAATATTGAAAAAGACCATCAGCCTTTATCCTAAACAGATCTGAAGATACATACAAGCGTACATAGATACAAACAGACTTACATATATAGATAGATAGATAGGTAGATAGATAGCCATGTGCAAAAGTTTCCAGCGTTCATTTTGAAAATTAGACTCTCAATGCCCACTTTTCGTTGTAAAATAATGCAGGCACTGAATCCGTAGATAGAAAAATGCTAAAACATTAGGAATTTTTATAAGATCCCAGCGTTTATTTAAAAGAAATACTCAATGCACAGTTGAAAAAAAAACTATATTTCATTGAACAACTATGGAAAAGGAACTAATAAGGAGAGAGAAAGATTGATATTAGATTTCCAGCGCTTTTTAGAGACTCGTTATACAAAAGAAACAGGTTTTGCTGGAAGGTTTTTCATACGGATGATAGATAGATAGATAGATAGATAGATAGATAGATAGATAGACAGACAGACAGATAGATAGAATAATATAATAGATGAATATTAAGAGGATAGATAGATAGATAGATAGATAGATAGATAGATAGATAGATAGATAGATAGACATATAGATAGATAGATAGATAGAATATAATAGATGAATATTAAGAGGATAGATAGATAGATAGATAGATAGATAGATAGATAGATAGAAGAATATAATAGATTAATATAAAGAGAATAGATAGATAGAGAGATAGATAGATAGATAGATAGATAGATAGATAGATAGATAGATAGAATATAATAGATGAATATTAAGAGGATAGATAGATAGATAGAAGAATATAATAGATTAATATAAAGAGAATAGATAGATAGATAGATAGATAGAATATAATAGATGAATATTAAGAGGATAGATAGATAGATAGATAGATAGAAGAATATAATAGATTAATATAAAGAGAATAGATAGATAGATAGATAGATAGAATACAATAGATGAATATAATAGATTAATATAAAGAGAATAGATAGATAGATAGATAGATAGATAGATAGATAGAATATAATAGATGAATATTAAGAGGATAGATAGATAGATAGATAGATAGATAGATAGATAGATAGATAGATAGATAGATAGATAGATAGAATATAATAGATAAATATTAAGAGGATAGATGGATGGATAGATAGAAGTATATAATAGGTGAATATTAAGATAGATAGATAGATAGATAGATAGATAGATAGATAGATATTAAGAGAATTATAAAGTGCAACGGATATATGTATTATCTTTATTTGGCGCATTTGAAACAAGACTGATATAAAACTAGATTTTAAAATTTGAAACATATACAGTGGAAACTTGGTTTACTAACGCCTCGCATCGCGAACAAATGTTTCGTACAAAAATACGTCTCGGGTGATAGCCTATAAATATATTTCCTTAATGGTTTTTACGGAAGGGGACTCTTCTAAACAATAACGTCTCTTCTTTCCTCTTCCACTTCTCTCACCAACTCTCTTCTCCTCCATGGAGGTATCGTAAAATCAAATTACGTTTTTCGCCTATATTTTATCTGCTTAGTATTTTGTTTATCCTATGCTTGTGTTAGTTTTAATGATTTTCATTGGTTTTGTATAAACTTTTGTGAAAGTTTAGATTAGCAATCATCTGGGGTCAAGGAACATATTAAAACATTTTACATTGTTTCCTGTAGGGAAATAATTTTGTCTTGCGTACATTTTGAGCCACGAACGACGTTCTGATAGGAATTCATGAACTGAGTTAAGTTTCTACTATATATATATATATATATATATATATATATATATATATATATATATACGAATGTAATGAGAATGAGAATAATATAAATTCTAACGTTCACAGCATTAATTCAAAGGAGAGCTCAATACCAAGAATAGAGCAGTAATTATTTATTATATTTTTTAGATACGGACAAAAGTCGTAGTAGTGAGCTAGTCCGTATGTAAAAATTATAATATATATATATATATATATATATATATATATATATATATATATATATATATATATATATATATATATATATATATAAAGTTACCTGTGTGCGTGTCTGTGTGTATGCTATTTATGGACGTCCACATTTCTCCACCAATTTCGATGAAATTTTTCACACATGTTGCAAATTTACTATTAGAGGTAACGACCAACTTTTCAATCTCTAGCACCTCCCCCCCCCCATTGGTTTCACATAAAGAATTGCAAAAAAAATGGGAAAAAATCGGGTTTTTCCTACTGCTTAAAATAAAAATTTGAATAACTTCCTCATTTTTTATCTGATTTTCTTGAAACATATCGCAAAATATTGCCATCATGCAAGAAATATATCGTGTGGTTTTAGTCCTTATAGCTTCCCCGTGAATAACGAAAAAACACAAAAAACTGTTCAAAATGCCCGTTTTTCAGCCACGAATCCCTGGTTTTTCATTCAATGCTTTGTAAATTTGTCATGAAAATTACATATGACACACAAATTGTCTTGAGTGAATGTTTGGTTTAGATTATTTCAGTTGTGGACGAAATCTGCGATAAACTAGGTCCAAAATCATCTTTTTTCATTTAGCTAATAGTTTCTTTAAATGATTTCATCCTAAATTGGAATTCGAACAAGCTTTGATGCAAAGATTTTGTGACGAGCATTATAAAAGCGTTAAAAGGGAAAAATTCCTGAAGAACCTCTAATTTACCCAGCTTTACAGTAAACGTACGAAGAAGGAGAGGACGTTCATGTGTTTGCATTTGCAGTTGAATCCAACTCTGACGCTTCATCCCTGTTTTCTTTTGATTATTAGATTTGTGGACAATGCCATACAATTTGAAAGTTATTACGGCTATTGGAAATTTACTGAAAATATAAAAAACATTGAAAAAATTTCACCCTAAGCAACGACCGGACAAAAAGCGTTTATCGATATAATTCCTTTATGACAGTCAAACTCTTGCGTAGGACTTACCATGAAAAAGATGAGGTGGGAGTAGCTTAGTATACCAATGGATGATGCATGCAAGCGGGGATGCAGGCAGACATTTTTCTACAGTGGGGGGGGGGGGTGCGGTAATATAATTGCAGCTATGTACACCCGGTCAACGGCGCGTACCACGGCGAGTAATATATATATATACATATATTTATATATATATATATATATATATATATACTTAATTTAATATATATATATATATATATATAATACACACACACACACATATATATATACATATATATATATATATATATATATATATATATATATATATACGCATATATATATATATATATATATATATACGCATATGAATAAATATAGTTTTAAGGTATGCTATATCTATGGGATAAAGTGCTCAATATCAGATAGAGAGTGTATGTAAGTATAAAAATTAACATTGAAGTCAACACTCAGAGATGACAGTGTTTTATGCTAAACGCAATCATCAGGCCACAAGCGTTGTTTCTTTTTTATCGACTATTTATGTACGAGTCAATGGTGAATTGTGCGTAGTCTATTGCATTGTGGTAGTCTATTCTAACGATTATTTGGTTGGGAGCGGTTTGTTAATTCGTGTATTATTTACTTTATTTATTTGGATTAATTTATTTTACGTAACGTAACAAAAATTTATATATATATCTGATGAGAAAGTGTGATTTTCTAAACAGTGACTGCTACTAATGCAATACTCTTCGATAAAATGAATCGTGTTCTCTCAGTCACTGGCGTGTTTCTCTAAAAATAAATATGCTTAAATTCACCTGCCGTGCACCAACGGCTTAGGGGTAGATTCTCCGACTGACGCCAATTCAGCCGATTTTCTATCCTAGCCAGAGGCAACTGGACACTGATGAGCTGTGATGCAGCAAAACAGTCTGTTTATGGATGGCAATATATATATATATATATATATATATATATATATATATATATATATATATATATATATATGAAGCGATGGCTAAATTGTCGTCTAAATGACTCAAAAATAAAAACAACATCGACATTCACGTGTTTTATTTTTGTTCTGATTTTCCCGTTTCTGTCAAGCCTTCAGTCATAGAGAAAAGTTATTTTTCCTAGCATATTGGATATCGCTATATTTCAAATTTAAAAGTGATGTCTTGCCTAGAATGGTTTCACGAAGCCTTACAGCGTCAGAAAATTTTATTAAACTTTTTAGGCGCATTAAAAATACTTAATACCCTTTTTGAATATTTTACACAGATTTTAAAATACCGTGTCCTGTGGAGAAAACACTTCTTTTCCTTTTTTTTTTTTTTTTACCTTGAGGCTGGTTGTTTCTTTTCTATGATAATAGCTTCAAGCATTTTACTTTTTTCTTTACTACGAATGCATTGTAGTATGTTGGTTTTATCTATCAATATTTGCATTCTGGTCCATTTTTTGCTTTGTCTTAAGGGTACTATTTATCAATTCATCCCAAGCAAGGCAATAATGCTACTAAAACGCAAGGGGATATTGGGAATTAAAAAGAGTGAGAAGACTTTATAAAGAAACAATAATCCAAACCCAAACAGGAAACAATTGATAAAGCTAGTTCTTTTGAAGAGATCGGGGAGGCATGTGGGCCAGACGATGTTTTGCGGTATCGTTATTGATATGTGCACAAATTATTTCGTTAAGATACAACTTAAACTACAGCAGAGAGTGGTGATTGAGTGATCAATGTAAGAATTTTACGTTGCTTTTTAATTATTGATATTGAAGATAAAGTCTCCCAACGGACACGAGAATTAAAAAACACCTTTTTGAGTTTTCGAATTATTGGAAATCATGCGGCTACATTTTTAAATTACTTATAGTAAATAATCAATCTAAAGTATTTATTGCAATCATTAAGTGATATGTAACGTCAAATTATCTTTTTAATGGCTTTTTCATCTGGCTAATGAATCAGGATTACGATAAAATAAGTTACTGATGATTTTATTTTTTTGTTAACAAGATGGTTTTTAGTGTCATTTTTCTTAAATTCTTTAAAGCGACTTTCATTTGCTTGTTGACAATTTGATTGCAAAAGCTACTGTTGATAATTGTGTGTTTTATGTTATTCAGTTCATTATAAAATAAGGTGCGCCAAAAAGCAGTTATTTTTGCCCGGTTTTTCTTCTTTTTACAGCAACTATTCTATATCTGCGAGGACATTCGCTTTGTCAATAAAGAAGACAATAGATTTTGTATCTTTGAAAAATACGTAGAAAAATATTTTTTTAATAATATTATGAAATAAGTTCGGATTAAAAAATGAATTTAAAATAAGTAAATTCTTTACGACTCGTATATCATATCAAAACTACCAGATATATACGACGAAATATCCCAACGAGAGACGTGCATTTTCAAACAAGTAATTGAACCTCGTTTTGTCATCAGAGTTTAACGTGACCTAATTGGTAGAGTACACTTTAGCTAAAGGAATGATTCATCTGATGGAAAAAAAAAAAGAAATGCAGGTTGGATTATAGGCGGGAGCCATATCTTTCTTTAGGAAGGACTTCTTCATTTTTAGGCCGATGCACACTAATTTCACAGTTTAAAAATTAACAGAGACTTCAATTGAAACTTTTGAACTGAATAAAAATGACGTTTGTAGTAATGAGAAAGAATGTTGTATTAAAAATTTAAAAAATTATATATATATATATATATATATATATATATATATATATATATATATATACAAGTATAGTAGCTGTAGACGATATAAATTCCAATAACCAAAAATACTAGTATAAAAGAGTGCTCAATACATAGTTGAGAAAATATTACTTATTCAAAAATTATAACATAAAGATGTTATAAAATCACTACAAAAATAGCCATTTTGTTTCAACACTTCTGGTGTCTTATCAAGTGATGATGTTGAATGAAGAATAAAGAGTTTTAAAAGGTGAAAACTAACGAAACACCTCTCAAGAGGGGAAAAAATTTCCCCGACCCCTGTACTAATCCACTCAGTAAAATATTCAATTATAATACTCTTAAGTTAATCTATAGTTGTGTTCATAACCTGTAAAAATAATTAAGAAACATAATAACAGAGTTTTCAATAAGTATAAGGACTCAAAAAACTTGACTAATCGCCAGGTCACAGTGAGAAAAACTAAGTACAATGGCACTAATAATAACTTGTGAAATTGTAGGAATCCCAATAATTGCACATTAAAGAATAAATGTTTATCTTAGTACAATTTCTACACTAGAAAACCCCAATATGGAAAATTTTTACATTGGAAGTACTATGAACACAATCAAAATGCGTTAGCGTGGATATATACAATCTTTCAACAATAGTAATCATAAATACAAGACATCATTGCCCAAGTATGTTTGAAGTTTCAAGGAGAAAAACAAGACACCTACCGTTAAATAATAATTAAGAAATCTCGAGCATGTAGTTCTCTATATGCCCTTTTTTATATGTGTCTTAAGGAAAAATTTGAAATTACTAAATTTAAAAGCAAGATCCATCTCTTAAATCAAAGGAATGAACTCACAGTTAATTGTAAACATAACTCAAAAATTTAACCTACTATAAGTGTAGTAATATTTTCAACGATAATGCAAAATTATTGTAATCGTCCTATTTAGGCACATATATGTATGTTAACGTTTATAGTGTTATTTGTGTGTGTGTGTGTGTGTACATGTATGTGTATTTTTATTTAAAGATATATGTATGTATGTATGTAAATAGATAGATAGATAGATGTGTATATTTGCAAGTATGTGTATATATGAATATATCTGTACTTGTATTTATATGTTTGTGGATATATGTGTGTATTCATGAATGCTGTGTATGTGCTTGTTTATATATTTATGCATATGTGTATTTAGGTATGTGCATATATATGTGTCTGTTTATATATATATATATATATATATATATATATATATATATATATATATATATATATATGCAGGTATCTATGCATATATCTGTAGATGTGTGTATATGTGTATATTTTAGTGTTTTTAAACGGATTATCTATTCTAATTATAATCTACTTTGGTAGTGATTTTAAATTGCTTGTGGACTTAATAAGTAACAGTTGTGTTTCGTTACACTCTAATCTTAAACAGGCTCTGTGTATTTATAGTCATTTTGATAATATTGTTAGTAGTTTTTGCATGTGTGTCTGTATGCGTATATATTTTGTCTGTACATTTAAATATGTTTAATTGTATATATAGGTTCTATAGTCTTGGATAGCAACTAGTCTAGGAGAAGAACAACTCTTAATTCGAAACCTGTAGAAGGCCGTTTGGGGACCTTGTGGCACGAAGTGAACTAAGTCGAAGTGTGAATGGATCTACACAAAACCTTCACCACTATAATCAAGTCACATGTGCTGGTGTCTGGCTATCGGGTCCTAGGAACGGCGTTGCTTGACCCTCACGCGTTGAATACGACCGGAGAGTCGAATATATATAATTGAGAACACTGGGGTCAACACCAGGCGACGAATGACTGAATGAATGGTTGTTAGCAAAAGGATGATCCTCAAATGCAAATTGCGAATAAGAGATACTAAAATCAAACAAATGCAAAAAATTTTAATATTTGAGATATGTTTTAACAGCGGCTGGAAAGTGCGACACTGAGGTCCGAACTTCCATTGGGATAGCCAAACGTATTTCCAAATCTAAGCAGAGTATAAAGTGACAGAAAACTTCGTTAGGGACAAAAATGAAAAGTGAACGATTATGTGATATCTGTCTTCCTATATGGCACTGAACGCTGAACAATCTCTTCAAAGATGAAGAACAGACTTGAAGCAACAGAAATGCTGTTCTACAGAAGGATACTGAGTATACAACAGACTGAACATGTGAGCAATGACGAGATTTTAGAGTAAACGCAGACAAAAAATAAATATGTTGTAACCTAAGAAAGGTAATGAATGGGGAACAACCAAAACGGAGGTTGGAAATGAAATGGTAATCTTTATAACATCAACAAAATAAAATACTCGCCAGCGCCATGAAGTAGGTAAACCACTGCTAGTGGTGGACTACTTAGAATATTATGATATTTACCTGCCTCCTCACGAGGTTGGATGCGGCAAAAGGCCAAATTTAATGTGCGGAAATCCGAGCCCATGGGCTCTGGCAAAAATTTCCCGTAGAGCCCGGATACGCGGAATCAGGTATCTGTCTACCTCTTCGGACGAGACTCTGCCCTTCCGCGTAGCCTTGTCCGAGTTCCTCTTTGCTCAAAAGCAAAGAATTCGACACGGCAAGAGCTTCCCACGCTGACAGCTCACGCTGCCAGCTTAGACAGCATATTACCCCCATTTACAATAGTGTCCAACGTATTTATGAGGATTGAGACATACCCATAAGTGTTCATAGGTACGGTATATAACAAAACTTATACTTAACATCAGGATTAGACAGTTGAATTTAGGGTAGGGGACATAATGAGGAAGCAGGGCTTGACAAATCTGATACTTACAAGACATTTCAGGCAAGAGGCACAGAGGAAAAAAATGCATAACCTACTCGATGGCAGGACAGGTTTTACGAGAATTAACGAATAATAATAATTAAAAGGGACCGTAAATTGTGGAGAACAATGATTGCCCAAGTCCTGACGGGACATGAGATTTATAAATGGCGGTCATAGATGCATCGTGGGTATCTAGGTCTGTCGCCTTATCTGAAGGATTATTGTGCAGGCGATCGCGGTCATATTTCAAAGTATTTACATATTTTCTCTATCTCTGATACTGACCAATTTTACCCATAAATAAAGCGTACCTTAAAACACACACACACACACACATATATATATATATATATATATATATATATATATATATATATATATATATATATATATATATGTATGTATGTACTTAAATGCACAAGATATAAGAAGTCATAGATAGGCATCAGCCAACAATTGAACAACAGAGTCTCCCTACACAAAAGCAATATAAAATTGCCAGACAACAGAAAACTTTTTGTATCACAACACATCTTCAAATGTAACCAGGATAAATTTAATATCATGCCGATATATCAAACAGACAATTACTCGTACCTACAAATACAAGAAAAAAACTTTATAAACAAATTTAAACCTGAACTAAATAGATCATAACCCCCACACGCAAAAGCACACAACATGCACACAAGGTGACCAAATACAGTGATCAAATCACTCACATCCATGAGCACACACTCATATAAGAGTATCTGTGAGACACGAACATATATATATATATATATATATATATATATATATATATATATATATATATATATGTACACATGTATATATATACGCATGTTGACAAAACAGGAGAACTACTCACGAGCACGCATACAAACCCCACACAACTTAGGAAGTATGTGTGTATGTATGTACGTAAATATGTGTATGTGTGTGTGTGTATACTGGTTCCATGTAACTTGAGAAGTATGTGTATGTATGTGTGTGTATGCATGTGTGTGTATATACTGATTCCTTGTGGTGGGAGGGTGTGTATGTGCATATGTGTATGTACGTGTGTATGTGTACCAATGAGTTTACTAATTCCTCGTAGTAAGACAGTATATGTATGGAGGGGGAATATACGCACGCACATATACACGCATTCTGACAGACACACACACCCGAAAATGGAAACAGATCCAAGAACACATAGTGGTCATTAAAACATTAAAAGAAAAAATGCCGATAAGTAATTAATTTCTCTTGGACCAACCTTAATTGTTTTATGACCCTTCGCGCAGAACTCTTCATTGCCAATTCAAGAAAGACATTCGGATTACTAACACAAAATCAGAGAATGTCTCATATCGAGAATATTTAACATCGAAAAACATAATGGAAAAAAATTAATTATTTTTAATAATATGTGGAAATCTCCGCCTTTTACCTGAAGACAATCGCGAGACCAGAAACACGTGTAGTAAAATTATGGAAAATAAACCATAATATTAAAAAAAAAAAAAATCCTCATTACAACCAAAAACGTTTGTGGCACCTCTCTTCTCTGCTTTATAATATACATACTTTTCTCTCGTTGGAACCACTACAACCTCTTTCTTATATATATATATATATATATATATATATATATATATATATATATATATATATATATATATATATGTTCACTTTTATATTTACACACGCTCTATCTCTGATATTGAGCACTTTATCCCATAAATATAGCACACCTTAAGACTATATTTCTTCATATATATATATATATATATATATATATATATATATATATATATATATATATATATATATATATATATATATATATATATTCGTTTCCCAGATTTACTTAATTGATAATTAAAATGAAATATCACATGCCCCATGAATTTTAATCAACTCCTCTAATCCTTTTGAATGTCGCCTGATATCCGGCCACACATAAAGATACGTGTTTCTTAATTAATGATAATCCGTAATACCAGTTCCCTGTGAAAGTTCAAAGTGTCATGAAGTTGATCTTTTTAAGCCATTATCTAATTGGTTTTGCCTCTGCACATGGCTCTCAAAGATTTCCAGGTTGTGAATGGCGCGTAATTATTCCTCGATAGCTAATAAAATGCCCTGTGAGAAGCAAAAAAAAAAAAGAAAAAAAAGACGACCAAGAAAGAAACATTATTTATTCACTTACAAGAAAAAGTACATGACATGAATATGAAATTATGGACAACATAGTAATCGAGGGTAGGATTGGTCGTATCCCATTATTTTCTAGCCTCCTTCGACACTCCAAAACACTGCATATTCTATTCAATATCTTCTACTGTGCAGCCTCTCATCAGTACATAAGAGATCGTGGCTCTCCACAACTTCCTATCTCGGGTGGTTCTTAGCAGTTTTTCTTCCTTTGCTAAAAGTTCCCACCGAAAACGTTCCGCCGTCTATTCACACAAAATCGTCAGCTAAGTAATACAACGCCTTCCTTTATCTCTCTTGCTCTCAGTTTGCCCCGTGACGATCAAATTTTCTAAGCTGTCGTTCCTCACTATGTGACCTGATTCTGCCTATAAGTGTTCTTTGTGTTGCCAGTTTCTTAAAGACTTCCACGTGGCTTACTTCCTTCGCCCATGGAGTTCTAAGTTTCCGTCTGGAGAAACATTTTTACGGCCTTTAGTTTTTTTCCTTCATCCGTGGGGAGATGATCCAGCATTCCATAAAAGGATAGATAATCCTAATCCAGTATATTTTTTCCTAACGATTTTTTACCATTTCTTAGCGTTTGGAATGTTTCTTTCTCTAGTCCAATGCGTGTTCATATCTCGAAACCATTTTATAGTTGCTGTCTTATCTCTCACTAAAATAATACATTTGTCCTGTAGGATTTACGCTATATCCTCATGATGTGAGTGGCCATATCACGTTGAAACACCGGTTCACGTACAGTCAACGGAGTTAAGAAAATTCGTCACTGGTCAGTACCTAGGTGGGTGACTGCTTGCGAATATCAGGTTTTTTAAACTCTAAACATTGTGGCTGTTGCAATGGACAACGCCTCGGAATTAGAAATAGGAGAGCTGAGTTTAAATTCCCCTCGGATTCGTTATATTCACTTATGATTTATTTTTTTATATTTATAATGGAAAATACGTAAAGGGATTTTCCAAGTGCTGCTTAGATGTGACACAATGTCGAAAGTAGAATGCACCAAGTGAGGATCGAATTCACTACTCAGGCGCAATTGTTCTAGCGTGACAAGCTTACTAACCTGCCTCGAAATGCCCAAATATAATAATTTTCTTAGCCCGGCTTAAATGTGGCACAAAGCGGAAAGTATGGAACAATCACAGAAAATCGAACTCACTACTCTGTCGTAAGTGATCTATCAAGACAAGCTTTCTAACCATTACACCATATTGACGTGCCCGTAATTACAATACTTGCATGTCCTATTAAGTTTGTAATTCGCTATAGTTCTTTCAACAAGTGCTACAAAATAATAGTGGGTTGGAAATAAAAGTTATAAATGGTTAATCACAGCAGTGAACATGCGAAGCGATCTAGTTAGATAATGTAGTTAGAAATTATAACTTTAATAAATTGGATATTACGTAAAAGTGCCTATCACAGTGTACGCACACAAACATATTACGCAGTTAAAAAAAAAATAAAAGCAATTGTGCAGAGTTTTCTTAGCATGCGAACAAAATTCAATGAATTTGAAATATAATTTTAAGTGCTATTTAGAGAGGCAGAAATTTGTCGACAAAATCGTTTCTGGGGAAAAGATAGATTGGAAGTGAAAACAGCGATAAAGAGTTTAGACTGTTTGATAACATGTGCCTATGATAAGTGAAATCGCCGAGCATATCCACCGGAAACTCGTGACCGGAAATTCTCGGACTTTATCCTTGTATTTATTTTTCCTTTATTTGTTGCTGTTTTTTTTTTATTTGTTTTATTTATTACTTTGGGTTTGTTTGTTTTTTTCATTTGTCTTCCAGGCTTTCTCCCTTCGTTTAATTTTTTTTAACGGCATTTCAACTCCTTTATGTTTATTTAATAACATCATTTTATTTCTGTCTTAGTTTAAAAGTTAAAGAGGTAATTTAAAATTTTTATTTTGATAGGTGTTATGAATAATCGAGAGTGGTCTCCCCTTGTTTTGTTACCCTCCTCTTTGAAAGAGCTATTTTCTGTTTTCTGGGACTATAAAAGGAGACTATAAGCGAACCTTGTATTTTCAGCTGAATAAAGCTTCCTTAAAGACCACACCTGCGTACTTTTATCATTACAATAGATCCGGTTGGAACAAAAAGGCAAAATGTTTCGTATCTCTCTTTTACATTATAAGCCTTCCTTCACGATAACCCTTCCTCTTGCTAGAATATTTTGACGGGTAATGAACTAGTTTCTTTGATGTTGACGTTATGCTTGCCTTCTTCTCTCTTGCTCTTCTCTTTCTACCTAATCGATTCAATTTCTCCTTGCTTTTCTTACTGATCTTCACTTTTTTCATCTTTTTTAATGTTTTCCACTTTTTCTCTTTACTTTCATAGGTTTTACCAACAAACCTTGCTATCACTTCTCCCCATTTTCTATCTAATCTTTTGCTACGCCGCTGGTTATCCATTAAGCCCCATTCAACCAACCTTTTATCAAAAACTGCTATACTTTCTTAAGAATTAATATTTATAAATAATCAGATTTAGAGATTTTCATGTTAATAAAGTAGATGAAAACCAAATTTACTTCCACTGGAAAAAAAAATCTATCTTTACTTCTGAGATGAGATACTGTAATTACTTACACTATTTACATTGTTCGAACTGTTTCCCTCATCTTGTTGCGGCGTTGTATGATCTGGCCTTCTTGAGGTGCTGCTAGTTGCAAATTCCAGTTAACCCTAGAACACTAACCATCAGTTAAAGTTACACCACTACTAACCATCGGTAAATCATACCCGATTTTGAAAATATCGAAAAAAAAAATAAATTAATATAAATCTTTATTTGAAATATTTTACATGCAGGCACTTCAAACTTTGTACTTTGAATTAACATTAATAGGAACTGAAAAACATATTTAGGTAAGAAAATCAAGTACTAAAAATTGTAATTAAGAATAGGAAAATTTGCGCTGGGTACTATATACCCATGGTTAGTGTTCTTGGGTTAATATCAGTAGTGTAAATAGTAAATTTTTTGTGGGTTTCTACTATTAAATCTGTAAAATGTGTTATTTTTGACCGACCATCGTATAGACAAGTGAAATCGTACATTTCGAAATTCCAAACACCTGAAGAAAGCCGGAGCATACAACGGCCTAAAAGTCGTGAATAGGGCAACGAAGATGAGGACAACAGTACTATGTATAATAGTGTAAAGGGAAAAAATACCATGCTTTATGAGTATAATTATTTAAAGGAAAATAGGAACGACAAGGATACTTGCAATCAGAAATAAACGGCTGGAATGAGGAAAGAGAGCTTAGAGAATTTAACACTTACAGGACGTAGTTGAAGCGAAGTGAAAAAACTGCGAATAACCTACTTAACGAGTTTGTATGAATGGATTGCAGAACAAAAACTATTGTAACGGTAATATTAGCGGTTTCCCCATAACGAAACATTTGGCATTCATTGACTGAGTAGCTAGTACTTAGTTGCGATTGAAATTTATAAAATCTTTCTCTTAAAACACTTAAAAAAAATGAAAACAGGTTTTTCAAGTACAGTAGCTGTTATCGCTCTTTCAAGTATTGATGAAGATTTCCTTCCTACCCTTCCATCAGAAGTGGTGTCGAATATGTCGTAAATAGATACGGTAAAGAGCCAAAGATAGAACAACAAATGACATGAATTTTGTTCAACTCTGCATAGCCAGTTATTGAACTCACAACTGAGTTCAATAGCTGGCTACAGCAGAAGTGAACAATCACTTGGAGAGTTTAGTTAAAGGGAACTAGTAGATACTGAGATATCAGGAAGATGCATGGCACTTGGAACTAGATCAATCTACCCCTAGTGGACGACATAAAAGATTTCAGTTCGGAATTCCAGTGACCTAAAGAAGGCTGGAGCGTACAACGGCCGAAACATTGTTAATATGGGAACAAAAATGAGGAGAACAGTCCGAACAATGAAAATGGTGTAAATAAGTACAATGCGCCATCTCATAAATATAGACATAAAATGACAAAAAGCTGGATGACAAAATTGGAAAAACTCCTTACAATGCGTTTTGTTCTTCAGAAGGAGTTCCTCAGACTAAAATAATGTATATATATATATATATATATATATATATATATATATATATATATATAACATATATATATATATATATATATATATATATATATATATATATATATATATATGTATATATATATATAGCATATATATATATATAGCATATATATATATATATATATATATATATATATATATATATATCCGTGTGTGTGTCTGTGTGGGGGAGAAGTAATAATATATGCAAAAACGTAGGTAATAAGTATATATTTCTTAATATATAGTCACGCTCAACATCAAATTTAAATCTTAAATTACTGGCGACTGATATGTCTAGACGTATCGTTTGTTTAATTTCATTCAAGTTGCCAATGCTTGTGGGCTTTTTTTTTAATAGCTGCTGTTCACTAAGTCGAAAATATATAGAAAGTGCATTGATTTCCGAGTCTTCTACGCTAAGTCCAGTTTCATACACGATTTCACGTTTCATAATAAATCTACTGCTATCACAATATAGGCTATTTATTAAAAAAAAAAGCTTTACTTTGATATAAATAGTTTATACACAATAAATTATATATTACTATGGAAGTATTTCTATTTCATTATTTACTAAAAGTAATCTTTTTTTTTTCTTTTCGTTTATTGTTAAAGTTGGGGAGGAAGGACATATAAATGAGCAGAATTTTCAACTGACAAATATCAATTCCACCCAGAGGATTTAGTAAATAATTGTACTTTCTGTCCTCTCTCTCACTATATATATATATATATATATATATATATATATATATATCCACTACCCTCCTCCTCATCCTTTCTTCTATCACTCCTATCTGAGCTTGCTCTAAATTTTCTTTAACCCCTTGCGTCCTAGTGGCTTCCCGCCTTGCTTGGGATGAAATGCTTAATATATATATATATATATATATATATATATATATATATATATATATATATATAGCTAACTTCACTTGCTCGCTGAAAAAAACAGTATAGCATCATGAAAAAAGGCCATAAAACTGAATAAACAAAGTTTTATTGATAAAATGTTTATGTTATTATTAAGAGGAAAGACCAAAGTATTTTCTATTATTTTATTAAATTTTTAATCCTTTCTGACATGTTCGAAATTTTGGTTAAAAATCTTTCTTTGTTTATGTCAGCGGTCGAAATAATATTTACTGTTTCTGCAGCTTTTTTTTTTTTTTTTTTTTTTCAGGTGTAAAACATTGATTTGGAAATTCTTGCAAAAATTCAATAACTGTCGGATTTTAATTAATCATTCAGGACTTATTCACAAATGAATGAAATTATTTTTTTAAATCTTTTGTTTTTAGAAAATCTTGGTATTTTTTGTTTTACATATGTTACTTAATTTCATGAAATTTCAAGTAATTAAATTTAAATCTCAAAGCATGACTTCTTGTATAATTTAAATCATTAATTTTTTTTTTTTTTGTTTTGTTTTTTGAAAAAGACCTCTAGTTACCGAAAATCTGCTCTGAATCGCAAAATAAATAATGCAATAAAACTAAGACATTATTTAATAAGAAAATCTTTTAATTGCTTTTATAAATAAGATCTATTAATGATGCCCCCTTCTTTAGTTTGTCGTACACGAGGTCTAGCTGCGGGCAATCAAAATTTAGCGTTGATGGCGCGACAGTGTGGAATACTCTTCGGAAATTCCACCAGAGATCAAGATTTGTTGCTTTCTTTCAGCATTTCGAGCTAAACTCTATTGCCAGCAGCTTGACCCCGTGTACGACAAACTAAAGGAGTATCCTGCTTTGGTCAATCAAGGTCGGGTTTTGTTTTAGCAAGACAATGCGAAGTCATACACTGCCAAGTTGACTAAGGAGAAGTTCCATAATATGGACAGTGTTGAGTCTCTTCCACATCCACCATTCAGTCCCGATGCTGCTCCGAGTGACTTATGCCTATCCGCTCATGGGCACACTTCCTTCGCGACCAGCGATTCAACACTTTTGATGAAGTGACGAAAAATTGTTTACAGCATTTTTTTTTAATTCAAAGCCAGCGGACGGGTATCTGGGACAGATTCGGATACTGGCTGATCGCTGGCAGAAGATCGTCGAGAATAATGTACTTTGCTTGGAGAATAAATGTTGGTGTTGTTCCACAAAATTTTGTTGCTTTCTTTTCGATTCCGAAGTAAGTCACGACTTTCTGGCCAACCTACTATATATATATATATATATATATATATATATATATATATATATATATATATATATTATTTATTTGCTTTTTGTACCTCAATAGGAGTAGATAGGCTCGCCTATCTTCCGATTCACAATTCTCTCGGTTCATTTGTATAAGAGTAGAGGTTTATCCTTTTTCCCTGCTTAGGAGTGGGCATCCAATTGCTCCTATAGTCTACTTCAACTCTATACTTTTAACATCTACACTTATACTCTGAATTTTTTTCTCAATAGGAGTAGATAGGTTCCCCCATCGTTCTGTTCACACTCCTCCCTATTCTTTTGAGCAGGAGTAGATGTTTATTCATTTTTTTCTGTTTAGGAGTGGATTTCTCTTTCTTACTAAAGGTATTTTTTTTCACTCCTAGTAGCCCCTTGCGTCTTAGTTGCATCATCGCCTTACTTGGGGGTGAAATGATTTTAAAATAGCATATATACGGCACGGGAATTTGTGGAAATATATGAACGAGAATAAAAGAGAAGTAGGTATAATTCATTTTGCTGAGGAAAGAATCTATGTAGCTGTTTAAATTTCTTCTGCATCTTCGGTATATCTGTAAAGGGTTTCTGTGCAATTGTACTCAATGCAAACGTTACTCTTCTGTCGATAATTAATTTGATATGCTAGATGGATGCGCGGCTCATGTAACGGATATCAGTACAGAAAGTATAATCCCCAGGCCGAGTCCAAATTTCAGGCTACTCCTTTTGCATTCACTTTCGCACTAGGTAGCTCGAGGTTAAATTCCAGGGTAGACTGGAATGTTTATCCGTGTCTGGCATCAAGTTCAAGAGAAAGAAAACTTTGAATTTCAAATCGTAAAGAAGTCAATGAGAAACCAGTCCATTATTCTTCCAAAGAATTCATGCTAATTCACCGATTAATATGGAAAATATGTGGAGACTTATGGTCGCCTACTTCCTGAAAGGAAACGACATTACAAGAACTGTTATACTAAAATAAGAAAATTGTCCGATAGGCATTCAGAAATGCTGATCAACTATCGCGAGAATTTATTTTTTTCCAGAGAAATCTTACGGCAAGTATTCTTTTATTTTTATTCTTCTTACCGTTTTTAATTCCTCTTACCGTTTTTTTAAAATTTTTTTCTCTTTTTTTTATTTCTCTCTTTCATCCGTCTTACCCTTTTTTCTTATTTATGGTTATTTATATTTCTTTAATCTTTTCTTTTTTTTTCTTTTTTTTTTACTTGTCTTTCTTTACTCCCTTCTCAGTTTCATTGTCTACTGTTAATATCTCTTTCAATTCTTTCTTATTCATTGACTCATTTGTTCTTTCTTTCTTTTTTTCTGTCTGGTCACTCTCCTATTTTCTTCCTTTTTTGAACCACTCTGTTTAATCATTACCTTTCTTTTTCTTGTTTGCTTTTAGCTTTTCCCGCTTATTCTCTTCCTTGAAGGAAAAGCCACTTGCGTTGGTGCTGACAAGAATCCACGCGACAAATAATACGAGTCAAAACGATAAAAAATGTGATTAAGAATTAAAAGTAAATGCTGATAAAAAAAAAAAAAAAAATGAAACAACACTAAACAAAAAAGTAAAAAAAAAATGCAGTTGTATAAAAAAAAAATGTTGATTTTAGAGAC
>OZ010582.1:83314257-83316757 GCA_963932145.1 Acanthosepion lycidas | reverse complement strand
GGCAAGGGAGATAAGCCATAAATGAATAAGACAGCAAGTCTTTGGGATTTGATTTTGTTTGCCACTGGTGAGCGCCGTAGGATGGTCAGCACCTGCCGACCATCGATCAGCTTCCTTGGCAATTGATTTGAATGGTTGCTTGTGATTAAAAACGAGACAGTGTCTGCAAGATGTGTGACCGAGAGAACGGAAAGTAGATATTACGAATTCAATAAAACTTCGGTTAAAAAAAATTCTGGGAAGTGTTTTAGGAGAGGTCGGAAAGTACGGCACGCTGAAATCCGAAGGCGCATATAGAATACTGAAAGATGACTTGTAAAGCTAAGCTAAATAACATTAACTATTCATTAGAAACAAGCAAAAGAGAACTAAAATCTTACGTAATATCAGTCATCCAGGACAATCTTCTCAAACGGAAGAAGAGATTGCAACAGAAATGTGATTCTAAAAAAGTCTGTTGAATATACCATGAACACGACGAAATAGAATCAAAAACTATATGTATGTATTGGAGGATACTGGTCTACTGGGGCGGCTTGTCAATCCCTATTGCAGACGCTTGCTCAGGCGCATTTGTGTTTATTCAACACCCCACAGAGCCCACCTGTGGTTTATACTGCAACTATGCTAAGCAGACCTTAGTTACAGTTTCTGGGAAAGAGCCTGTTATCTAGCGTGACCAACAATTTGAACAAGGCCACCACGGTCAAGATCTCGGCCACGATGACTTGTGACTCTGTAATAGCTCTGCTATCGACGCCCCCCATGTGTTCTGTCTACCCGATTTCACTCACATGGCTTGGGTCAACTCGTGATATGGTTTTCAGGCACTTTCCAAAGGTGCCGCACGCTGAGATCGACCCCTCCAATCCAATAACATCATTAAGTCTCCTTCCTGACAAATCGACTATAGTGAGATTCGGACCCGGGTCTCATGGTCAGAATGCGAACATTTTTACCACTCGGCAAACAAAAAAAGTATTCTCATGCTTAACATCATGAAAAGACAGTTGATATTTCTGGCCCACATAATGAGGAAAATGGGCTTAGAAAATTTTATACTCACAGGACGGAATGAAAGCATGAGAGACAGTGGACAACAAAGCCTAACTTACCTATCGAGCTAGTTAGAGTATATAGAGTTTTGTTTGTTTTTGATTCATCATTTCACCCCAGGCAAAACACAAGGTGTTACTGAGTGCGAAAAAAACAAAAACAAAAAACAGAAACATTATGAAGAACAACAGAAGTGTAATCAGAAAGACAGTGGAAAACGATTGATATTGCATGTAAATTTTTGAAGGTCAACGTTGGCTGGAAAGCATGGAACCAGGAGAGATTTCCACAAGCGAGAAGTGCGAGAAAAAAACTGTTAGCATACAACTTACGGTTTCAATGAGTCAACTCAACTGTAAATTAATGAGAACTGGTACTGCGCTTAAATTAATAAATTCTGGATACCATAGCGTAGCGCTCATCCCAAGCATTACCACTGAAAGTTATATATATATATATATATATATATATATATATATATATATATATATATGAGGCATAGGGAAGCAAATTTACGGTAGTGAAAAAATCACTGAAGCTGAGATGGCATTCTTTGCCCCAGTTAACAACAAACTGTAGGGGGACTAGTCGCCAATTTAACCTTATTGAACTGTTTTTACCTATTATAATTGGAACCTGGAGTACGATAAAGAAAATGCTACGAACAATAAAATCATGAAAATGTCTTGCAACTCCCGTTCATAAGAATTTCAAGAAATCACTCTTTTTCAAGACAGGATTAACATCAGAATTTATGTCGTCAAAATGTACATATCTACCATCTTGCCTTGATGGGTGTGTCTGGCTTTCCCTTACTTAAATTTCATCACATGATCAGTATATTGGGTTCCGTATTTTTGTACCCCGGCGTCTTTTTGTCAATGTTCTGGTTTTTATTAATAATAATAATATATAGCTGGCCACTTGTATTCAAGGATACTCGTCTACTGGAGCGGCTATCCAATCCCTATTACAGACGCTTGCTCAGGCGCATTTGTGTTTATTCAACGCAGACCTTAGTTGCAGTTTCTGGGAAAAGGCCTGTTATCTAGGTTGGTCAGAAATTTGAACAAGGCCAGCATGCTCATGACTTCGGCCACGATGACTTGTGACATCGTGCTAGTTCAGCTATCGACGGCATCCGTCTACCCAATTTCACTCACAACGCTTACATCAACCCGTGATATGGTTTTCAGACACTTTCTAAACGTGCCGCACTGCAGTCCGATAATCGACAAATCGACCATGGTAAAATTCGAACCCGGGTCTCTTGGTCAGAATGCGAATGTTCTAATCACTCGCCCACGTGTCAATAATAACGAATGATAACGGGTATGTCCCCATTCACATAAATACAGTATGTTGGTCTGCAGTTGGAGATTCATCTACAGCTCTGCTGATCAAACTCTCTGCTTTCGGACAGAGAGGATCCCCAGACAAGGCT
>OZ010582.1:83286757-83309257 GCA_963932145.1 Acanthosepion lycidas | reverse complement strand
GAAAACGTCATCATTTTTGCACCAACCTAATAGTATTCTCTTCAATGGTATTATTATTTCTCTTATTATTCCTCTCCTTATTTTTCTCCTCCTTATTAATATTAGTCTCCTTATTATTATTCTCCTTATTATTATTCTCCTTATTATTTAGTAGAAGTAGTAGTATTCGCCTTATCATTATTATTATTATCATCATTAGTATTATCATTCTCCTTATTCTTGTTCCTTCTTCTCCACTGATTACTTCTTTTCGTTTTTAGATAAAAAAATTCTTCCCTGTGCTATGCTAGTCAATCATTCTCGCCAGAATCCATCTTGCACGTTTATACATTTATCATTCATTCATGCATTGAATATTGTTGCCACGTCTGGGTTGCTGCTTCTGTTATATATCTCGTGATTCTTCATAAAATCCAAAGAAGAGTCTCTAATGTTATCGTTTCTGATTTGGTATTTCGACTTCAGTCACTTTCCTACCGACATGACGTAACTTCCCTTTGTCTTTTCTATAAATATCTTCCTAGCAATTGTTCTAATACGCTTTTCTTCTTGATAAATAGATTGCATGGATTTAACGGCACTATTAGATTGGCATATAATGAGGAAATGTCTAGATGTCTATATTTACTTTTCTCGCCCGTGAAATTCTCTTCCGGTTTCTTGTTTTCCTGCCACCTACACTCTTGAAAAATTTAGATGCAGCCTCAACATCCATCTTCTGTCTTCCTAAAACTTGTTGTTTTGTTGCCCTTTCTCCTCACTAAATTTTTCTCATTCTCTTTCACTGGGGGTAACCCAGTACGTCTTAGTGGCATTATCACCTCGTTTGGGGATTGTAAATGTTTTGTAAAGTCATGTCATTATTTCATAAATTAGTAGCATCAATATCTTTCTCTTTGCTGTTATTACTACTATGAATGAAAGAGAACTGAATATTATTATTCAAAGATTAAGAGGAGACTTGAAGAAAACAGAAATTTAGTTCTACAGAAGGATGCTGAGGATACAAGAGACTGAATATGTTATCATCGTCGAAGTTTTATAAAAAATGGAAACAAAAAAGTAAACTTATACTTAACATCAGGATGAGACAGTTGAAGTTTCTGGAACCCATAACGAGAAAGGAGGGTTTGGAGAATCTGATACTCGCAGGACAGATTGGAGGCAAGAAATGCAGAGAAAGACAATACAGAACATCCTTTGTGAGGTGGAGTAAATAGATGAGAAACAGGGTTTAGGAGAAATAGTAGAAAAACAAAATTCATTAAAAGTTAAAATTGGGGAGAAAAAAATCGAGGGACACGTTTTGTTGAGTCAGAAGAGATGAGATAGCAATCTAATTAATTCATAGTTCATACTGAAACGGAAAAATATTCATGGTGTCATAGTCTTATCCATAACACAGACAAAAAATAATAACAATGGCGATATTTAAGTCAAATGTCACAATCATCCGTTGTAATCAATTTTATTTTAATATTTTTTTTTTTCATTTTCATTTTCACTCAGCACTTTTCTCTGGTTATCTTCAGGACATTAAGAGATAATAAATAAAAAATATAATATTAATAATGTCCTGAAGATATAATGATACTAATAAGGTTAAGATAATATTAGGTTGGTGCAAAAATAATGACGTAATAATGTCGTTTTTGACGTTAAAAAATACGTCAAAAAACGACATTGTTACGTCATTATTTTTGCACCAACCTAATAATATATTCTAGACATTATTAAGATTATATCGTATTAGTATCTTATTATTATCATTATATTTTCTGGACATTATTTCATTATATCTTCTGGAGATAATAAGATAATAATAAAATATAAAATAATAATAATAATATTGATATAGGAGTCCCTGCTGACTGCAATGTATCTTTGAAGATATTCAAAAAGTTGTCAAAATACAAGGACCTTGAAATAGAAATCTCGAAAATTTGGCATATGGGAACATCAACAATCCCTGTTGTAGTTGGAGCCCTAGGACTGGTTGGAAAAGATTCCGGTAGACTAATTGGAGGGATTCCTGGAAGTCCATGCCTCAAGGAGATACAACAAAATTGTTCTGACAAGTACAGCCCACACTTTACGAAGGGTTTTATCTATGTACTTTTTATTTTTTATTTTTTAGCCAGTGGAAAGTGTCATGACGCTATTTCTAACCTTAGGTCCCTGGACGGGGCCCAGAAAGAAATGTGTAAACGCCAGAAATCAAAGAAAATAATAATAATAATAACATATCATATCTTATTATTATCATTATATTAGTTGGTGCACAATTATCAGGCGTTTTCATAGGCGAGTTATTTGTTAATAAAAATTGCTGTTTTGTTAACTTTTTTTAATAAAAATATGACTTTATTTTCAGGTTATAAAAATATGTGTCGATAATCATACGCTCCGGAATAATCATTTAAAAAATGTTATTGCTGAATTGTTATCTTTTCTTTTTTTTTTTTTTTTCATAATAAATATTGTTTAAAAACACCTGATAATTATGCACCAAAATAATAACACCAAGACATTATTTCATTACGTCTTCAGGACATTATTTTATTATGTCTTCATGACATTATTTTATTATGTATTCAGGACATTATTTTATTATGTCTTCATGACATTATTTTATTATGTCTTCAGGACATTATTTTATTATGTATTCAGGACATTATTTTATTATGTCTTCAGGACATTATTTTATTATGCATTCAGGACATTATTTTATTATGTCTTCAGGACATTATTTTATTATGTATTCAGGACATTATTTTATTAAGTCTTCAGGGCATTATTTTATTATGTCTTCATGACATTATTTTATTATGTCTTCATGACATTATTTTATTATGTCTTCAGGACATTATAAGATAATAATATAATATAATAGTAATAATGATAATCTTCTTAAGATATAAAGATAATAATAAGATATTTATTATATCATATTATTATATCTTCAGGACATTATTATTATTAGTAGTAGTAGTAGTAGTAGTAGTAGTAGTAGTAATAATAGTAGTAGTAGTAGTAGTATTGCTGTTATTGTTGTGATCTTGCGTTGTTTTATTTCTTTCAGTTTCTCGTGTATCCTTATTTCTTTCCTTGTCCCGACCAGAGATCTAAGGTCAGAAAAGGCATCATGACATTTTCCATTAAGCCGATTTGAAAGGCCTTCGTAAGGTGTGGGCTCTACTTGTCAGTATAATTTTTTGTATCTCTCCAAGGCATGGGCTAGCGGCTATTCCTTCAATGTGTCGATTCGAATCTCTTCTAATCAATCCGAGGGCTCCAACTACAACTGGAAATGTTAATGTCCTCATACACCACATTTCTTTAGATCTTGATTTCAAGGTCTTTGTATTTTGAAGATCTTCAAAGATACATTGCAGTCTGCAAGGACTGCCATATCAATAAGAAGGTCTCTAATCACCATGTCAGGTCTATTAGCTTTGATTGTTCTCACTGTGTGTATTGTAACTCCCTATAAAATTGTTGCAGGTCCTATCTTCGTTACAGAGTCTCGCTGGTATTGATGCCAATTGCTTGCAGTTTCCTTTCCGTAAGCGCTGCAGATTTCCCAGTGCAGATATTGGCCCACACTGTCGTGCGGTGCTTTATATTCAGTGGGTGCCAATAACGCGCAACCTGATACAAGATGGTCAATTTTTTTCTGGATATTTATCACAGAATCTGCATTTTGGTCTAACATTTTTTTCATTATGTCTGCTTGGTAATTTCCAGTTAGCAAGCATTGGTTCTATGCAGCAAGAATAAAACCTTCAGTTTCAGCTTTTAACCTTGCACTACGTAGCCACTGATGGGTGCGAAATTTGTCTACATCAGCTTGTTTTGTACGGACAGACCGGAAGTGGTTTATCTTGCCATCGTTTCTGTATCAGGTCGGTCGCTTTTGCCTTTGGTTTCTTTTTAAGTGTTTTGTAGCTTCAGTCGGTTTATTATGCTTTACTAATATTTCTTCAAACACTTGAAACTCCATTTTGAACATGTTGGCTTCCTTTATTACTGAATGAAGTCGCTTACTACTTTCATATTCTGTGGAATATATCATCAGCCAGTCTTCTGCAGTTTCTAGGTATCTTTGAAGGCCTGTCGTTGTAGTTATGCAAGACAGTTCTTGTTGAACTAATCCTCTACCTCTTTCGGATCTGGGCACATACAGACGATAACATCAGCTTTGGGATGATGCATACGGTGGCAAGTGAGAAGCTTTCTCGTTTTGGCGTCCATTCACTTAATATCAGCTATGGTCCAGTTTAAGGAAGTTAAAGCTGTATTGCACCAAAGGGACAGCCAAAATGTTTATAGCTGTTATATTATATTTTTCCTCGGGTTTTTGGCATTAACCTGTTTCGTTTCAATGTCTCTCAGCCCATAACACTTTCTTATATTTTAACAAAACTTTCTTCTGATTTACCGCTATATAGTATCACACCTACGCACACATGCAATGCAATATTAATGTACTCGATTCATTTATAACGTGTGTGTATATATAATTTCACCGTTATAAGTACATTAAATATATAGTCCTGACCTTTTATTTATTTATTTATTTTTGCTCCTTTATATTATATTTCTAATCTGCGTTATCGTTTACATTAATAGGCATAACTTGTGTATTTTATGATAAAAAACGATATTTACCCCCCTTGATATATAGTTTACTTTGAATATATATTCAAACTAGCAGTAGAGCCCGGCGTTACCCGGGGATGTAACAGTAAGAGATAGATCAAGTATCGACCATCATAAATACTGGAAAATAAAATTGACAAAGATTATTGTTTAAGGTTGACAGATACGCATGTCATAATTAGTTTTTTTTTTTTTTTTTTCTAGTTTTTTTACGAATTGGTCAAACCCAAACTCAAACAAAAACATTGTTTTCAATCGTTATGAGTCTATCGATTGAATAGAATTTTATTATAAACAATTATCTTGTAAATAGAATTTTTAAACCGTTCTGAATGTAAAAATAAAGAAAAAAGTGTGCAAGACAATAAGAAACACTACCTGCAAAAAAAAAAGTTTTGTTGAAATCGGTTGAAAATTGTAGGAAATCCGATCCCATATATAAATGAACACACACGCACACAAACAACCTAGGTTTTATAATAAGTATAACTCAATATGAGTTGTCCTCCTTTCATTCTGGCGACAGGGACGCCTCTTAATCGTGTTTTCAAATTGATTTCGTGCAAAAACAATTGTGTTTTTGCAATTTGTGGCGCTGTCACAACCACTGCAAGGTAATTTTACGCAGTCTTGTGAAGATTTGTTGAAATCGGTTGAAAAATGTAGGAAATCCGATCCAATATATAAACGAACACACACACACACACAATCTGCGTTTTATAATAAGTAAGATTTAAATCATTTTTTTTATTATTTATTATTTTTTAATTCTTCGATTTTCGAACTTACGAATTTGAACGACATAAATTATAAATAGTTAATAGTATATTTTAAAAAGACAAGTTTGTACATACAATTTTGAATCATCATCATAAGAAGGCGATAGATCACGGTCAGAATCTCCACATCTGAAGATTGCATTAACTGTATGAAGTTACCGGAAGTGTTATCGACATTGGATATCGTGTATATTCATAATATTTATAATATATATAAATATATATATATAAGAACTATGTACTCATGTAAATCTATATACAAATATAAAACTATGATTGCAAAATGGATTTTACGGATATTAATATAATATGCAACAACTTAATAGATTCTGACCCCAATATCCATAACGTTTCTTATATACCTATACACCCATACAATGCAATATTACTGTACTCGATTAATTTTAAGCGTGCATGTATATATAATTTCACCGTTATAAATTCATTATATATATAGTCAGGGCCCATTATCTATTTTTGCTCCCCTGTATTATATTTCGAATGGTTTATGTTAATTGTGTATTTTATGCTAAAAAATGAGTTACTGCGCTTTCATATATTGTTTACTTCCGA
This sequence comes from Acanthosepion lycidas, assembly GCA_963932145.1. Classification (NCBI taxonomy): domain Eukaryota; kingdom Metazoa; phylum Mollusca; class Cephalopoda; order Sepiida; family Sepiidae; genus Acanthosepion; species Acanthosepion lycidas. The sequence goes on along the minus strand of OZ010582.1, from coordinate 83,303,243 downwards.
ATCCAAATTCAAATTTAAATATATTTTTATTATTTATTATTTTTTTAATTCCTTGAATTTGAACGATATAAATTATTAATAGTTAATACTATATTTTAAATAGACAAGTTTATACATACAATTTTGAATCATCATCATAAGAAGGCGATAGATAACGGTCAGAATCTACACATCTGAAGATTGTATTAACTGTACGAAACTCCGAGGATATATATATATATATATATATATATATATATATATATATATATATTGGTTGGTTGGATTGATGTGAGTTTGTGACCCTGGGTTTCACCCTTTTGCGATCGTCAAAGCGTGAAACCCAGGGTCACAAACTCACATCCATCCAACCAATATATATATATATATATATATATATATATATATAAAACACCCGTTGGTCTCAAGAAAACAGGCCTAGGCAGGTTTTTGTTTTTTGTTTTTTGTTTGGTTTTTTGTTTGGTTTTTTGTTTGGTTTTGTTTTTTATGGGAGATTGGCATTTACCAAAGCAGCACATCTCCGCTATCCACGCCACCGATGTTATCCAGAGGCCAATACAGCTTGGCTCAAGAGTCGTCGTAGGAGGTGCCAGAACAAAATTGAACATGGCCGGCTCCGTATTTGAATTCAGAATTGCCATTCTCCTAGCCTGGTTGCCAATCATGGGTCTAGATTTGCCTATTAGATATCCATAGTTGGAGGTTTAGAATCCAGAGATTTTTCCTCCTCCTAGACAGGTTGCTACCGAAAGCTATTGGACCCAGTCTGTCCTGTTATTTACCCATAGCTGGATGAAAAATAAATGGATTCATATATTTGCCAATGATATTGGCACGTAAGTGAATGTAATGAACTAGACAGGCATTCGAACTCGGTTCCTCGATGTCGCATTCAATTACTACACCGTGCTTGTCTGTCTCTAAATAGTGATTTCCCAAGCGTAGCTCAGAAGTAGCATAAGGCCGAAAGTATGCGGATCGAACTCATTACTCAGTTGTAATTGTTCTAGCGAGACAAGCTTGATAACCATTACACCACCTCGAGTTGTCCTTTCTGTTTCAATATATACAGTGTCCAGTGGATAAATTGTCGTTTAAATTACGCAAAAATGAAAATAGCACTGACAACTCTTTTTAACAGATATATTTAGCAAAATTATACAAAAATATCTTGAAATACTAAGTTCAATAATATCGCCCTTGGCTTCAACCACGGTCTCCAGACGGCTTCGGAATCTCCTGCATCTCTTCTAGATGGTCTCCTTGTTTAAGTTGGCGAACGTTGCTATAATCCTTGTCATCAGTTCATCTTACAAGGAGTTTTGTTTGTCTCTCGCTCAACTGCGCCCAACACATAATTAAGGAGATTGCAGTTTGCGTAGTTAGGTGGCCAGATGTAAGGAGTGACAGCCATGGCTGGGTTCTCCTGCTTGTGTGGCATGGTGCAGAGTACTGTTACCAGACATAGGGTTTTCCAGCAGCTACCCTCTTGACCCAGGGCAGTACTCTCTGATTGACTTAGTGGGACCCTTTTCAATCATGGCCTTGATCTCACCAACAAATTACGAAGTGCTTTTCTTATCAGAACGGTCACATTGAGCTTTCAAAGCTTCTGTCCCTTCGTAATCACCATTAGACTCATCCAACTCTTTCAAATTATCTGTATTGACACCCCAACTGCCAAAATGTCCGTATTGGATCTTCCGGCGAGAATGCTAATCAGTACAGCACGCCGTTTCCAAATTTCTGGCGAAGTGGATTGTGTCATGGTGCTTTTTTTTTCTTCATAGACGGGGCCCAACTGACCCTACTATACTGTGCAGTCGACAAAATAAAAAAAATACAAACAACACTAAAAACATACACGAAATTAAAAATATGAAATGGTGACAACTTACTCATCGCATCCTTTATAAATATTCTTTTAATTAAGGTTTATGAAAGTTAGTAGTGGTCCAGTTTGCTATTTAAAGTCATTGCTAATTGATTTATTAAAATATATTAAAAAAAAACAGTTTTAATATGTAATCTGAATTTCTTTTTGGCATAACTTGGTATTTATTAAGGAATCCAAATTAATAATTTAAAAAAAAATTATATTAAGAATTTGGATCGCATGAACATTTTTTGGATTCTGTAGTAAAATTAGTCTACAATGAATTTACATAGAAAATTGGACGCCCTACGCATATATACACCTTTAATGCTCATAGAATTTAATTTTTTTAATTGTATAACATATTTGTTTTATTATTTCTCGCTGCCAAATCTTGTAATCAGTGAAGACTGCAAACGGTGAGTAATTATTTATACTTGTGTAAAATTAAAATGTAATATGTAAAATTGTTCAATGATTTGTGGATAACGTAAAAAATGGAATCGGCTTGTTCACTTCAAATTTCGGCCTTTTTCGTTGCGTTTACTTTCACACAAACACCAACGACATAAACTTATCTCTCTCACTTCAGCTAACGGTTAAACAGCAGAGTAGATTAGCATATCTAGCCTTGAGTGCCATCCATTTTAAGCAAAAGAAATTTGAATTCAAAACCATGAAATCGATAACAGGAAACAATTCTACTCTTTCCAATTATAAAAAATAAACGAAATTCTATAGATAATAATAAGTTAAAAACAAAACAAAACGAGGCATGAATTCAAAAATAAAAAAAATAAACCATAGGAAAAGAAAAGATACTGTGTGAGGGTCAGAGAAAAACAGGCACAAATAAAAAAAAAAAAAAAAAAGCAAAGGAGGAAAGAAAGAAAAAAAATTATGAAACAGCACAGTGAATTAGACAAGTATCTGTAGCCTTGGGTGGCATCCAGTTTAAGCAAAAGAAATTTGAATTCGAAACTATGACGTCAGTAACAGGAAACAATTCCACTATCTTTACAATTATAAAAAATAAACGAACACTGTACACTATATGAGATTTTTACACACACACACATTATATTTATATATATATATATATATATATATATATATATATATATATATATATATATATATGTATGTATGTATGTATGTATGTATATGTGTGTGTGCGTGTGTAAATATATAGAAAAATAGGAAAGAACCGTAAGGTTAATAATCCAAAGTCCAGTGAAAATGAATACTCTACCGCCCCTTATTAAAATGATTGGTTTTCTCCATATCCATAGAAATTAATATTACGAATGTATATGCTTATAAAGCTCCGTAAATTTCAAAATTAGTTATTCCAAAATTCGCTTGAGAATGAAACAGATGTAGGTACTTTAATTTACTTTCTAAAATTAAATTGATGTTTTATCTTCCGATTTTGAAACGTAAGGACTCTTATATAGCAATGGAATCATATTTAAAAAAAATAATAATTATAATATATATATATGTGTGTGTGTGTGTGTGTGTGTGTATATACACAGACACACACACACACGACTATGTTTATAAATATGTATGAGAATACTTCAATAAGTCAGCAGGTTACTTATTAAACTTAGTTTTGTACAAGTCCACTAGTGCAGGACACTTAGTGAGAATCGAATTCACTACATCTGGCTGAATTACTCTAAAGGTTATTCCACTCACTGCAATGGCTGATTAAAGTAGCTTTGCTAATCAATAAACCACATCGAAATATATTTATTCAGCTTGTCTTTAGTTAGCCTAAGACTATAGGTTTGGAACAGTCAGTGGGGATCGAAATCACATCCGAGTCATCTAAACTAATTTGTTAACCTTTACCTCGAACCAATTTTCAACCAGATACGAAACTGGATTTTGATCTGAATTTTTTTTTTCATTATATTGTTTGATCTATGTGATTAATATCAACACTGAATTAAGTGCATTGAGAAGAAAAAAGGTGATGTTAAAAAGTCAAAGTTTGTTGTCTAAAATAAATGTTTTCCTCATCATTAAGCTACATATGTATTGATAAGTACGTGTACGTATGTACATACATACGTGTGTGAATGTGTGTGTTTGTCGTACTTTTTTCTGTTTCTAATCTGTTTGTCTGTGTGTGCAATTGTTTCCTCTTCTAACCTTGTCACTGTCTCCGTTGATTTTTGTTTTGTTTTGTTTTTTGTCTGCGATTGTTATTTGAGTATCTTCATTGAGCTTATCAGTTGCGAAATGCCGCCAGTTCTTTTTCAAAGATGAAAGTCAAACTCTATGCAATGAGGCGGAATTAACTTCCGTTTATGGAAGACATTATCACAAGTAAACGCGCGAAAAATCACGTAAGGTACAATAGAATTTCTTTTCTTTTCTTCTTCTTCGTCTTATGCTTTTCTTTCTACAGAGTTGTTTTGGGAATTGTAGATAAATATATAGGAATGGATTTCAAAAATTTCAAGAACAACTGTACAAAGGATATAAGTAGAGCAAAACCGATAGAAAATTGGAGATAAAATTACGGGAGTAACAAAAATAAATAATGGCGTTCGAACCGGTTAAAATGGAGTGATGAGAAACTAAAGGATAAATTATGTATAATAAAGTTGGAGAAATACAAAAAAAAATAATAGAAAAATCAATAAAAGATTTACAAGACGAAAGAAATAGCCACAACAGTGAGAATCTGGGATAGCGCATTGGAATGTTAACTGAAAGCTCCTTTCTCGTACGACCAATAAGAGAAAGATTTTTTTTTTTGTTTGTTTTAAACATAGCAAGATAATAATGCTACTAGGGCGCAAGGGCTTACTGGGAGTGAAAGGTGTACTGATAAATCATCAGTTACCTCCCCTTACGATCTAGGAGGTATAAAAAGCACCCTGTAAAATCCGTCAGTAGACGAGTAGCCAGAGTAAAATGCAATAAATCGTTGGTATAAGTTTATTCACTGGTTCTGTTTTTACTACAAAAGGGAAAGAAACGACTTTCGTGAGAGGGAAGGACAATAAAAAGAAAATAGGTTTCAGGAAGACATAAGATGGCGATTGACGTTGGATTTAAAGTTTTAAAAATTGTAGGAAACTCACATGACAGATATGAGGGAAAGTGGGTTAGGGGAAAGCAGAGCGTAACATAATTGATTGATTCGAAGAAATGGATGTCGGAACAGGGTTTGGGAGAAATAACAAAAAGACAAAACTTGTTGAGAGCTACAAGAGACTGGAATGAGTGGAGGGCCATGATCGGTAAATTTTACGCATTTGATTAAATATAAGGTGCACTTTCTTTCCGAAAAATGCCTCAAAATTTGCCGTCCGACGTTGACGTTGGTCGTCGACTAATTTTACCCTCCAATGCTCAATAGCAGACTTTAATTGTATCTCTAGTTTCTACCTCGCCCGGAATCATAATAGGGTTTGTGGTGATGGTATTATTATTATTAGGGTTATCATTAATATTATTACTATTCTTTGATTACAATTATTAGTATTGCTATTATTATTTATATTGTTATTACTATTATTAATATTGTTTTTATTAGGATTATTATTGCTATTATTATTAATACTGATATTATTACTGTTACTGTTAGTAAAATTATTACGATTATTGTTGCTATTAATGTTATTACTATTATTAACATTATTTTTATTACGATTGTTATTGCTATATTATAATATTGATATTATTATTACTATGATTGCTATTATTTTAATTACGATTATTAATATTGATATTATTATTGATATCGTTGTTATTACTATTTTTATTTCGATTATTATTATTATCATTATTAATATTTTATTAATTATTATTATTAGTATTATTATTTAATTACGATTATTATTGTTGTTAATATTATTTTATTGCTATTATTACTATTACTTTTTATTACGATTATTATTATTCCTATTATTATTATTTTATTTCGATTATTACTAATGCTATCATTATTATTATTATTTTTATTACGAATATTATTATTATTATTATTATTGCTATTATTATCATTACTATTATTTTTATTATTATTATTACTACTACTACTGGTATAGCTATTACTATTATTATTATTATTATTATTATTATTATTATTATTATTATTATTATTATTATGCTTGTTATTACTATCGTTATTATTTTTGTTAAAGGAATTAACCGGCTCGGTCCGTCGATAACAACATGATCTATCAACACTCCTATTGTTCCCTCCCTAGAAACTACCGAAGAAAGACACGTTACTGAAAAGAAATATTTGAGAGTCATCGCATTAAAACCGCAGAGAAATATATCCCTCACACAAAGTGTAACTGATGAAGGGTTGGGTGCATTTACATGACGCAAGTGCTTTTAGTTTGACTACTTGATACCGGTAGATTAAACAGTGATTTTGCTGGCCGAGTTTATAGAATGTCACCCTCATGGATAGGGGTGCAAGAGATTAAGCCACACACTTTGCTTCAAACTGCAATTAGTACACGAAGGATCATGAGAATAGGGCAACAGTAAAGCTTTTGTTCCACACAGTATCGTTACTCTAGCCAATGTTATTGTTGTTGCTGTTTTTGCCATACGTAGTCGAGCTTTCTTTTTAGCAACTTGTTGATAAACAACTATTTTTCAATTTTACTAATTTTTAAACAAACTGTTTACACATTAACATCTTTGACTGAACTTTGACATGTTATTCACTAATTCAATCTTGATTTCTTCAAGTCTAAAGATGGCTGCTATCTTTCCTACATAGCCATGCGAATTTCATTTCTTGTCCTTTCTTATGCTAATGCAATAGTACAATACCAATCAATCTGTCTTTACTAACAAAAAACAATTTAAGCATAAAATATCTTCCTTTTTAAATCACTATTAAACCAAATATGTTATTTTAAATGCAGTAATTATTTTTTGATTTTAAGAAAAATAATTACTGGTATTAATTTGATAAAATAAATAAACAATATATTTTCTTTGATAAATAGTGGAATGTCCATCCTATAATTATTTTCTGTTAAACAGAAAAAAACAATTGTACATAATTCTTTCCAACCATTTAGCATGACACTTCACAATCTCATTTGGAAAAATGGAGACCCCCAGTCCTATTCTTGTGAAATCTAGACCCCTGAGTCTTTAAAATGGCATCAGATTCATTATCAAGTTATTTCTTCCGAACAATGCCAGGTATTCCCACTAGTTACAAAGAAGGGAATGGAAATATAATTTTTTTTGAGTCGTTTAATAATTTGGTGTGCTCTTAAATTTTATTTACTAATTATTTTTTTCTAACTGACAACGTTTGCCTATTGTCCATTTCACACTCCTCCCCAGAATTTTTTTTTTTTTTTTTAAACAAGAGATCTTAATTAGGTTTCCAGTTCCTTCTACACTATTACGTCTAACATCTCTGAATGAACTCTGAAATGTCATTCACTAATTAAATCTTGATCTCTTCAAGTCTACACTTAGTTATCTTTCCTATATAGCCTCAAGAATTTCATTTTTTTGCCTCTTTCGTATCCCACCACACAGTAATTCCCTACCTTGAGTGCATTTGGGCCTTGGGCAAATATTAGTAAAAACAAAAATAAAAAAAATATTACTGACTTCAGTGTGACTTAAGCAGCTCAAAAACGATAAAAAAAAAAAAAGGAAACGTAATATTAAACAAAAAAATATTACTAAATGTCTTCAGAATTCATGCCGATTGATCGTCCACTTGTAAAAAATAAGGAATAAATTTTTAAGCGATTATTGGACATTAGCATCCATTAGGCCGTCCTTAAGCCTTTACCAGAATCGAAAGATCTTGATTTTTATTCTTTTAGGAAGTGGGGGTCAAGTTCATAATAAAAATACATTGTCAAATCGATCCCTGTTTTGATACGGAGTTTTCTGATAACAGCTTACTAATACGAATTTGGAACACTAAAACATCAATATCAATTACCAAAGCACAGTTTAAAACTTGACATTTGTAAATAAAAACAAACTCCAGATAACTCTTTAAGAAAACAGCGATCGCTTTATGACTGTGTTGATATTATGAACAGGAAACGCCTTCTAAAATGCTGAAAAAAAATTCATCATTTGTCGATTCTGGCAATTGTTCTGGATTGGTTTCACTGAGGTTTAACCAAGAAAATGCTAATAGTTCTACTAGTTTAGCTATATTGAAATGTCTCTTTTCAATTTTTTTCTCTGACCTTTCTGTGAAAGAAAAATAAGATTCACCTACCATTTCTGTAAATTTAAAACTAATTTTTGCACAAAAATTAAATAACCGGTCATAATCCTAAGCTGCTTATAAAAAAAAATCGTGTAAGTTTTTTTTTTTTTTTTTTTTTTTTTTTTATGTGGTGAATCTACCCACACCAAACCGGTTTTGTAATTCGCGTTGTCCTTTCTTTTTTTTTTAGATTTCTGAATAGCTGAGAGAAGAAGCGATGGATTCATGCCTTTCTCAAAAGGAAGTCTCGTTAACAATCATCTATTAGAGAAACATTATAGAGAGGTTCGGGTAGCCCACTGAATCCGTCAGGAGATCCAAAATCCTGATAGGGACATCCTTGGCGGCAAGGTCGAAGACAAAGACCCACATTAAGCGCAACCAACCTCAAACATCCCAACGATGGAACAAGCGATTACAACAAATCTCAACAGTTGAACCAGCAGATGAAAAGGGCTAGGCATGTTACAGAAAGCACCACTCGATATTATAACAGAGTTAGCGGCAGTCAGTTGAATTTTCATTACTGGATTCTGCATGTCTCCTTCCATATGTGCCGCAGAGGAAGATCATGAGACCAACTGTGTGGGTAACTTCCTGGCAAGTTGAGATCCACCTTAAACAAATTCACGCCATCGGCACTTTCTGCTACTCTAACCAACTCTTGCAAAGTCAAACGGCGATAGGGAATGGATGGCGGGAATGGGTTTTTGTGAAAGTAGAAACTTCTCCTCGTGAACCTGAAGGTTAGGGCCTAATTTAGTGATCAATGCTATCATCATGAAGCGATCAGCAAAGAAGACGTCAAATTCTTGGATACGAGATAAAGCCCATGAGTCGACGATTAAAAAAAAATCTGTACATTATTTTAGGCGAACTTTCTTGGTAGATTTACAGCCTACATTGACTGTATTCATTCATTCCCTTTCTACGGTTTATCAACCCTTTCCAGGTTATTTAAAGCCAGGAAATATTTTTTAGATTGTAAGATTTTTTTTTTTGAGATAATGATTTAGTGATCCAAATTTTACTAACTGACCCATAGCTAGAGGTATAGTGTGATACTATTTGTTGTTATCTCGGTAAAATAAAACCTAAGAAAGTTTTCTTATCAACTGAAAGTATTGTGTGCTGAGACATTGAAACGAGACGGGTTGATACCAAAAACTCGTGGAAAGAATTGAGGACTTAATTCGCACGTAAAGGAGGTGAATTGTATGTCGAGCAGTTTGAACAATGGAAAAGTGACCCAGACGTAATGTGCAATGTTGATTGACACACAGCTGCAAATGCAAGCTGTAAAGCGAAAACTTCATTTTCGTAAACAACAAATTTGAAGTTGATTCTCCTGGTCGAAAGTGATTCGAGACAGGAGGGTAGATAAGCCACTCACGCTCAATGACGAGATTTAGTGTGAGATATTAGAGATTGGGAGAAGAGAATGCCACAAAATTATATCAATAAATACGAATGCGCGAAACGAATTCGCCAGTAGGAGACGAGCCAAAGCAGAACAAACTGAGACAGAGGCAGAAGTGAGAAGAGAGGCCCACGTGATTATCTGTTAACGAAAGCTTCCAACTTCAGACTTGTGGCAAACTTTGGTAACGACAGCATACTAGATTTTTGCCACGTCGACGATAGTATCACTTCCGATTGAGATGCATGCTGGGCTGATAATTAATTGCATGCGAACTCTGATATAAACCAATTATTGTTAGAAGGACAGATATAAAAACAGTATTTACTTTTTGTTCAATTTATTCGTGTGATATTTTTTACTGTACGTCTTCGCTCTGCAAAGGACCAGCCCAAGAGGAAGATAACTGCGACGATTTGGTCTTGGCCTCCTTATGATCAAAATTAAATCACAACGTGGGATAGGGCAAGTCTGAGATCAAAGCGATCTTCATCGATCAGCCGTGGTGTTAGAAGTCTTGGGCGACCGGCTAGGGTGTTGCACGATTACACAGGAGGTGGATATCTATCGTCACCAAAGGTATTTGTGCGCAAGTGAATACAACGAACCCAACAGGAATTGGAACTCGGCTCTCCGATTAACAATGCGATCCATTACACCACCCGCACATTCAAGCTTACAGCAGCTGGTATTCGCTCACACATCTACTGGCCATCATCAACGTTACTTAACTTCGGTGATCGTACGGGAACCAGTGTTTCAACGTGATGCGACCGTAGATATAAATTGTGATGAAAGTTATCAAGAGTGAATCAGTAGTTCCCCTATTTAAACGACACATGTGAGTTGCTTTTAATTCATTTTAATCATGTGAGAATATGTCAGTAAAGGTATCTCATAAAAAAATGTTAAGACATTAGCTAGATGAAAACACCATTGCGCTTGCTCGCTTGCTCACTTGCACTATACAGGGGACCGTTTATGGGGCCATGTTGATTGATACACAGCTGCAAATGCAAGCTGTAAAGCGAAAATGTCATTTTTCGTAAACAATGAATATGTTGTTGATTCTCCTGGTCGAAAGTGATTCGAGACAGGAGGGGCATGCAATCGGGCAATACCTTAGCCGGTCGTCCACCGCAGCTGATCGTTGAAGATCGCTTCGATCTCAGACCTGCTCTATACCATGTTGTCATTTAAGTTTGATCATAAGGAGGCCAAAACCGGACAGTCCCAGGTATATTCGTGTTGGGCGGGTCCAAGCAGGGCGAAGACGTACAGGAAAAAAAATAACACGTGAATAAACTCGACGAAGACTTAGAGAAAATTGGAGACAAAAAAGGCACTTATACTTAATATCAGTAAGAAACAGTTGAAATTTAAAAGGCACGTAACGAGGAAAAAGAGCTAAGAAAAATTGATACCCACAGGAACTCAAGAAAGACAGAGGAAAACGGCGCATGGCCTGTCTAGCAAGTTTGAGTAAATGGCTGACAGAAGAGGGTTTGGGAGAAAGAACATAAAGAAAAAATTTATTAAGAGCTACAAAGGACAGGAAGTTGTTGAGGGCAGACGAGACAAAGAAATGTTGCTTCGTAAGGATAAATCCAAGATTGTTATTGCTGTTGTTATTTGTATTATTGAAAACATTTCCGTAGTCAATTAAAAAAAAACAATTAAAGGAACGCTTATCTCTACAGAGCTTTAAACTTTTCTCTCAGTAATCTTGCCGTATTTAGCCGCTGAATGCTTTGCATCACTTCTATCTTCTTACTATTTGTTCGAAGCTTTCATTAGGGATTTTGCGACCGATCACGCTGCCCCAAGAGGAGTTAAGATTGATTAGATATTTGGAGATTATGTGTCATGCAATAATGAGAGAGTGAAAAAAAAAAAAAAAAAAAAGAAAAAATATATGAGGAACGGACAGAGGAAGAAAAAAAAAGGAGGAAATAAGAAAAGAAAGATGAGGATAGTTAAATGAGGGTGAAAGAAAAAATAGAAGGCAAAAAAAAAAAAAAATAAAGAAGGGAAGAAAATTTGCATCATATGAAAGTAAGAAATTGGGAAGAAGTATTAGGTTGGTGCAAAAATAATGTCGTTTTCTCACATAGTAACATATGTGAGAAAACGACATTATTTTTGCACCAACCTAATAGAAAGAGAGAAGCAAAAGAAGAAGGGAGACGGTAAGAAAGCTCAAATCATCAAAGATGAAAGAAAGAAAAGTGAATACAGAAAGCCAAATTGAAATAAAAAGGGAACGCCTGATTCTTTTTTTTTTTTTTATATTTCGTCCTAGAAATAAACAGAATGAACGAGTACAATGACAATGAATTAGAAAATGGAGGAATTGTTTTCTATTTTTTTAAAATCTGGCATAAAAAAAGGATAATGGGAAAAAAATAAATAAAGAAAGAAAACGAAATAAATAGACAAATGGAAAGAAAAAAGAACGGACTGACGGATGAGGAAATAAAGTAACAAAGATGGAAGGAAATAAAAAAGAAAAAACTGCATACATGAAAGAAAGATCGAAAAGCTAAGAGAGACAGAAAGACCTAAAGGATGAGAAGAAGAAAAAAAGGAAAGAAAAAACAGGCCTAAAGACAAAGAAATAAAGAACGTCCTAAGGACGAAAAAAGAAAGAAAGAAAGAAAGAAAGAAAGAAAGAATTCAAGGTTAATAAAGAAAGTCAACCAAAATGATTAAGAAAGAAAGAGAAAGACCTAAATGCTAAAAGTAAAAAGAAAGAATGGCTAAGAAAAAAAAAGCCTAAAGGCTAAGAAAGAAAGAAAGAAAGAAAGAAAGAGGAACAGACGTGAAGCCTAAGAAGGGAAGTCAAACATAATGACTAAGAAAGAAAGAAAGAAAAACCTAAAGATTAAGAATTGAAGTCAGGCCTAATGACAAAGAAAGAAAGAAAGAAAGAAAGAAAGAAAGAAAGAAAGAAAGAAAGAAAGAAAGAAAGAAAGAAAGACATGCCTGAAGCTTAAGAAAGAAAGACAAACCACAATGTTAAGAAAGGAGGAAAGACCTAAAGGCTAAGAAAAAAAGAAAAAAGACCTAAGGGCTTAGAAAGAAAGAAAGAAAGAAAGAAAGAAAGAAAGAAAGAAAGAAAGAAAGAAAGAAAAAGCGGCCTTAAGTCTAATAAAAAAGAAACAAAGACAGACCTAAAGGCTACGAAAGAAGAAAAAAAAAACCTAAAGGCAAAGAAATAAGGAAAGAAAAGAGAAAGCCCTAAAGACTGAGAAAGAGGTAAAAATCCTTAAATGTTAAGAAAGAAAGAAAGAAACAAACAAACAAACAAAAGAAAAGTAAAGAAAGAAAGAACAACCTAAAGGTTAAGAAGAAAAAGAAAGACAGACCTAAAGGCTAAAAAAGAAAAAAAAAGACTTAGAGTCTAATAAAGAAAGAAAATAAGACCTAAAGTATAAGAAAGAAAGAAAGAAAGAAAGAAAGAAAGACATAAGACTAAGAAAGAAAAAAAGAAAGACAGGCCTTAGGCTAAGAAAGGAAGACCAACCTAAAGAAAGAGGAAAAAGAAAAATCTGACGGATGTGAGAAAGGGAATAAAACCTGAAAGGACTCGGAAAAAAAAGAAAGACCTAAAATTTGAGGAATAAGAAAAGAAGAATGAAAAATGAACGAAAGAAAGAACTAGAAAGAAAGAATAAGGGGAAAAAAAGAAAGAAAATTAGAAAATAGAAATGATTTAAAGACGTGATTAATATCGTAAATAATTGATCCGAAGAGTATGACAGAGAGAGACATCGAGAGAGTGAGAGGAGGCGAGCAAGTAAATGAATTCGAAGAGAAAGGAGGCTCTCTCTGGGGAAGAGTCCTAGAAGCCGACCATGGAATCCTTTCTCCAAGTGCACACCACCCTGTTCAAATGTCCACTGGCCTATCAAATCAAAAGCTTGTTAATTGAATCTGCTGAACTTTGATATTCGCTCAGCGTTACTTGTTTATCAGCGGTCTTAATTTCGTTAGGATAACATTGCTCTTGCAAAGACGCTGACCATTGCCAGGGGGGAAAGGGTCAAGGGATAAAATGATTAAAATGAGAGAGGGGCAGAAATGGATATGGATATAGGGTGAGAGGAGGATACCGAGTAATAGTAAGAACTTGGGAAAGAGAAGATCCATCAAAGTAAAGTGTGAGGAAGAAGGATAGAATTGGAAAAACAGAGAGAGAAAGAAAAAGTCGAATATTTTCATTATTTCAATATCAGGAGATTTTATTTAAACTTCCTTTCTTGTCTTTTTTTTTTAATTCCTTCTCATTTTATTTCCTTTTCTTTTCCACCTACTTTTCTGCTTCATTTCCTCCATTTTTTTTTCATTTCCATAATCCATCATTTCGTACTTTTTTCTTTTCTTCCATTTGTCCTTCTTTCATATATTTCCATATATATGTATATATAAATAAAAAGAAAGGACAGTAAGATATATAATCCGGTGTTCTTATAGATATTATCCCTATCCCTTACCAAAACGTGGCTAATAACGGATACAATAATACAGACATAATGAACACCCAGACACCCCTTGTCCAGTTAAAGTAGATTTATCTGTAACCTTGGAAACGTGAATCATGATTTTAGCTGTGTCTTTAAAACCCAGTAATTTTAAAAGTTACTCCAAAATTCGTTTGAGGATGAAATGGAACTAATGTCTTTAATTTAATTACAAAATTAAATTCGTAGATTTAGCTTCAATTTTTGAAACATGGTTAGAACTGTGTAGCGAAAAAAAACATATTTTAAATAAATCAATTTGTAATATATTCCATATATATATATATATATATATATATATATATATATATATATATATATAATAAAAAGGATTAAACACTAATATTCCATGGTTATTGCCATGGTATTTACCACTATTATCTCTATATACATACATACATACATACATATATATATATATATATATATATATATATATATATATATATATATATATATATATATAGGTTTCGTTTTACCTACGCGTCATTCTTCTTCTTTTTTTTTAATCGCCTAACTTCTCTATTTTTTCTTTATTCTCTTTCGTATTTTTTATCTTTCATTTTTGCCATTTTTTGCTTGTCTTTCTCTTTGGAAATAAATGAAACAGAAAAAAAAACACAAATTAGAAAAAATGTAATTAAAATTAAAAAGAATCAGTTACGAAAAATCGAAGATTATTGATTGAAAACATTCGAAGGAAAGAAAAAAAATGAAAAAAAGCATATAAAAAAGAAAGAAAAAGCATATTGGAAAAAAAGAATACGGATTAAAGAAAGAAAAAGAAAAACTGTGATTAAAAGAAATAAAAGAAATAAAAGAATGACCGAATATGAATGAAAGAAAGAAAGAAAGAAAGAAAGAATATGAATAAAAAGAAGAAAGAAAGAATACGAATAAAAGGAAGAAAGAAAGAATATGAATAAAAAGAAGAAAGAAAGAATACGAATAAAAAGAAGAAAGAAAGAAAGAAAGAATATCAATAAAAAGAAGAAAGAAAGAATACGAATAAAAGAAAGAAAGAAAGAAAGAAAGAAAGAATATGAATAAAAAGAAGAAAGAAAGAATACGAATAAAAAAATGAAAGAAAGAATACGAATAAAAGAAAGAAGGAAAGAAAGAAAACGAATAAAAGAAAGAAAGAAAGAATACGAATAAAAAGAAAAAAAAGAAAACGAATAAAAGAAAGAAAGAAAGAAAGAAAGAATATGAATAAAAGAAAGAAAGAAAGAATATGAATAAAAAGAAGAAAGAAAGAATACGAATAAAACAAAGAAAGAAAGAATACGAATAAAAGAAAGAAGGAAAGAATATGAGTAAAAGAAAGAAAGAAAGAAAGAAAACGAATAAAAGAAAGAAAGAAAGAATACGAATAAAAAGAAAAAAAAGAAAACGAATAAAAGAAAGAAAGAAAGAAAGAAAGAAAGAATATGAATAAAAGAAAGAAGGAAAGAATATGAGTAAAAGAAAGAAAGAAAGAATACGAATAAAAAGAAGAAAGAAAGAATATGAATAAAAGAAAGAAACAAAGAAACAACTCAAGGTCAGAGAAAAAAATAAATAAGAAAGAAAGAACAGAAATTAAAAGAGACAGATTATTTGAGAGTGTAAGTTGAGGGTAAACAGGTCCCATGTGGTATCATGCATATCTAAGTAGACCCACTGAGATCGTTCGTAAAACTATTATCTATTATCAATGACAAACTTAATTCCTTTTCCCTCGTGCCTGTTCGTTATTATTAAAAGCAGCAGCAGCAGCAGTAACGCAACATCAGTGTAAGCATCACCATTCTCTTCATATTTCTCATTATCATCTCTTCAATATAATTTGATTGTTATATTCGCTTATAATCAAAGACTTGGGTTTTGACCATGTAATTGTAAGAGCACAAAAACAGAGGCCACCCTCCAACATAACAAGTAAAAGCAGTATAAAAAGTACAGGATTTTGAGATCCAGACTGTTCATCCTATCCAAATCATTCGACTAGAGCTGGTAGATGACAAGCAAGAAGATAACTTCTGTTTATCTGTGGATCCTTCTGTACTGGCAGAAGTCAAAGAAAAGCAAAAAAAAAAAAAAAATACTAGGATCTTCCGCGAGGCTTTGGAAGAGGAAGGGGAGTATCATGTTTGTAATAACTGTTGAATTTCGAACCATTCCGAAGAACCAAGAGGCATGAAAGCAGGAGTCTCTTTCAATGTTGATATCAGCAAGTGTGTTAAGGAAGGCGATTATATAACGTCCGCTTGTCACTGCGACGACAAACGCCAGAAACACCTGGTAGGAATATGCAAATATTATAATAGTAGCAATTGTAATAATAATAATAATAATAATTGTACTCACAAATACATCTTACACATTACGAAGAAATTTACCTCTGTAAAATGTGTGTGATATTGTTTTTGTTTTTTTTTTGT
>OZ010582.1:83201757-83281757 GCA_963932145.1 Acanthosepion lycidas | reverse complement strand
AAATTATTACCAGCAATATATTTTTTGAAAAAACTATTACCATCGAAGGAAAATACTTAACAGAAATAGATTTTTGAAAGAAAAAAATATTACCAGAAATAGATTTTTGGAAAAAAAAATTACCAACAATGAAAATTTTGTCGGCATTAAATAAAGCATTGAGGTTGATATGCCGTAAAACAAACCAAACCAAACTCTCACATAATGAGGAAAGACAGAGAAAAAATAAGGAAATGTAGTAAATTAAAACAAAGTTAATGAAGAAGCAGACAAATAAGAAAGTGGAATTAGTTTAGAAGAAAGAGAAATGGTAAAGATAACGCAGAGAAGAAGAAAACGAAGACAATAGAAGAAAAGATAAAGGCGGTAATAACGAAAGAATAATTTACTTGATAATCACAGAAATAAAAAGAGGAAGAAGTTAGGAATGAAAGTGAAAAGAGAAAGAGCATTGACAAAAAGGACAATGAAACAAGAAATAGGAGCAGTAAAAATATAATAATGAATAAAACTAGAACAGTTCAATGGACGGGGATGTATGCAGTCAAGTTTATCGTCAAAGAACCTTTAAAAAGATTATATAACACTAGAAATTATTCACTATGATCTAGAACATGTTGGAAAGAAAAACCAGCCGTTGTGTTTCGATAATGTATAAGAGGATGGATTGAGTGACATGCAAAGCGGGACCTGACTATAAAAAGAGTTCAGAGTGTGGGTCGATTTAGAAATAAGATTATTTTAATAGGATGAAATGATTGATGATGACTTAATTGAATTTATCTTTATAAGAGGAGACTAAAAATACGCGGAGAGAAGAAAAGGTTGGAGTTGGAAGGAAAACAAAATGATGAGCATGAAAGAACGAAGAGGAATGACATAAGAGAAATATAATTAGAGAGAGGAAGAAATGCGGAGAGGATGAAATGCGGAGAGGAAGAAATTCAGATAGGAAGAAATGTGGAGAGGAGGAAATGCAGACAGGAAGAAATGCGGAGAGGAAGAAATGCAGAGAGGAAGAAATGCAGACAGGAAGAAATGCGGAGAGGAAGAAATGCAGAGAGGAAGAAATCCAGAGAGGAAGAAATGCGGAGGGGAAGAAATGCAGAGAGGAAGAAATGCGGAGAGGAAGAAATGCGGAGAGGAAGAAATGCGGAGAGGAAGAAATTCAGATAGGAAGAAATGCGGAGAGGAGGAAATGCAGACAGGAAGAAATGCGGAGAGGAAGAAATGCAGAGAGGAAGAAATGCAGAGAGGAAGAAATGCAGACAGGAAGAAATGCGGAGAGGAAGAAATGCGGAGAGGAAGAAATGCAGAGAGGAAGAAATCCAGAGAGGAAGAAATGCGGAGGGGAAGAAATGCAGAGAGGAAGAAATGCGGAGAGGAAGAAATGCAGAGAGGAAGATATGCAGAGAGGAAGAAATGCAGAGAGGAAGAAATGCAGAGAGGAAGAAATCCAGAGAGGAAGAAATGCGGAGAGGAAGAAATGCGGAGAGGAGGAAATGCAGAGAGGAAGAAATGCAGAGAGGAAGAAATGCAGAGAGGAAGAAATGCGGAATGGAAGAAATGCGGAAAGGAAGAAATGCGAAGTGGAAGAAGTGCAGATAGCAAGAAATGCAGAGAGCAAGAAATGCAGAGACGAAGAAATGCGGAGAGGAAGAAATGCAGAGAGGAAGAAATGCGGAGAGGAAGAAATGCAGAAAGCAAGAAATGCAGAGAGGAAGAAATGCAGAGAGGAAGAAATGCGGAGAGGAGGAAATGCGGAGAGGAAGAAATGCGGAGAAGAAGAAATGCAGAGAGGAAGAAATGCGGAGAGGAAGAAATGCAAAGAGGAAGAAATGCGGATAGGAAGAAATGCAGAGAGGAAGAAATGCAGAGAGGAAGAAATGCGGAGAGGAGGAAATGCGGAGAGGAAGAAATGCAGAGAGGAAGAAATGCAGAGAGGAAGAAATGCGGAGAGGAAGAAATGCGGAGGGGAAGAAATGCAGAGAGGAAGAAATGCGGAGAGGAAGAAATGCGGAGAGGAAGAAATGCAGAGAGGAAGAAATGCGGAATGGAAGAAATGCGGAAAGGAAGAAATGCGAAGTGGAAGAAATGCAGATAGCAAGAAATGCATCGAGCAAGAAATGCAGAGACGAAGAAATGCGGAGAGGAAGAAATGCAGAGAGGAAGAAATGCGGATAGGAAGAAATGCAGAAAGCAAGAAATGCAGAGAGGAAGAAATGCGGAAATGAAGAAATGCAGAGAGGAAGAAATGCAGAGAGGAAGAAATGCGGATTGGAAGAAATGCAGAGAGGAAGAAATGCAGAGAGAAAGAAATGCAGAGAGGAAGCATATGTAAATACAAAGGAATAAATATGAAATATGAAAGAATAAAAGAACAAAGAATAAAGAGAAGACTAAAATGAGGAAAGTAAACGACTTAGAATAAATGTTAGGAGAAAATATTCTAAGTAAAAAAAACAAAAGGGATGAATGAAACCATGGAAGAATGTAACGAAGAAAGAAAAAATCGTTCGGAAAATATATTTCTAGTTGAAAAATGAAGTAAATTGGAAAATGAAAACCAAAAATAAAAGGTCTTTAAACCAAATACAACTTGATTGTGTACAGTCTTCCTCCAGTTATGGGTTAAATAGTAGCACAGCTTGGAATTTTCATTCTTGTGTGGCAAATTCAATATTGTGTTCAACTTTGATGTAGCACATACAATGGAGATGATGGAATTGACTGCATTCAAAATTATACAATCTCGAATGCGTTCGACCTACGACGGTGTCGATGTATTTATTTATTTTTTTTTTTTTTTAAATCAATTCACCCC
Organism: Acanthosepion lycidas; assembly: GCA_963932145.1. Lineage (NCBI taxonomy): Eukaryota > Metazoa > Mollusca > Cephalopoda > Sepiida > Sepiidae > Acanthosepion > Acanthosepion lycidas. The sequence goes on along the minus strand of OZ010582.1, from coordinate 83,278,933 downwards.
AAGTAATGCCACTAAGAAGCTAGTGGCTACTCGGTAAAAGGAACCGGAAGTCTACTTATAAACAGTAAATAAGGGATAAACCTCTACTCTTCTTGAAAAGTCAGAGGAGAATTGTGAAGCGGGCGATAGGTGAACCTATCCACTCGTATTATTATTTAAAGACTTGAGCTCTGAAAGAAAAACAATAATATAATATTTTCTCCATCTTTCTTTCTCACAGCTTCGATATGGTATCTTTTCTCACTTTATTTTTTCACGACGGTCCCTTTCTTTTCTCAATAATTCATCTATTCTTCTCTTACGACATCTTTTCTCAAATGGCCTCTTTTAATAATTTCCTTAATCTCAACAGATGATTGTTTCTAATACGGACTCCTTTTTCCTCCTACCACGTCTATACAACGTCTGTTTTCACGTGGCCTCTCTTTTTTCTCTCTACAACTTCCATAAAGCATCTCTACACACATGTTCTTTTTTTTTTTTTTTTTCACAAATACTCTTTTCTCTCTGTTTTTCTCACACAACCTCCATACAGCATCCTACTAACCACAAAACCACATCAAATAATTCTGGGTGTCGGACAATTAATTTGTCCTAATTTGCATACCGCTTTTCGTTTTTCTCTAATTATCCATGGTCATCACAATACTTCCCCGACACAACCATTACCCTTTCCTCTGAATCTGATTAGTTAAACAATTAACTCTTGAGTCTTAAGAAGTCCGCCATAGTAATCGACCTCCATTTGTTAAGATTTGAGGAATGGGGCTGCAGACGTCAAGCAGATTAAAATAAAATGAAAGCAAAAATAATGTGTGAAAATCTCATGAATTGAATTAAGCAAATTATATCATTATTTCAGTTGTAACCCATTTTTGGGGGAGAAATAAATTCTACCTCAAATTTATTATTTGATTTTATTTACACAGTTTTGCCAAATCTGATATTTTTGTATGTTTTTCTTTCTTCCTTAATTTTTTTTATTCGTTTACGTTAGTTTAGACTTTGCTTTTTGCCACTGTCTGTATCTGTGTGTGTGTTTCTCTGTGTACATGGGTGTTATATTTGTGTGTATATTTGTGCGAGTGTGTGTCTGTGCTTAAAGTCGCTTATATTTAGAATAAGAAAGAGACAGTTGAAATTTCTAAGGCATAACGAGGGAAAGCGGCTTTGAAAATTTGACATTCTCAGGACATATTGAAGGACAAGAGGAACATAGGGGTAAACATATCGAGCGTTTACAAGGAGCTTGAATAGCAGAACAGGAACTAGAATGTGTAACGTAAATTGACAAACAATGGTAAAAGCTACAAAGAAAAACAAAATACTGGTGAGCCAATGAATAAATCGTAACGCTGGTTTCATTCTTGTTCTTCTATGAGCTGTGTGAACATGTGCCATGGAAAGAAGATCATTATACAAGAATTATTTTTGGTATTATGCATATCTCTTTAGTGCCTTGATTGTCTCCACGACCTCCTATCATTCGTAGCTCTAAACTATGTTTGTCCCCTTACAATCCCTCTCAGCCCTTTCCACAAACCAATTAGTAAGTTTACTTGATGTTTTCCTTTTTCTTACCTTCAGTATGTCTTGAGAGTGTTAAATTTTCCAAGCTCTTTTTCTCAGTATGTCCCCTAGAATGTCCAATTTTTTTTTTCTGAACCTAAGAGCATAATGCCTACATTGAAGTTAAGCAACGTTAGGCTTTGTCAATAAATAGATGGGTGATCGTTTGCTTGGATGTGCCGGTGATGTAACGGATAAGCTTGGATGTGCCGGTGGTGTAACGGATAACGGCTCGGAGAGACGCGTTCCAGTTGGGTTCCTTATATTCTCTGATGCACAAAGCCCTTGGGAAATGTTTGAATCCCCCTCTTCTTCCCGTTCTGCTATGGCTTAATTACGACTTATCAGTAAAGTCATTATTATCTAAAAAATAAAAGAAATAAATTTTAAAGAAATAAATTAAAAAATAAATTTTAATCATTTAAACCAAAAAGTGAAAATTAAAATAAATATAAAAATAAAATAAAAATAAAAAAAAATTAAAATCTAATACCATTTTTTGGCGTTAAATAACTTGCAAAAGGTTGATAAGCCGTAAAAAAAGGAAATAAATCAATAAATCATGATCCTAAGCACAGATGTTTACATTATAATTTTTCTTTAAAATTTCCTTGTTACTCAGATATTCCGACCATGGTATTCTCAGTATCCTTCTGTAGAACCACATGTGTCGATTTGTGTCTCCTGTTCATTTATAAATTCACTAGTATTCACTGCCATATTAGAGGACTGATAGCATTTCATTTTTCCTCTTAACACTTTGCTTCGTTTTTGGAAGTCACCTTTCATTATTCCAATGCGCATTTCGATTTCTATCTTACCTCTCCATCGTCTATTATAATTTGCTTGGATTCGACATCACCAATTTCTAGCTCGCATCCTGGGAGGTCTCTCTTAACGCCTTCCATTTTGTCTTCTTTCAATTCTTTTCAAACGTCTGCTTTCCTCCATTTGGGTGTTCGTACGCTTTTCTTTCTGCCTGCCATATAAGTCATTTCTGTTATAAACTCATTGTTGAATGCCTATTGTCCTATATTAATAATTTAAACACCGGTTTCGCTGTTCTTTCCGTTGATAAAGAAGTCGATTCATTACCGAGTTTCACGTACAGATGATTGATAAATCTACAATAAATTAAATAACACACAAAGAAAATTTTAATTAAAGGGGAGATAAATGTTTCCTTTTGGGGTTTATAATAATAACATACAGTTCAGTTATGCTCCATGCGTGATACACGCTTAGACAATCATGTATCTTTAGATACATGACTGACAAGGCAGATTTTTTTTTCCCGCAGTAGGTAGGAATCGGAGAGCCGAGTTCGAATTCCAGTCGAATCCATTACATTCACTTACGTGCTAATACCCTTGGGAAAGTTATGAATCCTCTTCTTCTCCCCCCAACTATGGGTAAATAACAGAACAGACCAGGTTCTATAGCCGTGAACTGGTCTACTGCCGAAAGAAATAGCGACCTATTACGAGAAAAAACTGCTTCGTCGAAAGATACATGATCGACTAAACGTTTATCTGAGCTGCTATCCATTACTCCACCGTACCTCCCCGGTTTACACTTTACATTTTTAAAAACATTTTATTACATTTATATTTATTTGTTACAATCGTATTAGGTTGGTGCAAAAATAATGACGTAATAATGTCGTTTTTTGACGTGACGTCAAAAAACGACATTATTACGTCATTATTTTTGCACCGACCTAATATTTGTTCAAAGCTGTTTATGTTTCATTTGTTTAACATCTTACTTTGATTCTTTCCGCACAGTTTAATCTCGTACGTGCTTCAACATTCCACCATTCCTCAGACCTCTCCAGAACACCATGGCAAGCACCACGACACAAATCCTGATCTGCATTAATTTCAATAAGTACTTCTCAGATGTGCTCATTTAATTCATCTACTGTTTGAGTATTTCAATCATAAACCTTGTTCTTTGCTACACCCCCCTCCTTAAAAGAAATCAATTGGTGTTAAGTGAACGTGGTGGTCGTTCTATACTGTCCCTTCTTTCGAAACAACGCTGTGGGTATGCTTCATTAAGGTAGTCCCTTTCTGCCAAAGCATAATGAAGAGGCGCTCCATCTTGCTAAAAGAATAGTTTAGCGAAGTTAGATCTAAAACGTGAAAACATAGAGGGAAACGACTGTAAGCTTACTTTTTGCCCATTATCTATTTGTATGTTTATTTTGTTCGTTCAATAGTAAGTGACGATATAATATTATAGTATAACCATAGAAATTATAACAAAATAAATATCTGACCAGATTTAATGGTAATTATTATCACTGATAATTATAAACTGATCATTTTTCATATGATTTTTCGACAATAAGTAGATAAACCCTCATTTAAAATTTTTACGCGTTAAACAGTTTGGACGTCAAAGCAGTTAAAGACTTCATCTTCTTTTCTTTCCCTCTTCTGGAATTTAATGCACTTAAATTACGCCACATGGTGTCCAAAAAGAAAAGGGAAAATGTTAACAAGTAAACAAAAAAGGCATTGAAATATAAAAGTGGACTAAAAAAAAATTAAAATTACAAGAAATTCTAAATAAAGTCATTTGTTTTGTTTTTGTTTTTGTTTTTTTTTCAAAAAAATTATTTGTAATTGAACTACGAACGGTTTATAAAGTAAAAAGAAAAGCAAATTTGTTCACTTTGTTAAAAATAGATGTTTAGTCCAATTGACGACTTGTCCATTGCCCAAAATTCTGGATAAGGACACAATAACGAAAAGCAATTTACAGCAAATGTTAAATCTCCTGCAAAAAAGGGAAATTGCAACTGGAAATGATTTATTCGAATTTTTTGAAAATATCCAAAAGTCAGTCGACTAAACAAATAGCCTGGAAGTACATAGCAAACATTTGTCTTTTTATCGACAATAGGAGAAGAGACGCATACGACATTTACGGAAGAAGCCTGGCAAGCTGAAGTTATGTAGTAAAGTAATTCATTTTCAATTGGATACTGGATGTAACGGTAATCCCCAGTAGTTATTTTAGAAAGCAAAAACTCCCCATTTATTCAAAAATTTAACAAACAACTATATGGACCATGTTGCCAAAAGATAAAAATTATCGGTCCTGTGTAAGCTTTATTAGAAACTCCAAAAGCAAAGTCTAAACAAGATTTGTTTGTTATTGAAAATTTGAGGGAACCATTACTGGGGGCACCAACAATAAAAGCTCTTAACCTACTTGAGACTATCGCACATATTTGTCCCGATCTTGACTGTTGTATTCAACAACTGATTCCGCCAGATCTGCAGGTGTGTAATCACGCTGCTTGTAAAAAGGTGAGGATGTTGGGCAGGATTTAGATGATTATAGGCACACAACTCTACTAAACACAGAGTTAAAGATTCTGGCCCAAATCCTTTTTAATCAGTTGCTGAGATTACGTTGGGATCCGAGCAGAATTGTGCTGTGAAGGGCCGAACAATTCAGAGTAACCTGCATCTGATCCACACGATCCTAGAGGGTGTAAATGGCGACAAGCAAGCCACGCTAATCAATTTGGATCAGTTCAAGACATTTGATAGTGTCTACTATCGATATCTGGCTGCTGTCTTTCAGGCCGCCGTATTCGAACCCGACTTCTGCCGGTGGATTAGCCTCCTGTATCGTTCCCCCAGTGCTGTGGTACAAATGAACGGGAAACGGTCGCGCGCTTTTGAGCTGTCTCGGTCGGTTCGTCAGGATTGTCCACTGTCGCCTCTACTTTACGATTTGGTTTTGGACGCCAGCGGTGTATTACCTCAGTAACTCTGAGTTTTCGCTTACCTGCCGATTGATTTGGAATAGGCTATCTCTCAACGACAAAACCTTCATATGGGGCTTGGCAGGTTTGCCAGACTGTCAACGATGTGACCTTCGCACACCTTCTACCATTGTCCTCGGGTCCGCCCCATATGGGACGATGTCGACGAGTTGAGGGCTCGTATCGCTTCCGAAAAGTTCGTGCTCATTGATCGCTTATACGCGTGTGACAATGTGTCGGCCCCGTATTCTTGGGTGAAAAGGATTGTGTTTTTTTTTGTTTTTTTATCGCAGCTGGCCACGGTCCGAATGGTGATTTGGACGACGCGAATGGAGGAAATCTTGCGAGGTCACCATTATTCTCATCAGGATCTAATCCGATTTTTTGGCATCAGCTCAAGAGAAAGATTAGAAATGAAAGAAAGCGATTGATTTCGACAAATTCCAGCGAAAGGTGGGTGATTGGGGCGAGCCTGGTTATCGTGAACGGGGCTAGCCTTGATTTTCTTTTTTATGTCTACCTAAGTCACACCGGGTTGTTTTCTGTGGAGCCCTCACCTGGTTGGGATAGACCATTCCTGTTTACTGATCTGTTCCCGGCTTCTTCTTTGGTTGTGATCGAATTCGTGATTTCCAATTTCCCCCGTTTATTTTTTCCCACTTTTTTTTTCATCTCGACATTTTTCTTTCCCCATGGCCGTATTGATTTTATCCTTCCCTCTCACTTACCGAGAGAGCCTCTTGATTTTGTCTCAAGACTGAGTACAGCGGCCATTCTTGATTTTTGGAGGGTTTGGCGGGTCCAACTAACATCAGTTATCCTTATTTTTGTTTATTTGGTTTGATATTTTACTTTATATCTGGGTTCATGCCTTCCCCGCTCATTGTATATCATCAACAAATTTTTATAAATAGACTTTTACTCTCATTAAATTTTTATGTCAAGCGTGGTGGGGGGGGTTCCCTTATGCGGTATTGTGGTATATGGAGGATTTAACGATGATGGACGAGTTCTTGTAGCGGATGTGGAAATTTTAATCAATGAATGGGTCGTGAATCTGATTAACTCTGTATATGATAGTAAATGACTACCAACCTCAACCCATTCTCCATATTTCGGCCTTGCGCCAAAATTGAATTTTATATGCAATAAATCAATTTTAAATTCCACGCGTTAACAAGTTTAGATGTCAAAACAGTTAAAGACTTTATTTTCTCTTCTCCCCCCCCCCTGTAATTTAAAACACTTAAATTGCGCCGCAACAGGTAGTTACACATGATTAAAAATGAAATAAATAACTCATTTAAAGTTAAATTTATATATCGAACAGAATGAAAGGTTAAAAAATAATTCTTTATTAAAGGTTCAAATTTAATTGCGCTTATCATCACAATTGCATTTGAAATCGTCTAATTAAACCGTAAATAAAATTAAGCGGAGCACCTTATGTTGCTCATGTGTGTGTTGTTTTTGTTGTTTTTATTTTTCTAGCACGCGTACTGTGACGTATTCGAAATATTACATAGTCTGAGTTTCCTAATGTCTTTTAAGACTGACTTTATATGAAGATATAAAGAATGGTGACTTTTAAAAGAAAAGAAAAATTGCGCGCGAAATAATTGGACATAGGTTGCGTATACGAAGAAAGATTATGCCGAGTTAAGGTGTCGAATGAAGATAAAATAATTTTATTATTTCAAAATTCTTATAACTTAGGAACGTAGGACGCTGGGGATAAAATCTTTCTGTAGGAGCCTAAAGTCCGTATTGGACTGATCATTTGAGTAACGTCATGTTTTAAAGGAAAATGGAAGCAAAAAGACACTTCTACATAGAATGAGGAGACAATTGAAATTTCTATGGCAAACATTATGAAGAAAAAGGGCTTAGAGAATTTGACACTCACACGACACATTGAAGGCAAAACTTTTTTTCACGTCATACTTGAATATAAGGCTACATTTAAATTATGATGATAAGAAAGAAAGCAAAGAAATTATACTATTTTATGATTTATTTATCAAAAACAAAAGAATCTATCACAATTTGTAATAATTAAAATTGTTAAAAACATTTATTTTTCTCTTTATTATAAATTAACATTTAATGAGATATATGAACTTCAGATTTTTTTTTAAACTATCTTCTTCACAAAGTCGAATTTAGGTCTGGCATACTCCTAAATCTTCTTCCAAAGATTCGATTTTTGTTTTTAACATTGTTTATTAGAGAAGATCTTGCTTTTTATATATCTATATAATAAATGCGAATGTCAGTGTATCACAACTTTTTCAACTTTATTCCAAGAGGAATGCCTAACATATCATACCATTTTGGAATCAGACCGACTCCGTGAAAAAATTGAAAACATCCAAAGGTCGGATCCGAACCAGCAATTTTAAAATTTTGGATTCCCAACTTTTCATTACTGCGATTGTTTTCGACGATTTTTTATGTAGGTTTTTTTGCGACGAATTTTTGTACGATAACAATTTTTATAACTTGGAAATAAATTTGGAAATGATTGAAATTAATTGCGAAATTCAGTGAAAGTCACCCATAAAATAAAGATAATTGTTTGTGCAGAAAGTAATGACCTTCGTACATCAAACTGTCTTTAAAGTGACAACAGAAGAATTATCGTTGAACTTTTAAAAGGTAAGCGTAAATATTGATGCAATACTTAAATCTAGCGATCAATTTTGAGTTCTTCTGTAGTTTATTGTTGCCTATTACATCTACTCTTTCCTGACCATTGTGATGAAGGCCCAATCAAGAGCCCACCGCAAGAGCTAACGTAAATCCCGATATGGCGGCTTTTAAGCTAGTTATGTATATGTTTATTTATTATAACAATGATATACTCATATAATCAATTTAAAGGAGTTTTACATTTTATATTTACGCTTATTGTGTTTGTGACATCTTTCGAAAATAATTTAATTAATGACCTTTATAAATTACCGCAGAATACCTGTTTAAAATCACTGGAATAGACGAAAGCAGATAGTTCTTCAATATCCTTTTGTAGAACCACATTTCTGTTCTTCACGTCTTCATCTCTGAGGAAATTGTTCAGCATTCACTGACATATCCGAAGATTGATATTACATTGATATCCTCAGAGTGCTTAACTTTTAGAAGGCATCGCAAGATTGAGCTCATGTTAATGAATGGCAGATCAGGGATTAGTAGATATAAAAAAAGTTAAAACTAAGAACTACAAAGAATAGGAAGTTGTGGAGAGCCGTCATCACTTACGGCTTGAAGAGGCACAGCACATAGAAGAAGAATTATTAATCTTTCGTTGTTGATCTTACTGATGTTCGAGCGAACATATAATTATCGTCCATCGAAATAATCGTTTCCAATCATATCCTATCATTACACCCCGCATCATTCCCGTGATGCTTCATTGTATATTTATCAGTATCACCATCTTTGTCTCTGCTCTCAGCGTCATCACCACTGTGTGATAATTGTCACAAGCATCTCCAGCGATAAAGCAGTTGATGGCAAGAATCATTAATATTATGATTCATTTCTCGGCCATTTTCCGTGTCGTTATCGGCTTTATCAGAATGGCAATAATTATCACAATTGTCCCAACTAAGGCCTTAATAACATTTCGTTTCTCTTCCGCATTCTCTGTCTTACGAGCTTTGCCTTGCACGAGAGCGACTGGCAACTTAAGGAAAGAATTACCGTCTCAAACTGTAACGAAGAAACTTGCGAAGACATAATGGTCAACTCTAATAATTGAAATATACACTGGCCTAGTCTGGATTAGATTTACACGAAAAGAGGACAAGATCTAATAATCTCCTAGACCTTTATAACTTCTTTTTTTAATCATTTCACCCCAAGCAAGGCGGAAATGTCACTAGTGTACAGTGGGTTACAGAGAGTGAAAATGAAAGAAATGACTGAATATATGGCAAATCGAGGAAAGGAAAAGAGATAAACAGGATTCAAGAAGACAAAAGATGGCGATTGACGTTGCATATTTTTGAAGATTGTAATTATCAGGGAAGCAAGAAAACGGAAGGGAATTCCAAAGGTGGGAAGTGTGAGAAAATAAACCGTTGGAGTACTACTGGTGGTTGCATTTCATCAGTAAAAGAGTGGGACCTAGTTGCCAATCTAGTAGTACGCATAAATTCATGTAGTTGGGACATCAGGGGGAAAAAAGCTCTTCAGTGCAATTGGCATGAAAATATTTGTAGAAAAGACAGAGGGAAGCCATGTCACGTCGTTGAGAAAATTACTGAAGTCGAGATGCCAGGTCAGGATCGATTACATTGCAGATCCCTCTTTGGATTTTGTCAAGAATCTCCAGACGAATAGCAGGAACACCCGACCAGATATGGCAACAGTATTCAACGCACGACCGAATCGCATATTTTGCGATGTGTAAGATGGATTCTGACAAGAAAAACTTTTGGCACGATACAGTGGCTGGATCTTCCGTGCAGTAGTTGCAACTACTAGTTCAATGTAGTCACCCCACTTAAAGACAGTGGAAAACATGAGGCTAAGAAGACGCAATCTCTTGCTTTTCAGGATCATAACGTCATTCAGGCTGATGGCAGGCAGAAAAGGTTCTCTATGTGGGGATAAACGAAAGCAGTTTTGTTTTGGAGGCGTGAAAATTTACAAGCCATGTCCTGCACAAGTTAACTACCGATTGGAGTTCCTTATCAATTTGCATACGCAATGCTATTTCTACTGAGCTGAATTATTCTTCCTGTTCCAAAGGTAAAAATAAAGTTTCGCTCAAATGCACTTATATGGAATTAACTCCCGCACGTGTGTTTCCCTGAATCAATGACTCTTAACTAGCGTGACGCGGCACTCAAAGGTACTGCATGATCCTCTTCAGTGTGCCGCGAAATATTGTCACAGCATACATATATATATATATATATATATATATATATATATATATATATATGATCGACTCTCCCGTCGAGATTCGACGTATGAGGGTCAAGCAGATCAGTTTCCAGGAAACCGACAGCCCGACACCGGCACATGAGATTTGATTATAGTGGTGAAGGTCTCGTGCCGGACCATCCACACTTTTTGGAGGGACGAATACAGAGACCTGGTGCACCGAATGCCACAAGGTTCCCAAACGACCCTCCGCAGGTTTTGAATTCAGAGTTGTCCTTCTCCTAGACCAGTTGCCATCCAAGGCTATAGAACCCAGTCTGTCCTGCTATTTTACCCATAGATGGAGGTAGAAAAAGAGGATTCATACCTTTCCCAAGGGTATTAGCACGTAAGTGAATGTAATGGATTCGACTGGAATTCGAACTCGGCTCTCGGATTCTTCAATCCAAGCCGATATACATTACTCCACCGTGCCTCATATATATATATGTATGTATGTGTGTGTGTGTGTGTGTGCGTGTGTGTGTATGCATGTTGAAGTAATAATCCTACAGCGTTAGTATTTGAATAATTGAATAAGTATTAAGCACTTTTCAAATAATTCTTTTCACTATTCTTCGACTATGTTTTGCTTTGGAAGTGTTAAAATTTACAAGCCATGTCCTGCTCCAATCAAACACCGATTAGAGTTCCTTATCAAGTTGCATACGCAAAGCTACTTCCACTGAGCAGAATAATGTTTCACTCAGATGCAACTATTTGTTTCCCGAAGCCAGTGACTATTAACCAGCGTGACGCGGCACACTAGTTTTCCACACGATCATCTTCAGTGTGCCGCAAAATATTGTCACAGCATATATATATATATATATATATATATATATATATATATATATATATATATATATATATATATATATTAGGTTGGTGCAAAGATAATGACGTAATAATGTCATTTTTTGACGTTAAAAAATACGTCAAAAAACGACATTATTACGTCATTATTTTTGCACCAACCTAATATATATATATATATATATATATATATATATATATATATATATATATGTATATGTATGTATATGTATATATATATATATATATATATGTGTGTGTGTGTGTGTGTGGGGGGGGGGGGTGTGTGTGTGTGAAAGTAGCAATGGTACAGAGTTAGTATGTATCTTTGACTGCTATTTTAAATGTTTTGTTTTAATATTAATTGTTTTAAAACTATTTTTATTTGCCTTTTTAGTTTTTTTTATTTGAAACAATATTAACCTTTTTCATATAATTGTATTCAACAATCTTTGTTTAATTAAAAATTTTAAGAAAATATTGAATTATCAATTAATATTGTGTGTGCATTTTTTTAATCTAAGATTTTATTTCATTACATTTAAATGGATACCCTTTAAAATTTTTACTAAGTGTGCCGTGATATATTCAGTTGCCCCTAAATGTGCTGTTGCTTAAAAAGTTTGAGAAACACTTCCCTAAACACTGCAATCTACACCTTGAATGGTCAATTATAAGAATAAAGAGGATAAATATATCTTTTATCCTTATAATTTTCACTCCCATCTATCTTTCATTCATATCACACACGATATTCATCATGACCATTTTAATAGTAAAACTTGTGTAACTCTCTGTCCCTGGATTAATTTCACTACTGTTGTAGCATATCTACGGACGATAAAGGATATGTCCCCATTCGTATAAATACAGTAGTAAATACTGTATGTTGGTCTGCAGTTGGGCGATTCGTCTCCAGCTGTATTGGTCAAACTCTCTGCCTCCGTGCAGAGAGGATACCCCACACGAAGCTATGTCGAAGGGCAGAGTCTCGTCTCGGGAAACAGCTACCCGACCCCGTTTTATACAGAGACTACGGGGAATTTTTGGCCGAGTCTATGAGCTCGGATATCCGACATTAAATTCGGCCTTGTGGCGCATCTGACCGCGCGGGGTGGTTGATAGATATCCTGCAATTGGAGATTCATTGTGGAATTCCTTTGACTCACTTCTAGCAGTTGACTACTACTTCTACGCACGGCTGGCGAATCTTATATGTGATGTTCTTGTCCTAAGTATTATCGTTCATTACCAACCTTCGTGTGATTATTCTATTTAGTAACCATCCTTAGAATACAATAAGTATTAAAAAAAAAGATAATGGAATCAACAATGTATTAGAAATTGGAACTTGTGGATTATCCGTTTTAATCAAAAATCCTCAAATTCGCTAAAAGAGATTCTAAAAAGATACTAACTTTGTATATATATATATATATATATATATATATATGATTTAAAAAATGAATAAATATATAAGATAAGAAAAAAAATAAAAATAAAAAATAAAAATAAATGAAAAGAAGCAAAATAATTTAACCCAAATAAATAAATAAACAAATAAACGACTTCCGGTAAAATAACCGCCAGAATAGACTACCCACAATACACCACTGACCCGTTTTTATATAAATAGCCGAGAAAAATAACACCACTCGTGGCCTGACGATTGCATCTAGCATGAAACAGACTGTCGCCTCTAAGTGTTGACTTCTATCTTCACTTTTATATTTACACACGCTCTATCTCTGATATTGAGCACTTTATCCCATAAATATAGCACATCTTGAGACGATATTCCTTCTTATATATATATATATATATATATATATATATATATATATATATATATTTGTGTGTGTGTGTGTGTGTGTGTTTTTAATCAGTTTGACTCTTTCTGGATCAACTTGCTACACCCGCCTCCTATATGATGTTCTCATTCTTATATTGTTTCTTATAACGTTGGACCAAACCGTCATTTACAACAATTTAATCTATCTCTTCATATAGATTTCGCAACCAAAGTTTGTAGCAGTCACCCACCAGGGTGTTGGCCAGGCTCGACTATGCTTAATATCGTTGTTCGTAATGAAACCTGTGTTTTAACGTGATCTGATCGCAAGCTTTTTTTTTTTTTTTAGCATTTTTTGAGTGATCCACATTTCTGGATTGAAAGCCGGAAATATATTCATTTATGCGTAGCGTGTCTTGAGCAAGTCGAACTGAAGGATCCCATCCGTCTCCAGGTCAAACTAGGAACGGTGTCCACCAGCTTGTAGGCTGGCCTTGGTCAGGGACACGTGGCCGTTGATTTATTCGGGGAAAACATCCGAGCTGGCCAGTGACTTCAGTCTAGGAAGATTTCCGCCGAGTGATTCTACATTATTATCGCCCTGGCTGAACACGTATTTAAAATTTAAAATCTTATGCGTAAAATGTGACATTAGGAACCAGAGTGTTCACCGTCTGGAATGATCTGAAAGCTGTGATTTTTTTTAAAGATATCCGTAAATACAATCAAGTGGGATGGCGATAATTTTTTTTTTTTTTTTTTTTTTACTGAAAATATGAATATTGAACGGATCACTATCATCATAGGGTGCGTTCAATAAAGCATCTGACGATTTAGTAATTTATTATTTCACTTGTGATAATGAGTATTAATTATTATTCTCAGATTCGTCACCTTCTTATCGTCGTCTTGTTCAACTCCTTTACAATAATCACCATTTCCATTTAATAAACAAAGTAAATTATGTTCCCTGCATTGTTAGCTGCACTAGCATGGATTATCAGGATCATCAAAAATATTACAGAACAATGTAAAGTTAATAGTTAATATAACATTGATATTTGATTGATGTCTTGAAACGAGAACCAGAGTTAGCCTTTCCCCAGTTTCTGACAAAGAACTGATTTAATCAAAGTTTAATTGTAAAGCGAGTTATATGAATGCTGGGAAAGAGTATGGTTGCCCTGATGGATGAGATAGTTTTATAGTCATCGGTGTTGAAACTATAAAAAAAAACAAAAAAACACAGGGCTGTAAATACTTATTCATTTCCTCTCAATTCGGTGTTGTTCTTGGTAAAGCCAAATTACATTAAAATACCATTTTCTATACACAACATTGTTTTCTCATGTTTCCGATTTCAGCTTAGGAGTTTTCGCTTTGTTGTTCCACACAATGCAGACAAATTCTTACGTGATTAAAACAATCCAAAGAGAAATAATAAAAACAAACTAAAACTGATATGAGCATTTTCGATCTTTAACCAAATTTCAATAGATTTTCGAATCATCATTTAAACGAATATCAAATTTAATAGCAGCTTGTTATGAAATTTCATAAAATTGTTATGAAATCAATACAAATTCAAAGTATTCATTAGATTGAATATTTCGAGTTTTGAACTGATTTTATCATTTCTCGGAAAATGTTATACATCAACTTGATTTTAATGTCTTTTAAACGTAACTACTGCAGACTGATTGATAGTCGATTTAATTCTGTCTTCAACAATGGCCATTTCTTAACTAGTTGCCTGGTCCCTCTTGCTAGCCTGTTTTAATATATGTACTTAAGAATAGGTGATAAAGATATTAGCGTAGTCACTGCTAAATGATATATATATATATATATATATATATATATATATATATATATATATATATATATAAGGTTGGTGCAAAAATAATGTCGTTTTCTCACATAGTAACATATGTGAGAGAACGACATTGTTTTTGCACCAACCTAATATATATATATATATATATATATATATATATATATATATATATATATATATTTATATATATATATATATATATATATATGTGCGTGAGAGAGAGAGAGAGAGAGAGATGGCGGCAACTCGATTTTTAGTAATGGCTTCCCTTGATTTATCCTCAAATATGGGCCGTGCCGATGTGTTTTTTTTTTCGTCGTGCACTTCAGCTAATGGTTAAAAAGGTACGACTTTCATCTGTAAAATTAATTGCTATTTTAGAAAAATTGTTAACGCAATATTCACTCGCCACCCTCGAATATTATTAGAATCCAACGCTTTTAATAAAGCACAAGAACCTGGCAAGCCGTAAAGAATAAATCAACCAGTTTTAATCATGAAAGGGTCTTACATTCCTTTGCAAAGGTGTGACAACTTTAGACGCCTTTTACAGTAATTGCTGCATTGGTATTTTAGTGGCCATTTACATGACGTTTTAGGGTTAGGTTTACACTAATTGCACGTAGAAACACCGCATAATGTGTAGTGAATATTTTCCGTCTATACGATATCCTGCTTTATATGGAAAATTTTCAAAAATGTATAAAGAAGTGATGTTTCATAAATTATATTTTTAAATAGAATCGTTTATTGATAGCCGCCTGTTGTAGTTTATAATATATATATATGTATATATATATATATATATATATATATATATATATATATACAGTGACTTACGAGAATTAGATTTAACTGAAACAAAATGTCTAGAACATGCCATAATTTTAGCCACATTCTCTTGAATAAAAGAGACGTTTTTTTTCGTTTGATTGAAAACTGTGTTTTGCGATTTGAAGATGCAGTACTTATTTGATATATTGTAAAGGATTTTCTCTTATATCAGTCGCTTATGAAACTAAAAAATAAAATAAAAAATCCCCGACGAGGGAAATAATTTCTGCGAGACATAATTACTCTGTATGAGAGCACATCTCTTTATGAATGCTAAATTACATTTCAACAGTAACACATTTTAGATAATTGCAATACACCGGTGGATCGTATGCTCTTGTGAGTCTTTGGGTATGATTTAACATACTGGTCTATTAAACACCCGAGTAATTATAATGATTTGCAGGATCACTTGCTTGATTGCTTTTGTTTAGCGACAAGTCAACTTCTATAGGTTATTTAATGTCGAAATCTAAATATTGTGTATATAATTTTATGCCTTCAACTACAGATTTTGTACGTAATTTTAAACTTTCACGATAATGGTATGTTTATCTCTATCTATAAAAGGCAGGATGTGTGTGTGTGTGTGTGTGTCTGTGTGTGTGTAATGGATGCACGGCTGCAATTTTTGACGGATTTGCACCAAACTTTACATGCACATGCTCCAAGTTAGCGGAAAGGCCAAGACCGACATTTCCCAACCCCCATCGATAGTGGAAATAATCGATTTTTTCATGCTTCATCTAGTTTGCGGCCATTTTCTACTAGAGTGAAAGCCTACAGCTGGCTGCCACGAATAGGCAAAAAGATTCTATTGGCCAGTGTGAGAGCCAACAGCTGACTGGTACGAATGCCAACTAGCATGCTAGCATGCAAAAAAATCGATAGCTGCATTCGTCACAAGTGGGAAAAATTTAAATCTGCATGGCACTTTACTCCAACTGGGTTGGGTGTGAAAAAGTATTTGTTGTTAATATTCTTTTTTCATTCGGTTTTTCCAGTTACGAGTCCTTTTTTAAAGCTGATCGTTTTGTGTTCATTTTGTTTAGTTCTTTTTTCGTAACAGATTTAATGTTTAGTAGAGAGCTTAGAAAAAATTCGCAGTGTGAGATAGGCAAGAAGTAAGGCATGTAGCAACATCAGCACGGCAAAGGGCACTCCTTTAAAGGCAAAGAAAGGCAAAAATATTTTAAGTCAAGTGATAGCGATTGCTGTATGAGTCGTACAATTTTTGAATCAAGCACGGGCAATGCTGGGCCATGCTGCTAGTATATATATATATATATATATATATATATATATTAATTAAATCAAAAATTAGTGTTTGATACAAAAGTAAACTTGTAGAATGAATTATATCCTAAACAATTAAGACAATAAAAGTTTGTAAACATTTGAGGAGGAAGGGTATGTGAAAAAAATATATATACATTCTTAGATTTTCCATTTGGTTGGAAGTGCAAAAATTGTTCATATTGTCCATTGTTTTCAGCCACGTCTTTAACCATTTTCAAGGGATTTGTTTTAGGTATTGTTAATTTCTTTTCATATTTTGACTGACTTAGATGTATGTTTTGTGCATTGTTTTGAATACTAGTTAGATATATAGTGTTATGGTCCGGTTCCTTGTACCATGGGATAGTCCAAGGTAGAACCAATAAAGAAGAACTCGAATACGGATATGGAATAACACAGATATATTACAAACAGGGGCATATACAGAGAAGTAGAATGTGTTAGTACGAACAATCAGGTTTAGTAGTAATTGTCTGAACGCGACTCTCGTTCGGACTGCCTCTGACTCTACTAAGTGACTCGCTCGCTCTGACTGACAGACTCCTGACGGACTTCACTCCAGACTTCAGACTTCACTCCAGACTTCAGACTGAACAGTATTTAGTCACCCCGCCCACAAAAATATGCCCTTTGAACCCGTATAAACGGGTTCAGGGTCGGTTTACATCCCCGAAAGAGACTCCGCTCTTCGGCGTAGCCTCGTTCGGGTCCTTCCCCGCCCGAAGGCAGAGAGTTCAACCGATCAGCCTGTCAGCCGGTCGCTCGACTTCGGAATGAACAGTATTTATTCATCCCCCCCACCACCACCGCGAGGGCATCATGTGGCACAAGGCCGGTTTAACAGGGGATCTCCGAGCCCGTGGGCTCTGCCAAAAATATGACCTTAGAACCCGTTTATACGGGTTCAGGGTCGGTTTACCTCCCCGAAAGTGACTCCGCCCTTCGGCATAGCCTCGGTCGGGTTCCACCCCGCCTGGAGGCAGAGAGTTCAACCGATCAGCCTGTCAGCCGGTCGCCCGACTTCGGACTGAAATCTTTGCTTCATCTTGAGGCGCAGTATTTATTACGTATGGAATAGTCCATTATGTTATTATGAGTAAGGTCCCATAACATATAGTTTGTAGATAAAATGTAATGTTGGTCGTTGTATTATAAAAATATTCTCTTGATTATTTTTTGGGGTACTCACTAATTATCCAAACAGGTTCTACCACCCAGGACCAACAACAATTAAGAAGAGGTTCCACGCTCCTCCAATCTCCAAATCAAAGACCTTGCTGCCGGGTGTTGTTTATTGTCATACGCGTAAGATCTCTTATGCTCCATACACTGCATTTCAATGGGTTTACGATTCAATAACCCAGTTATTAATATCATTAAAACATCACATTAAAAATATATAATAACAACTAGAGATGTTGAAAAATTCTGGTTTCAACTAAAGAAAACAAATTTTCGGAAGTGGGGCGAGAGTTTTTCATCAGTTTAACCTTTTCTTTTTCATTCTTATTTCTCACCCCCACAGAATACCTTGCTTAGTACTAAATATTATCGTCACTTCATAACTATAGTAGTAATACATTTAATTTAAATCTACCTCAAAATATTGTAGTGTAAAGTGTATTTGGATTGTTCCAAGTGCAATGCAATGTAACTTGTTAAGGCATATCTCTCTCTCTCTCTCTCTCTCTATATATATATATATATATATATATATGTGTGTGTGTGTGTGTGTGTGTGTGTGTGTGTGTGTTAAGAAATATGCATATCTTACATTAAATGCACAACTCCAAGTTTCATGCAGAAGCAATTAAATATAATTCTAGCACTTGAAAATTACTTCGGCTTGAACCTCGCAATTGTGCAATTAATGTAAGATATTGTGTATATTCTTAATATATATATTAAATAGCTCTGTTACTTAATATTGAGCACTGTTTTTTCTTACACTGTAGAGTATTTATAAGTATTTGTATCCGATCGCTTATTCGTATACATACCTATATTAACCATTCACACACATATATATATATATATATATATATATATATATATATATATATATATATATATATATACATATATATATGTTTAAACTAATAAACACACTAACCCTTTCTGCTACCGAGGTTTCCACCAATAAATGGTTTCTTCAGGCACTCGTAAAGAAACAAGTTATTGGTGAAAACAATGGTAGCAGAAACGGTTATTGTGTTTATTATTCTAATACTAAATAGCTCGGCACTCTATTTTTGAACGGTGCACAGAGAACTTTTTAATATAATCGTTTCCCAGACAAGATATACTTTCGTGTTTGTAAAAACAGTTTTATAATATATGTGTCTGTTTGTTTGTTTGTGTGTGTGTGTGTCTGTGTGCGTGTGTATTTGTGTGCGTGTGTGCGTGTTTGTGCGTGTGAAGATGAAAGACAGTGGAAAATTTATTCACACAGAAAGCATGCACTCTCGGCGAAATGCGTCGTTAATATATAATATTCCAAATTTCCTCGTCTTAATTTGTGTTACTGTCTTACAAACACACACACGCACTCATACATATATATATATATATATATATATATATATATATATATATATATATATATATATATATATATGTATGTATTCTCGTATGCATGTATTATTGCATGTATGTGTGTGTGTGAATTTGTATTTCTTACTATAAACATTATATTTAATGCGTTAAATGAATGTGAAATTAACGTCTACCGGCCTATATCTCGAAATTAGATGCGGCGCATGAGAGTACGGATGATTATATTTCAAAAGATATAAATAATAATAAAATAATACTTAATAAATTCCATATCTAACTGTGAACTACAACTTGATGAGACACATGGTTCCATTTACGTTATTGCTAGCTTGGTGGGTAGTTAACAATTGCATGAATATATTCCGAGATGAAAACAGTGCAGTGTAACTGGTCCAAAGTGTTGTAGTTGGTCATGCAATGTTTATTGTTTTATGTTCTAACGTTTGCTATGAGTACATTTTATGAACTAGTGCATTATATTGCTACGTTGACATGAGGCATTTCTCTATTATGGAATTCCTCAGACCAATGGGATTAATTGATGGTGACCATCTTCTCTCAAATACATATGCAACACCTTCAACGAAAGCGAGAATAAAGTACTATTCCTTCTGTAAGAAGACAGAATGTATGGTCCTTCTAAGGACCATAAATGTATAGCGATATTAGTTATCAGCTGATATCTTGTTAAGGAAACATCTGCAGGATGTTACAGAAATCGCTTTGACAATAATCGTTTTGACAAAGAAGACAAACTGAGTGTAGCGCAAGATCCAGATCAACTGACCCTGAAAAAGATCTGCTGAGTGTAGGAGACTATGAACAAGGACAAAAGACACTAGGTACTTGATGGATAACTTTTATTTTTTAGACGAAAACTCACAGGACAAAGAAGGTCTGTTCTCTGTAGGACAGTGGTCGCTAGCAGCCTAAACGTAATGATTGCTCATCCGACATGCGAAAGGAAGGCACACGCCGGGAAGACCGTTCTCCCGCTCATCTACGGCTGGCGCTTACGGGAAGGTTGCAACTGAATAAGAATTCCATACTGCTGCAATTTCGTCGCAATTTTTTTTCTTGTGTAACGATTCGACTAGAAGAAGCTAAATCCTGCGAAAGACAAGATATACATTCGAGAGCGAACCTCTCAAGACCCAGATCAACCGATCCTGACAAAGAAGTAGAGCGGACAAAGAACCAGGACAACAGGCACTAGGTTCTTGATGGATTACTATTTTTTAGACGAAAACTGACAGGACAAAGAAGGTCCGGTTTCTATAAGACAGTGGTCGTTAGCAGCCTAAAGGTAGGGACTACTCGTCCGCTACGCGAAAGGAAGAGCGTCCTCTCCGTTTTCTACGAGAAGGTTGCAACTGAGTAAAATTTCCTGGCTGTTGCTATTTCGTCGCAGGTTATTTTTTCTTGGGTAACGATCCGTCCAAAGAATGATTTTCGTTGTATTAGGCCACAGGCGTTCGACTAGGAAAAGTTACATGTAGCGAAAGAATCTGTTGTCTGCTATGAGTTTCAATGCTACAGATGCGAGCTAGGAATCTGGGACGTGAAAATAGAAGACGTACAAAGTTTGAACTATTTAGGTAATGTTATAACTGACGAATGAAAATGTTACTCTGAAGGTGCATTCGAATAGCGAAATATGCCTTTCAAAAGTTAATCACAGTATTAAGAAAGAGGAAATATTCATTATAAACAAAGTAAAGACGCCTCAGCTGCAATATTGTATGAATCTTCCTATATGACATTGAATGATGGACAATTTCCTCACAGGTAAAGACGAAACTTGCGACAACATAGACGTGGTTCTATAGAAGGATGCTGAGAATACCATGGAGAGGTAATGTGAGCAACGAGTAAGATTTAAAGAATATGACACACACACACACACACGCGCGCACGCACGCACACACACAAAACACACACACACACACACGTGTAATGTTTTCTAATTATTTACATAGAAACCAAAATGATACAGGGAGCATAATAACCTTTGGACAGAGACGGACTTCAGCTGCAAAACACTATTTTCCATCTCGCCGCGACCAACGGTTCTTGTTAAAATTTTTGGGTAGTTTTTGTACTATATATATATATATATTAATTGATTTAAAATATGGTTTTTCCGATACACAGTTCTAACCATGTTTCAAAAATGGAAGGTCCGAATTTAATTTTGTAATTAAATAAGAACGAATCACAAAACACTTTAATTTAATTACAAAATTAAATTCGGACCATCCATTTTTGAAACATGGTTACAACTGTGTAGCGGAAAAATACTTTAAGTCAATTAATTTATAATATTAATGCTCTGTAAATTTACATTGAGCACTATTTTATTAAAACAAAAATGTCTATAAGAACACCGGATTATATATCTTACTGTTCTTCCTTTATCTCTCTCTCTCTCTCTCTCTATATATATATATATATATATATATATATATATATATATATATATTGAAGTTAAAAGAGGTAGAGTTAAAGATCGTATAACATACCTCATCAGTTTTGTAAATGAAAAACGGAATAAACACTGGAACCACATTGCTTATAGATAGAATATAAGAAATTGTGGAGAGCCATGATCACCTACGTTCTGCGGAGACATTAAACATAAAAGACAGTATATTTGGTTACATTATATCTGTGCCAAAGAACAGTGACTGTCCTAATGTATTACCAAATGGTCAAGATAGATAGCTTTTGGAACGTTAAAGTTCTCCAATTAACCTGTAATTTGCCCATAGGTGGGGAAGAAGTGAAATCCTACCTTTCTCAAATGCCAAGTGAAACCAAGCTGTACCAAGCGGGGGTGGAAATCGTTTAGCCAATTTAAGTTTTTGCGATGTTAGACGTTCGGTGATGTAGACCGACTCTGAAAATATCTGTATACACGTAATGCATATTGACCCAAATCTGACAAACCCTTCTCTCTCTCTCTCCCCCTCTCTCTCCCCCTCTCTCTCCCCACTCTCTCTCTCGCTGTTTCTCTCTATCTCATATCTCTCTATATATAAATATTCATACATGTTTCATTAAATAATATAGACAAGTGTTGTCTATTTATTTTATGTAAATTCTTTTCATAACGTCTGATAAGCTTAACATTATCATTAAACGATATGACGTTATGAAAAGAATTTACATAAAATAAATAGAAAACACTTATCTATATTAGTTAATGAAACATGTATGAATGAAAAAATGCTGCCTACGTACACTATATATATATATATATATATATATATATATATATATATATATATATAAGGGCCAATGACCTATAATGACGGACATGTTAGCAGGGATATCTGCCCATATTTCTGAGATGAGATATTGTAAATCTTTACATTATTCGGACTGAGGTCTAGTCTTTGTTATCATATATATATATATATATATATATATATATATATATATATATATATACGTGTGTGTGTATTATGAAATTGACTAAGTCCGACAATAATTTATAAACCTAAAATATATATATATATATATATATATATATATATATATATATATATATATATATATATATATATATATATATAATGAGTTATCATCATGAGCTCTCTCCCTTCTGATGTTATGTGTACATATATAAATGCATGAATATGTTTCTGTGTGTACGTATATATTTGTAGTTGCAGTCCTCACAGCTCACATATACATATACTTCAATGCATACACGTTTGCACAAAAAACTGTAAACCCTCATTTACATATACACTGTTAATTTAAAAATATTACTTTTCATACAGAATAAAATCGCCGCAGAGTCGCTCACATCCAGAAAGAAATGAACGACGGCTCTCATACCCGGATATTTTGAACTTCTTACGCATGCGCGCACATATATACACACATTCGTAATTACATCATGGCTCGGCCAATTACTCATAATACAACTTGATTATTGGCAAACTGAATTATACCATAAAAAGGATAAAAGACAGCAAAAGAAAAAGAGATAAAAAGAAAAGAAGAAACGAAGGAAACGAGGGAAAGTGAAAAAGAATATCGGGAAGAAAAAGAACGGAAAACGAGAGATTGATTAAGATGGAAAAAGATGTCAAACATGTAAAAGAGAGAAAGGCGAAGGAGGAGGAGGAGGAGAAATAAAGTCTAAAGAAAATAAAAGGTTAAGGATTTAACGCTAAAACAGGAGAGAACGCACGATTATCCAAAACGATAATAGAAACAAATAAGAAAAATTAGAAGAGAAGAAAGAAAAGATAAAGTAACATGAAAAAAAGAAGTAAAAGAAAGCGAGAATGGTAAAAAAACAAGAATTTTAAGGAAAATGACAACGGTAAAGAAAGCGAGAATAGTAAAGAAAGCGAGAATGGTAAAGATAGTGAGAATGGTAAAATAAGCGACAACGGTAAAGAAAGCAAGAATGGTAAAAAAAAGCCAGAATGGTAAAGAAAGCGAGAATGGTAAAGAAAGCGAGAATGGTAAAGAAAGCGAGAATGGTAAAGAAAGCGAGAATGTTGAAGAAATCAAGAATGGTGAAAAAAATTAGAATGTTAAAGAAAATGACAAAGGTAATGAAAGCGAGAATTATAAAGAAAGCGAGAATGGTAAAAAAAAGCCAGAATGCTAATGAAAGCGAGAATGGTAAAGAAAGCGAGAATGGTAAAAAAATGGTAATGAAAACGAGAATGGTAAAGAAAGCGAGAATGGTAAAAAAGGCAAGAATGCTAATGAAAGCGAGAATGGTAAAGAAAGCGAGAATGGTAAAAAAAAGCAAGAATGGTAATGAAAGCGTGAATGGTAAAGAAAGCGAGAATGGTAAAGAAAGCGAGAATGGTAAAAAAGGCAAGAATGCTAATGAAAGCGAGAATGGTAAAGAAAGCGAGAATGGTAAAAAAAAGCAAGAATGGTAAAGAAAGCGAGAATGGTAAAGAAAGCAAGAATGGTAAAAAAAAGCAAGAATGGTAAAGAAAGCGAGAATGGTAAAGAAAGCGAGAATGGTAAAGAAAGCGAGAATGTTGAAGAAATCAAGAATGGTGAAAAAAATTAGAATGTTAAAGAAAATGACAAAGGTAATGAAAGCGAGAATTATAAAGAAAGCGAGAATGGTAAAAAAAGCCAGAATGCTAATGAAAGCGAGAATGGTAAAGAAAGCGAGAATGGTAAAAAAATGGTAATGAAAACGAGAATGGTAAAGAAAGCGAGAATGGTAAAAAAAAGCAAGAATGGTAAAGAAAGCGAGAATGGTAAAGAAAGCAAGAATGGTAAAAAAAAGCAAGAATGGTAAAGAAAGCGAGAATGGTAAAGAAAGCGAGAATGGTAAAGAAAGCGAGAATGTTGAAGAAATCAAGAATGGTGAAAAAAATTAGAATGTTAAAGAAAATGACAAAGGTAATGAAAGCGAGAATTATAAAGAAAGCGAGAATGGTAAAAAAAGCCAGAATGCTAATGAAAGCGAGAATGGTAAAGAAAGCGAGAATGGTAAAAAAATGGTAATGAAAACGAGAATGGTAAAGAAAGCGAGAATGGTAAAAAAGGCAAGAATGCTAATGAAAGCGAGAATGGTAAAGAAAGCGAGAATGGTAAAAAAAAGCAAGAATGGTAATGAAAGCGTGAATGGTAAAGAAAGCGAGAATGGTAAAGAAAGCGAGAATGGTAAAAAAGGCAAGAATGCTAATGAAAGCGAGAATGGTAAAGAAAGCGAGAATGGTAAAAAAAAGCAAGAATGGTAAAGAAAGCGAGAATGGTAAAGAAAGCAAGAATGGTAAAAAAAAGCAAGAATGGTAAAGAAAGCGTGAATGGTAAAGAAAGCGAGAATGGTAAAGAAAGCGAGAATGTTGAAGAAATCAAGAATGGTGAAAAAATTAGAATGTTAAAGAAAATGACAAAGGTAATGAATGCGAGAATGGTAAAGAATGCGAGAATGGTAAAAAAAGCAAGAATGGTAATGAAAGTGTGAACAGTAAAGAAAGCGAGAATGGTAAAGATAGTGAGAATGGTAAAATAAGCGACAACGGTAAAGAAAGCAAGAATGGTAAAGAAAGCGTGAATGGTAAAAAAAGCCAGAATGCTAATGAAAGCGAGAATGGTAAAGAAAGCGAGAATGGTAAAAAAATGGTAATGAAAACGAGAATGGTAAAGAAAGCGAGAATGGTAAAAAAAAGCAAGAATGGTAAAGAAAGCGAGAATGGTAAAGAAAGCAAGAATGGTAAAAAAAAGCAAGAATGGTAAAGAAAGCGAGAATGGTAAAGAAAGCGAGAATGGTAAAGAAAGCGACAACGGTAAAGAAAGCGAGAATGTTGAAGAAATCAAGAATGGTGAAAAAAATTAGAATGTTAAAGAAAATGACAAAGGTAATGAAAGCGAGAATTATAAAGAAAGCGAGAATGGTAAAAAAAGCCAGAATGCTAATGAAAGCGAGAATGGTAAAGAAAGCGAGAATGGTAAAAAAATGGTAATGAAAACGAGAATGGTAAAGAAAGCGAGAATGGTAAAAAAGGCAAGAATGCTAATGAAAGCGAGAATGGTAAAGAAAGCGAGAATGGTAAAAAAAAGCAAGAATGGTAATGAAAGCGTGAATGGTAAAGAAAGCGAGAATGGTAAAGAAAGCGAGAATGGTAAAAAAGGCAAGAATGCTAATGAAAGCGAGAATGGTAAAGAAAGCGAGAATGGTAAAAAAAAGCAAGAATGGTAAAGAAAGCGAGAATGGTAAAGAAAGCAAGAATGGTAAAAAAAAGCAAGAATGGTAAAGAAAGCGTGAATGGTAAAGAAAGCGAGAATGGTAAAGAAAGCGAGAATGTTGAAGAAATCAAGAATGGTGAAAAAATTAGAATGTTAAAGAAAATGACAAAGGTAATGAATGCGAGAATGGTAAAGAATGCGAGAATGGTAAAAAAAGCAAGAATGGTAATGAAAGTGTGAACAGTAAAGAAAGCGAGAATGGTAAAGATAGTGAGAATGGTAAAATAAGCGACAACGGTAAAGAAAGCAAGAATGGTAAAGAAAGCGTGAATGGTAAAGAAAGCGAGAATGGTAAAGAAAGCGAGAATGGTAAAGAAAGCGAGAATGTTGAAGAAATCAAGAATGGTGAAAAAAATTAGAATGTTAAAGAAAATGACAAAGGTAATGAAAGCGAGAATTATAAAGAAAGCGAGAATGGTAAAAAAAGCCAGAATGCTAATGAAAGCGAGAATGGTAAAGAAAGCGAGAATGGTAAAAAAATGGTAATGAAAACGAGAATGGTAAAGAAAGCGAGAATGGTAAAAAAGGCAAGAATGCTAATGAAAGCGAGAATGGTAAAGAAAGCGAGAATGGTAAAAAAAAGCAAGAATGGTAATGAAAGCGTGAATGCTAATGAAAGCGAGAATGGTAAAGAAAGCGAGAATGGTAAAAAAGGCAAGAATGCTAATGAAAGCGAGAATGGTAAAGAAAGCGAGAATGGTAAAAAAAAGCAAGAATGGTAAAGAAAGCGAGAATGGTAAAGAAAGCAAGAATGGTAAAAAAAAGCAAGAATGGTAAAGAAAGCGTGAATGGTAAAGAAAGCGAGAATGGTAAAGAAAGCGAGAATGTTGAAGAAATCAAGAATGGTGAAAAAATTAGAATGTTAAAGAAAATGACAAAGGTAATGAATGCGAGAATGGTAAAGAATGCGAGAATGGTAAAAAAAGCAAGAATGGTAATGAAAGTGTGAACAGTAAAGAAAGCGAGAATAGTAAAGAAAGCGAGAATGGTAAAGATAGTGAGAATGGTAAAATAAGCGACAACGGTAAAGAAAGCGAGAATGGTAAAGAAAGCGAGAACGACATAGCGAGAATGGTAAAGAAAGTGAGATAAGCATTAACCACGAGACATCCTCGAATTTAAACGATAAAATACTCAATTTCCAAACAAAGCGAGAGAGAAAAGAATTGTCAATAAAAAATAGCGCTCAAACAAGACCACTGGATGAGAAATATTTGTAAAATACAAGTCGTAATCGTCGCCATAGTAGTAGTAGTAGTAGTAGTAGTAGTAGTAGTTGCTGTAATAGAAGCGAAATAGATTTCATGCTTATGTGGAAATCATTTTAACGATCTTTTGAGGAAAAGACATTCTCCCCTCTACAACGTCTTTTCAAGCATATACCTGTCACTAATTCCATGAAAAAGATCTGATAATCTCCATTCATTAGTTCCATTATGGCACGTCCACGGAGTCGTTCTCATTTCCTTCGTGCGAGGAATGTAATAAAGTCCCACATTGTCAGCCCTCACCCAAACCAAAAACTACTATTTTGTGGAACAGACTTTTATGTGAGTGCTTCCTTTGAGGTCTCAGTCTGAACCTCCTCAGTCAAAGGTCAATGAGTATCCATCATACATATCTCCCTTAATCTTGACTTCCTTCTCCCTCCATTCCTACCACGCACCTCTTTCATCTTTATCATTTTGACCGTAACCATCTACCTTGAGTAGCACTCGAGCCTTGTATTGGGTAAAATTTTATAATCTTTCTGGATTTCTGAGATGAGGTATTATGTACATTATTTACATTATTCGAACTATTGTCCTCATCTTTATCGCTATATTTATTACAACGTTTCGGCCGTTGTACGCTGAAGCCTTCTTCATGTGGTTGGAATGTCGAACTGAACCCTTTATTTCGCTCATTGGGGTAGACGTTTCTAGATCCACGTGCCACGTTTATCCACTGTGCCATGTGTCCTTGAGGACACATGGGACAGTGGATAAAAGCGTTGGTTAGATCCAGTGACATGACCCCAAAAGGGTGAGTTCAATACCCCGTTAAGGCAGTGGAGAACTTGAAGAGGGGAATTAAAAAAGATAACTGATAACTGACATCCATTAAAACATGGCACGTGGAACTAGAACAGTGTACCCCAGTGAGCGAAATAAAGGTTTCAGCCGAAACGTTGTAATAAATATGGCGACAAAGATGACAATAGTCCCAAAAATGCAAATAAAATTTTATAAAACAAAAAAAAAATGAAAAAATCTACAGTAAGGTACAACACATAATCTGGATGTTGCGAACAAAGAAACAAGGTGTAGATTTTCCGGATCTGGAAAAATTGAAAGTTACCAAGACCTCGCAAGAAATTTTAAAAATAAGATGTCATCACATAAAGTTCCGAGTTTAAGTAGTTTAACTAGTCTTAGAGATTCGACGAAAAAATGAAACTGTCCAGAGCCTTGCAATATTCAGGAAGGTGCTGGAGAAATGAGGAGATAGAGTATCATATCATTGGTGGAAATCAGATATCTGGTGGAGAAAATGCAAATGTAGTCGAATCAAATGGTTTTCATATCGTTTAAAATGCAAAAGAAAAATAGATAAAACACACAGACATTTTGCTTAAAATTCACTATATTTATGAGGTAAGTGTGATCAATATCAGAGATAAAGCGTTTATTGATACAGACAGTATGGACATAAGAATCACCACAGGATAATGACAATTTCATGCTTCAGTGCGATTTTGTGACCAAAATCTAAAATAATATATGTTGAGCTCACTATATAAGCTTTTGGGAGATTAAATAAAGGAAGCCCCAATGACCTACAATAATGGCCGTGTTAACAGTGTTATCTGTCTATATTTCTGAGATAAGGTAATCTATTTACACCATTTACATTGTTCGAACTGAGACCCCATCTTTGTTGTCATATTAACGACGTTTCGGCCGTTGTACGCTCCGGCCTTATTCAGATGATATACTTCGGAATTTTCGAATAATGATGTACAAAACTTGGAGTGTTGATTTACTAAAGGGAATTAATTGAAACAGATATGGTATGGAACGTGGGACTAGAATAACCAATCTCAGTGGACTATATAAAGGGTTCGGGCTGGAAATTCTAACGTATATCATCTGAAGAAGGACGGAGAGTACAACGGCCGAAACGTTGGGAACATGAGGAAGAGATGACATAAGAATGAAACCGCATGCTAACGGTTTTCATTCCTATGTCCTATGTCTGCGCGTGTATATATATATATATATATATATATATATATATATATATATATATATATATATATATATATTAGCAGCAAGGCCCGGCGTTGCCCGTGCTTGATTCAAAAATCATACGACTCATACAGCAATCGCTATCACTTGACTTAAAATATTTTTGCCCTTCCTTGCCTTTAAAGGAGTGCCCTTTTCCGGTGCTGATGTTGCTACATGCCTTACTTCTTGCCTATCTCACACTGCTAATTTTTTTCTAAGCTCTATAATAAATATTGAATCTGTTACAAAAAAAGAACTAAACAAAATGAACACAAAACGATCAGCTTTAAAAAAAAGGACTCGTAACTGCAAAAACCGAATGAAAAAAGAATGTTAACAACAATTATATTTTTTCACACCCAACCCAGTTCTGCGGAATCAGAATCAACGTTGAGTTTAAGCAAGCGAATGAGCCAATTGGAGTAAAGTGCCATGCAGATTTAGATTTTTCCCACTTGTGACGAATGCAGCTATCGATTTTTTTTTTTTTTTTTTTTTTTGCATGCTAGCATGTTAGCTAACATTCGTGTCAGTCATCTGTTGGCTCACACTCTGGCCAATAGAATCTTCCTGCCTATTCGTGGGAGCCAGCTATAGACTCTCACTCTGGCCAGTAGAAAATGGCTGTAAACTACATGAAAAGTGCCGTAGAAGCATGAAAAAAATCGATTATTTCTAGAATCGATGGGAGTTGGGAAATGCAAAGTCGGTCTTGGCCTTCCCGCTAACTTGGAGCATATGCATGCAAATTTTGGTGCAAATCCGTCAAAGATTGCATTCGTTACACACATACAGACATCCTGACTTTTACATATATAAATATGTGTGTGTGTGTGTGTGTGTCTTTTAGGTATGTCAGATTGGATAAATTACGGATATTATGTCTGCTAATTTTTAACAAAATCCGTTCATACTCACGAATAACCTTCCGTAAAATAAAATGCCATAATGTTTAATTTTTCACGTTCGAATGAACGCTCAGCACATTGTCAAACGTTTTGCATTTAAAAGCATAATGAAAAAAATTATGGTAATGGATAACAACGCACAACTTTGTATAAATACTTATACTAATGAACGACATATAGTTTTTTTTTACTACTTGCACCCCTGAAGATGATCCTCGAAACTACTTGGGAAATAAAAATAAAAGAAATTTAAACAGTTATAGCACATTTCTCTCATCCTTTAACATCAATACACGGAAAGCTATTCGTGAGTACGAACGGATTTTGTTAAAAATTAGCAGATATAATGTCTGTAATTTACTCCATCAGACATGCCTAAAAGAGGATTTGCTGCGTAAAGACTCACACACACACACACACACACACACACGCACAACACACACACATATATGTATATATAGTACTGGATTTTTTATTTATTAATCCGACAGATTTCAATACGTTAAAAATTATTTTTTTAGTGGATACTCATATTTGAGTAGACGCACCATATATTTATTACACAGTATATTGATTTATTTCCGTCTACACGCCTGAATATTCGAGAGATATTATTAAAGAAAAATAGGCGCTCTCCGTAAGGACTCGAACTCTCGCATCCCCTTGGGCAGAGTGAACTGTCGTTTGATTCAACGTGTTTTAACCGACTCGGCCAGGAAGAAGCAGATGCCGGGAAGTGCATATAAGATTTATCGAATATTCAGGCCAGTAGACAAAAAATAAATATACCGTTTAATAACTAAAAAATAATGCACTAAATATATATATATATATATATATATATATATATATATATATATATATATATATATATATATATATATATATATATATATATATATGTGTGTGTGTGTGGACGTTTCACTGAATACGACAGACAAGTTGCTTCGATTTAGTTTGTTTTTATACAATTTCTCATGTAATCTTTATTTTTTTTTTTTTTGGGGGGATAAATTATATAAAAACTGTGCAATTGTTATTTCTTTCCAAGCGCTTTCGGCTATACATTTAACATTCAATGTTGAAATATATCAACTGTTAACAAGAAATCAATTGCTGTATTTATGTCTTTATATAATGTTTCATTTTCAAAACACGGTCAAGATATTGTGTCCATATTCATAGTTGATATTAAGGAATTGTATTCCTGATCAACAAAATTCGTAAATAATTAGATAGGCCATACTGCAAGATGTTTGACACGAAAACTCACACTACACCTTTCTGACCATTGATCAATTAGGTGTCATTTAAATTCTCATAGAGACCTACCGGGTCCTTTTCGTAACTGACGTTTGAAAACACAAATATAATAGCATCATCTACATGCAAAAAAGGCTAAAAAATAATAGAGCCTTATTAATAAAAACAAAAAACAACATTCAATAATATCAACTATGAACATAGGCACAGTATCTTGATCGAATTTTAAGCTTGAAAATAGCTAAATGTATAGCCGAAAGCGCTCTGATAAAAAGAACAGTTGGACGGGTTTTATATAATTTATCCTCCGTGGAGAAAAAAAAATTATAAGATCACATGAGAAATTGTATAAAAAACTAAATCAAAGCACCTTTCTGTCATATTCAATGAAAATGCATTAAACAAGGATTGCTGTCTAAATACACAAAATAAAACAAGAAAAACACATTTTATACTAAATTTTATTAATTGAATTGTGGCGCATATGACAATACATCGTGTGTTCTAAGTCCAACATTACATAATACATATGTATAGCATGTTAAACAAAACAAAACAAGTCTGTTAATGCGGCTACGAACAAACATGACATCCTCCATTCTTCAAAACCGTTATGAGGCGTCTGTCCACTGCTGACGTCAATGTTTCAATTTCAGAAGTTTTGTTTGATCGGCAAGCACTTACAATTGCTTTCCACAGGACTTCTAAGCTGGTGAATTGCTTGTTTCCAGCATTAATCCGCCTCTTGACTATAGACCACAAATTTTCTATTGGATTTAAGTCAGGGCTGTTTGGAGGCCATACCATTAAATTTTGCCCTTTGAACCCATGGTCTGATAGCCAATTGGTGGTGCTTCTTGATCTATGCGCTGGAGCATTATCCTGCTGAAATATCAACGATCTTCTTTTCTGAATTGGTTGTTCATCAAGCCAGGGCAGAAAGGCATCTTCCAAAAGCCTACAATATGCATTTGAATTTAGCTTAAGCCCTTTGGCTACTTTCTTTGGGCCTATTAGTTCATTTCCGCGGATCCCAGCCCAAAACATCACTCCTCCGCCACCCTGTTGTCGACGAACGCGTACTCCTGCTGGTCGACCATTTAACACCGATCCAGATGACCACTCATCAGGCCCATCAAGGGTAGCACGGCACTCGTCGGTGAAAATCACATTGCTAAAATTGGTCTTTATGTAACTGTGTGCCCATTCAACTCTTTTCATCTTGTTTGCTTTGCTCAATGGGGGCCTCTTGATGGGACTCTTCACTTTGGCATGGTCTTAGGGACCTCACAACGGGTAGTTTTACCAACTTTGGGCACTCCAGCACTTTCAAATATTTTTTTTACTAGTTTCATGCGGTTTCTTCGAGACTTCATATTTAATTTTACGAAGATCTCTGGCAGTTAACTTTTGCAAATGCGATCTTTTAGGTGTCTTTCTGCATGATTTACTGTCTAAGACGAAAGCTTTGATTGTACGGTGGTCTCTATGTAACTTTTTTGAAATTTCTCGCGTTGACAGACCACTTCCAAGCATGCGAGTAATTTCAGCATGATCGTTTT
Organism: Acanthosepion lycidas; assembly: GCA_963932145.1. Taxonomy (NCBI): domain Eukaryota; kingdom Metazoa; phylum Mollusca; class Cephalopoda; order Sepiida; family Sepiidae; genus Acanthosepion; species Acanthosepion lycidas. The sequence continues at coordinate 83,245,759 of OZ010582.1, read as the reverse complement.
CAGTAAGACCCTTTTTTCTTACCCATATTAAAGATTTATATGGTGATTGCTTAATCAGACCGAACATTTGAAACTGTGCCTTTTTACGTACTTTGAGAAAAAGAACCCTGTTACTATACAACTTTTTTTCATTGATCGTATTCTCGTCTGAAAGTATAATTTAATCTGCAAGAAGCACTAAGTCTAAAAAAAAAACAGAATTTATTGACACGTTAGATGAAAACATTACTTTGCATAATCAAGCAGAACGCACTGTATATATATATATATATATATATATATATATATATATATATATATATATTATAAATTAATTGATTTAAAATATGGTTTAGGCGGAAAAAACATATTTTAAATCAATTAATTTATAATATTAATGCTCTGTAAATTTACATTGAGCACTATTTTGTAAAAATAAAAATATCTATAAGAACACCGGATTATATATCTTACTGTTCTTTCTTCACATATATATATATATATATATATATATATATATATATATATATATATATATTTGTGTGTATATGTGTGATTAATATAGACAATAGGAAAAACAACAAACTTAATCTTTGCCAACGCGTTTCGTTAATCTGACTTAATCAAGGCAAGTGATGATATTTTGTTTAATACATGTTATCTAATATAAACAAAAGCGAAATGTTGTCAGTTACTCGAAATCTAAAAGTTTTGTAAGACGCTCATGAGCCATCAAGTTCAGTCAATATTAATAGATACCGCGAGGAAGATTTTCCTCATCCTCAAGATAACATCAAACTCAGGATTTTTGTGTGTGACATTCCATCTGAATCCCGATAGCCACGCTTCCATTTGTAAAAGTATCTTTTTATCCATTTTGCGAATCAACGCATTTAATATCGTCTGTAAAATACGGATTTTGCTTCTTGATATTGTAGCTGGTTGAATTTCATATCATAGTTCGTTCGTATTTACCATGAAAGAAAGTATTCCTGTTTTCTACATCGACAAGATAATCTATGTCGGGGTGAGCATATATTAGTACCTCTTTAGTGTGTGTTTATGTTTTCTATGTCGACAATGTGCGAAAGTTCTCAGAATGTATCTGTAGACAAGACAGTAAGGAGGATAGCATCAGCACAAAGGAAAATAAACAATTTTGATTTCTAAGAATTAAATAGAGCGATAGAAAGAGATAGAGTGATAGAAATAGATAGAGAGATAAAAAGAGATAGAGACATAGAAAGGATAGAAATAGATAGAGAGATAAAAATAGAGACATAGAAAGGGATAGAAAGAGATAAACAGACAGAAATAGATAGATAGATAGATAGATAGATAGATAGATAGATGGAAAGAGAGAGATAGAAAGATGGAAAGCGATAGAAAGAGATAAAGTTAGATAGGTGAATCACGAATCCATAAATAATTTCTTTAATAAAAATGTTGAGAACAAATCTAAAAAAGGTATGAAAATGACAATGGAAGAGTAAGGAACAAGAAATCTGTTTATAAATGAATTTTATTTGAAATTAAGTACAAAACATGTAATGAATCGTATGGCTCCTAATACATATAAATTGCCAGTGAAAAATTGCATATTAATAATGGCAGTGTCGCTGCGTCAACCCTCTTCTATTTCACAGGATATTTTTTTGCTTTGGCATTTACAGTAAATGTGTTCAAATGTGTTCTAATGTTTTCTTTCTTTGGCACTGCAGTAAATGTGTTCAAATGTGTTCAAGTGTTTTTTTTTCTTTGGCATTAACAGTAAATGGGTTCAAATTTATTCAAATATGCTTAAATGTGTTCAAATGTGCTCAGATGTTTTCTTTCTTTGGCACTGCATTAAATGTGTTCAACTGTGATCGAGTGTTTTTTCTTTGGCATTAACAATAAATGGTTTCAAATATGTTTAAATGTGTTCAAATGTTTTCTTTATTTGGCACTCCAGTAAATGTGTTCCGATGTGTTCAAGTGTTTTTTTCTTTGGCATTAACAGTGAATGGGTTCAAATATGTTTAAATGTGTTTAAATGTGTTCAAATGTTTTCTTTCTTGGCACTCCAGTAAATGTGTTCAGATGTGTTCAAGTGTTTTTTTTTTTTTGTTTTTTTTTTCATTAACAGTAAATGGGTTCGATTTTATTTAAATATGTTTAAATGTGTTCAAATGTGTTCAAATGTTTTCTTTCTTTGGCATTTACACCAAGCGTGTTCAAATTTGTTCAAATTCTTTTAAATGTGTTCAAATGTTTTCTTTCTTTGGCATTTTCAGTAAATGTGTTCGAATTTCCTCAAATATGTTTTAATGTGTTCAAATCTTTTCTTAAATTGGAATTTACAGTAAATATGTTCAAATGTATTTAAATATGTTCAAATACTTTCAAATGTGTTCAATTGTTAAAGAATCATAATAATGTTTAAATGTGTTGAAATGTTTTCTTTCTTTGACATTTACAGTAAATGTGTTGAAATGTTTTTTTTCTTTGGCGTTTATAGTAAATGTGTTCAATTTGTTCAAATATGTTCAAATGTTTTCTTTCTTTATCATTTACAGTAAATGTGTTCAAATGTGTTTTTCTTTCGCATCTACAGTAAATGTATTTAAATGTGTTTGAATGTGTTCAAATGTTTCTTTCTTTGTCATTTACAGTGACTGTGTTCAAATATGATCAAATGTTTTTGTCCATCTTTTCAAACTGGCTTGCATTTCTTTGTCAGTCTGTTGGATTCCATAATGATTCTATTGTAATAGAGAGAGGTTCGACAGACATCCTCCTCTTCCCAAGGTTCTACGTTATGCTGTAGTTATTTTTACTAGGAACAACACCATGCATACGTGGTTTCAAATTATCTTGTTAGAAGCCACTGTCTCTTTTTTTCATACATTCTGTTGATTTTCTGGCAATATGAACGATGGCATTTGAATATCGCCAGAAGTCACAATGGTGCGGTGTCGTGAGCCAATATTCAAACAATTCAGCTTTTATCGGCTAAATTTGATACCTTTTGTAATATCGGATTTCTTTGTAACGAGATAACGAAGGCAATTCGGTTAGAAGAGAATAAATGTTGCGATGGAACTTTGTCAAGCTGTTCTTTTGATTTTTAATTCCCACTTAAGCAAATTGACAGTTGATTGCCTTGTTTTTTCGTTTTCTAAAAATTCTACCATGTCTCTAGTAAAAGTCTGAGCATGTCTTTCTAAATAACATTTTGACAAAATATTTTCAGTGGTTGTACGTTGGATAGGAAATCACCCTTCTGATTTACTGATACAGATAAGTCAAGAATACAGCACTCTCTAAGAAATGGTTTGATGATGCTTAAGGGTTTTTTTTTTTAAGCCGTATCACTTCAGAAAGTAATTAATCATTCGTCTGCACATAATCATTTTCTTTACTAGAACGTTTTGGGAAAGATAGTGGAGTAGTTACCTTCTATATGGTTTGAAGTTCAACATTTTCCTTCTCCTAGAATAGTTGCTTCCCAACTCTAGAGAGCTGTGTCTGCCCTGATGTTTAAAAGATGGCGTGTGTGGTTGGGTAATAGTTTTAAGGCAAACAACACTAAACGACTCACCGATTCTACGCTTTAAATATACAGATATTTTGTCGTTAATTTTTATTACATCTTATAATTTAAACATGTATTTTGACATATATATATATATATATATATATATATATATATATATATATATATATATATATATATATATATTAAATGAAGTATATTACGAAAGCTAAACTAACATAATAATCGGTAATATGTGTAAGATATGCCAAGAAGAGAAACTATCTATAGCAGCGTATAAAGAGAGCACTACATTAATGAACGGGAGGTCAGAGATCATGTCCAAATGCAGACAATAGGCTGGCGAATGAAATTTGTGAAATAAAAAGATAACAAAATGATAACAATATTGGCAATAAGATTGATGATATTTATATATTAGTTTTTGATTAAATGGAAGCATGAAGAGAAAGATTTTAAAGTCGGAATTTTCGGACAGGCCTGTGTCCTTTTTCAACGAAACGAGGAATAAAAAAGAACTTCCTGTGGAAACTATATTCTCTGAGTAAACGCAAATAGATATTTAATCATTTAACATACTAAAAGATTGTTTTAAAAATAAGAATATTGCCAATATTGGGATCATTTTGTTGTTATTTTATTCCTTAAATTTCATTAATCAGTCAATTAAATCTACACAAGCACACGTGGACCATCTTTCATTTTGATCATATATAGTTTTACGGTGTGCTATATTTATTGGGTAAAGTCAATATTAGGGAATATAATATATATAATATTAATATAAAAGTAAACATTGACGTCAATATCCAGCGGCGACATCATTATTATTATTATTATTATTATTATTATTATTATTATTATTATTATTATTATTATTATTATTATTATTATTTTATCTTATAATTCTTTTATACATTCTAAATTTGTTTATTATAATTATCCAAATATATTAGTTTTTTATTGATTACTGATTTATTTATATTTTTTAAAATTTTTTTAAATTTACTTTTTAAATTATTTTTTAATTTATTTTATTACTTTAAGATGTTGGATATTATGAGGTTGGTGCAAAAATAACGACGTAATAATGTCGTTTTTTGACGTTAAAAATACGTCAAAAAACGACATTATTACGTCATTATTTTTGCACCAACCTATTATTATTATTATTATTATTATTATTATTATTATTAGTTTAAAATGATGATGATGATTTTATTATGTGATGATTGCCGGCTAAACTGACACCACATCCTTTACTTTTTGAAACTCTTCTAATTTACTATCCCCCTCCCTTTTAACCGGTATATTCTCTCTTGTTTATGTAAGCGCTTGTAAGGAAATTTTATTCTTTTTAAATTTGCTTTTGGCTCTTCTTTTATTTCTTCCTTCATTCCTTTCTTTTTCTTCTCTTATTTTTTTTGTATTTTCTCATGTATATTTTTTCTATTTCCTCCATTTTTTTTTCTTGTTTATGTATATATATATATATATATATATATATATATATATATATATATATATATATCTTTTAATTTATTCTCGTTTTATACCAACGTGGGGAGTAATGGATAACGGCTCGGATTGAGGAATTGGAGAGCCGAGTCCGAATTCCATTTGAATCCATTGCAGTCACTTACGTGCTAATACTCTTCGAAAATTATGAATCCTATTCTCCTCCCCACAGCTATTGGTAAATAGTAGGACAGACAGGGTTCTAGAGCCTTGGTTGGTAACGGGTCTACCGCAGAAAGAAATGGAAACCTACTGTGGGGAAAAAATGCCCCGTCAGTCAAATATCAAAAGATACAAGATCGCCTAATATTGTATCACGCATGTCACATAAAAAAAACAAACGTCTGTCTGAATAAATTGAATCAATTTCTTAAAAATATTCAGGCTGAAATATTCATGAAATAAATTATAACCGATATGGATTTTAAGGTGTTTACACACACACACACACACACACACACACACACACACACATATATATTTATATATATATATATATATATATATATATATATATATATAATTACCCACACACACACACATATATATATATATATATATATATATATATATATATATATATATATAAAGAATGAAACAAATTTAAGTTTCCAAAACAGAAATTTTCGTGTCGTGATAATATATATATATATATATATATATATATATATATATTCTACGTTATTTTTTAGAATATTGGTCCCCCTTTGTAGGAGGATCTACCGTCTGATTCGGTGTTCCTTACACCGTTGGTCACAGAGAGGAACAGCCGAGCAAGTCTTTATTTACCTCTTTAAGGAATGCACTTTCCTTCGTTCAGATCTTTTCGAAAGCCCATCGATTTTCATGCGGAATGTAAACAAAGCAATTTCTAATTAATTAAGGGATTTATTTTTGATCGAGAAAAATACAAAGATCCCTAAAAGAAACATTGAAATTAATAACAAACGGCTTAGGTTGATACGTCCTATTATAGAAATTATGCCTACGACAGGAATTGAACCTGCAATTAATTCGTTTTATTTTTTCCAATCAAAGAAGACGTTTCTTTAACCAAACTAATAACAGCACGCTTTGGTTAAAAAGTGGTTTCCCCGATGAAAAAAAATGACACAGTTATGATTCCTACCTGAGCCAGAATTTTTCTTTCAGCTGTATCTCTCAATCTTTCTTAATTTGACTGTTTAAGAAACATAAGAATAGCAGCTCAAATACGTGTATCACTAAATATCGGCTATAAGATTATTGACAAGTTTGAGACTTCTGCGTTTAGGAAGGCCACTTTTTCGGAACTGTATACGCGTTGGGACTCTTTTTGTCCCAGACAACGTAAGATTAATTTGATTAAGGCCTTAATTCACAGGGCACTTAAGTTATGTTCTGAGGGTCTTCTCTGCGGGGAAATTGACTTTGTTAGAATGACATTATCAAAAAACGGATATCCGTTGGATGTATTAGACTCCGTTATTCAAGATGTCATCAGTAAATTCCATAGGGTGAAGCCGCAATTAGCTGATAAATGCCCAGTTTATTTGCGTCTTCCCTATATTGGTACAGAGGGTGAGAGTTTATCGAAACGTATTTCACGTTTAATCAATAGTTGTTATTTTTCGGCCAATGTTAGGGTAATATTTGTTACCCGTCCTGCTTTCTCTTCCATTCGTAAGGATGTTCTCCCTCCCCATCATGTTAATTCAGTGATTTACCAATACAAGTGTAGTTGTGGACACGACTACATAGGGAGGACGTCCCAGCGTTTGGATTCGAGAATAAAACAACCTTTACCCACCAAGATTTTAAATCGGTCCTCTAGGAATAGCCAACTGACTAACAGTTCTGGTTCTGCTATTGCTGAACATTTAATAAATAGAGGTAAATGTGTGGAAAATTTTAGTGGTGACCGATTTATAATTTTATCTAGATCCCACTCCACATTTCACCTCAAGGTTCTAGAGTCCTTGTATATCAGATCCCGTGAGCCTTCACTTTGTAAACAGAGGGAATGCTTACTGGGTCAGAAAATTATTGGACTCTAGTTTCTTGAAATTCATAATCCCCCACTCCCATTCGATTACATTCGTTAATTAAAAATTAATTTACACGCTTTTTTAAATTCCCAGAATAAATAGACTTGATAAGTCCTGGGACGAAACCGGTTGTTTTTATTTTAGCTTTTGCTTTTAAAAATGCCTTCTAAATACTGTCTTTTCCTATCTATTATATATATATATATATATATATATATATATATATATATATATATATATATATATATTTATATATATAAAACCTTATGTTTATTCATATCCTTTTACAGATATATATTTTAGTTATATCTGAAATTTTACACACACGTTTGTTGCATGTTTTCATAACGGTATGCTGATTTTTTTTAGCGATATCGTTGGGGTACCTACTTCAAAGAAAGCTGAAATATAAATAAGCAAGCAATCCCAAAGAGATGGAAAGAAAGTTAAATCATTATTATTCACCGGCTGGACGGACGGACGACCCACTACGAAAGCACGCACCGCATACTTAGTATTATATATATATATATATATATATATATATATATATATATATATATATATATATATACAGACTCTCTCTCGCTCCCCCCCCACACACACAATGGAGTAAAACTTTGGTCCACCCTGTATATTTCGAAGAATCGTCTAAAAATTGAAAATTGCAAGCCTTTTTCAAAACAAATACGCTATCTCACTTCAGCGCACTTCCTGGCGGCTTTTATCATATATTCAGTAACAATTAATTTAACCAATTACTGAATGGTGATTTTAGCGCTTTTTATTTGATCTACCCTGCTGGCTAACGGACTTGAAATTTTTTGACTTTCTCTAACAAAAAAAAAAAAAAAATGGACGTCTTCTTGCAGTAATGGTTTAAATAAATTAAGCATCCTAGCTTAGGCTTTATTCACACCAAAAAAATATGAAAATATCTAATTATTAAATCCAGATGGTAACCGCAAACTTTTGACCTCTAATGCGCGTATGTGTTTAAATGCCAGTGCATTTATTTACTAAGCTTAATTTTCCTAGCGAAAACCATATATCCGGAACAAGTTATGTTCGACTACACTATACTCGCAATAATCGCCAAGACGAGGCAGTTAATCACTTCTTCGCTGTGAAGCGTTCATTTATTTACCAAGAAATTAACTCAGAACTGAATCAGCGCTGGCACTAACACCATCATAATAATACCGGACTAATTTTATATTCGCTGTAGTCAGTTTAACGATGCTTCACAATGTAACAGTAATATGGAGAGTAGTTGTGGCAGAAGAAATGACAATTAAAATAGCAAAAGGCGTAGTAGTAGTTGTAGTCGTCAAGGTAATAATGGTGCTTGTATTGTAGTGGCAATGAAGACATGTAGAAATGCAAAGTTTGAAGGTTTGCTTGGGAAACAGCGATAAATGCAGACGGATCAATCATTTTGAATGATGTTTGATTAAATGTCCCGGGTGAATTGGTTTGGGAATTAAACGAGTTAATAAATGAATCAAATCAACAAATAAAAGAAAATTAATAGGGGTTATGTAAAGAAAGGAGAGAAGGAAGAAAAGAAAGAAAGAAAGAAAGAAAGGCTAAAAAAGAAAGACAGTACGACCTAAGGACTAAAAAAGAAAGAAAGTACGACCTAAGGACTAAAAGAGAAAGAAAGAAAGGCTAAAAAGAAAGAAAGTACGACCTAAGGACTAAAAGAGAAAGAAAGAAAGAAAGACAGTACGACCTAAGGACTAAAAGAGAAAGAAAGAAATAAAAAAAGAAAGAAAGAAAGGCTAATAAAAAAGAAATAAAGACAGACCTAAAGGCAAAGAAATAAAGAAGGAAAAGAGAAAGTCCTAAAGACTGAGAAAGAGGTAAAAATCCTTAAATGTTAAGAAAGAAAGAAAGAAATGAAAGAAAGAAATTAAAGAAGGAACGAAGAAAGAGAGGAAGGGGGAAGAAAGAAAGGAAAGAAGTGGGAGAGAGAAAGGGACTGAGGAAATAAGCGAGGAAGAAAAGAAGGAAGGAGATTAGAAAGAAATGAAATTATGAATCAAAAAAGAAAAGAAAGAATAATGCAGTAGAAAAGAAATGAAAGAGAATAAATAAAAGCTGAAGGGAACAACCGTATAAAAAAGAGGAGAAGAAAGACGACAATGCGAATAAAAAAGGGGAAAATAAGAAAGAATTCGGGAAAGAAAAAAAATAGATGGCATATCAGGAGGTTAGAAAAAAGAAAGAAGAGAAGAAAAACAAAAAAGAAAGAAACAATGTTTGATTAGAAAAATGTATTTACTTCTTTTGCATGCAATTTCCTTTCCAATATACAGATACGTGATTTAATATCGACCAGAAAATATTGAAGTAAATGACCAAAGTTTGTTTATAGAAGTTTCCGAACACAATCATCCATTTCCATGTTTTTACTATTAACATTTTGTAATGCACTGAGAAACGTAAGGTCTTTCCATATTCAGGTAATCGAAGAAAATTCTTTTTAAAGAATTAAATTCAATAACCCTTCAGGTTAAGTGACTCGTAGAAAATAGAGTAACCCGCCAAATCGAGTGGCTCTTGAGCCCTTTATTACATGAACTTTAGTAAAAATAAAAAAACAAACTCAGTACATTTATGTGCTAAGCATGATACACGCTTAGGCGATCATGTATCTTTCGATACATGTCGTAGTCCTCCTAGATCTCCGTCAGTTATATAGCATGTGTGATACTCGCTTAGGCGATCATGTATCTTTCGATACATGACAGACGAGGCAGATTTTTTCCCGCAGTAGGTTGCCATTTCTTTCTGCAGTCGACCAGTTGCCATTCAAGGCTATAGAACCCAGTCTGCCATGCTATTTTGCCAATAGCTGGGAGTAGAAGAAGAGAATTCATACCTTTCCCAAGAGTATTAGCACGTAAGTGAATATAATGGATACGACTGGAATTCGAACTCGGCTCCCCGATCCCTCAATCCACCGTATCCTTTCCTCTTGAATAATAGTAAAAAAAATCTACTAATTCGAAATCGGACAAGAACATCGGTATATGAAGAAAATACGTGGGCACCTCGAGGTGGTGTAATGGTTAGCAAGCTTGTCTTGCGAGAACAATTACGACTGAGTAGTGAGTTCGACCCTCACTGGTTACCCCCTTTTTTCGGTCTTGTGCTACATCTAAGCTACTCTTGGAAAATCACTATGAAGAAAATACGTAAATAATTTAACTTGAAAACAATCACAAGATTGATTTGTTTCTTGCCACTCAACAACTCTTTGCAGGTTATTTAAAGGCAGAAAACACTTGCAGACTACAAGAACCATTTTTGAAAATGATTTACTGATAGAAGTTAATCTATAGCTAGGGGGAAGATGATTTGAATTTATACCTTTCCCAAGAGTATTTGCACATAAGTAAAATGTAACAAACCCAATTGGAGTCCGGAACTCGGCTCTCTGATTTATAATTAATTTTTTGTTTTGTCTCAATTCATCTGCACATTGTTGTATTTATTAGGTTGGTGCAAAAATAATGACGTAATAATGTCGTTTTTTGACGTATTTTTAACGTCAAAAAACGACATTATTACGTCATTACTTTTGCACCAACCTAATATTATGAAGACAGAATAAACAACGAATGAAATTAATGAAAGGAAAGCAATCCTATGGACTAAGTGACATGAAAGGGAAGAAGAAAACGAGGTAGAAAACTGGAAATGAAGTAACAAAAAAGAAGACAATGTTTTCATATTTTGAAAGAAAAAAAGGATGATAAAAATAAAACAGAAGAAAGGAAAAAGGAAAAATATGAAAAATAAAACATAAAAGAAAGAAGAAAAGAAAAAGATAAAAATAAAACAGAAGAAAGAAATAAAAGAGAAAGAAAGAAAGAAAAAAAAAAGAAGTAAAATAAAACAGAAAGAAAGAGATAAAAATAAAATATAAAAGAAAGAAAGGAAGAGATAAAGTAAAGCATAGAAGGAAAGAAGGAAAGAGATAAATTAAAACATAAAAGAAAAAAGAGGTAAAATAAAATAAAAAAAAAAGAAAAGATCAAAATGAAGCAAAAAGAAAGAAAGAAAGAAGTAAAATAAAACATAGAATAAGGAAAAAAGAAAAAGATAAAAATAAAACATAAAAGAAAGAAAGAAAGAAAGAAAAAAGTATAATAAAATATAGAGGAAGGAAAGAAAGAGATAAAAAATAATAAATATATTAGGTTGGTGCAAAAATAATGACGTAATAATGTAATAATGTCGTTTTTTGACGTATTTTTTAACGTCAAAAAACGACATTATTACGTCATTATTTTTGCACCAAACTAATACTTAGTTCTTAGCAGATATCAGTAAAGATAATATCTATTAGGTTGGTGCAAAAATAATGACGTAATGATGTCGTTTTTTGACGTAATTTTTAACGTCAAAATACGACATTATTACGTCATTATTTTTGCACCAACCTAATACATATATGGAATTGGATTTATTAATGTTACTCGGAATGTAGCAAGTTTGATAACGCTTCATTTATACAAGAAAAAAGAGAAGTAAAGTGAGTACTTTTATCACGAGGGTCTCTTAACAAAGTCTCTCAACCGATGTGCCAAGGCGCACTAATGCGCCCTGAAACGTCGCCACGTGCACCCCAATTTAAGTGAAGAGTAATTTATGAATTATTTGTATATTTAAAAAAATCTTTATTTTTAAAATTTAGAAGAGCCAAGTACCTGGCTTCAATGTCTAAGTCAAGTCTTGATATTTCAAGATTTGATATTTTCAGTAAAATGCTAAATTCCTTAAGGATTGTCCTTACCCCGTTGCCTTCCTCAAGTGATTTAAATCAGTAATTTATCAGCCTATGTTTATCAGATATAAAGCTGAACATTCAAAAAATTACTAAAGCACACGAAGCTCAGGTTTCACACGAGCGGACTTAGATATACAATGTAATGTCTTAAAATTAAACGCTTATTATCAGGAGACTTCTCTATTATTTTCCTATTTTAAAATTTCTTGACTAATTTTCCTTATAGATAATTTAAATTGCGTCCCAGAGTTTCCACCTGTTTAGACCTTTAAAACTGAAACCACAAAGTCGAATCAGCCTCACTATTCCTATATTCCATTTGCAAGAAAGAAGTTCCACTTCAGACAACGTTTTCTTTTTCCAAGAACTGTTACCTATTAGGTTGGTGCAAAAATAATGACGTATTAATGTCGTTTTTTGACGTATTTTTTAACGTGAAAAAACGACATTATTACGTCATTATTTTTGCGCCAACCTAATATTATTTATTTTTGCATCTTCTACACATTTTTGCACTTTCTAGTTTACGTTAATAGGCATAACTTCGGTATTTTGTACTAAAAATGAGAGTTACTACCCTTGATATATTGTTTACTTTCGAATCTAAATTCAAATTTAATAATATTTTTTTAATTTATTATTTAATATTTTTTAATTCTTTGACTTTCGAGCTAATGAATATAAATTGCTAATAGTTAATTCTATATTTTAAATAGACAAGTTTGGGCACACAGTTTTGAATCATCATCATGAAAACGCGATTGATAACGATCAAAATCCTCACACCTGAAGATTGCATTAACTGCATTAAACTCCAAGTTGTGTTATCGACGTTGGATATTATGTATATTCACTAATATATATTTATAGCTCTGCTTCATAACACTGAGCACTGTAGTATTTATAACTCCTGAGGAATAAAAATACTTATGAGCAAGTATTTGTGCGTGTATGTACATTTTCTACCCATTCATATATATTAGGTTGGTGCAAAAATAATGACGTAATAATGTCGTTTTCTGACGTTAAAAATACGTCAAAAAACGACATTATTACGTCATTATTTTTGCAACAACCTAATATATATATATATATATATATATATATATATATATATAAAACCATTAACGATCTCATGACGATAGACGCGCAAAGAAAGGAAAACTTGATGTGGCACAATGATTAGCAAAATATTTTGGTGTGCTCTTAGCCGTAAAATGCATTCTTTCTTTATTGGATATCTCCACACTAGGGGTTCATACGGTACTAAGTTACACAAAGGACACTTAAATGGACGGCAAAACCGGAAGTTGTGGAGAGCCAAAGACGACTATCTCTACAATCTTGGTCTCTTAAAGTCTGGGGTCAACAGTCATCTTTCATTAATTTCATTTCTTGCTTTTCGTTACTCTCATATAAAAACATGCAGTAAATTTCTAACTTGGATATCTCCTGACCCCTGTATTGAGTGAACATTTGTATAAAAAATGTGTCCTAGAAGAATTTGGCAAAGATAAAATTTATCAGCAATGCCAATGGTTGGGATTTTACGCTTTAATTTTCAACACAGACACGCACTTTTTCATCCTAACATTGGCGCCACACAATCTTTCTCTTTCTTATTCGGCCTCGTGCGTACGAAGATCCAGTCAGTAAACATTGATAAGGAGTAGACTGCGAGACACAATGAACATGATGAAATTGATGAATAAAAATAAAGTGTTTGAAAGGAGAGAGAAAATAGTGTTTGCCCGCGAAAGATGTCAAATAAATTACAAATATATTCAGGTTTATTTATCAAGAAAGCTAGTAAATAAATATAAATATGGAAATACAAAACGCAAAATGCCTCAAAGAACAGGAAAGAAAATATTTTTTAGCCCCCCAAAATAAAGCAACATGACATATACTAACCTGTAAATAGGGCATACAATGAAAAAAAAGAGCCGGTGTCACGTGACATGTCGCGTGACTTAATGGACAAGAATTTGATTGACAATGGATGAATGAGCGACGAATGGATTTGGGGAATTAATCGCTAAAAAAATAGGCAATATGACCTTAACAACTGAATAAATAATAAGGATTGTACGAACTCCGTTGGCTGTCCAGGGTAACGCGATAGTGGAAACAGAGAAGGTCTCAAATAGAAAATAACATGGAAAAGCTTGAATAGCATTATTTCTTCGTATATCTAATGTTTGTAGGATATATAATAGGATGCAACACAAAAATGAAGATGAGACAAAGTAGAAAATTTATTAATGACGAGCTTCATCTGCTCTCTGGCTTGCTCAGGTTAGAATGAAATAGAGACAAAACAGTGTGTACGATAATGTCTTTGGATCTCTGAGGATAACGAGTAACCATAAATTAAATTAAATTAGATATCTTATCTCCTTCAATGGCCCAAACTGAAGCGAGTACCTGTCCGATAGTTGTTTGCTTTATCAATATCAGAGGCATCTGGGGTTGATGGATTTTAAATCAAGCCACCGAAAGTAGAGAGTGTTTTTTTATTTATTTTGTATATATATATATATATATATATATATATATATATATATATATATATATATATATATATATATGTATATAAGTATAAGTGCGCAGGTATGCAGGAAATAGAAAAGAACACGTTCGGTGCATAATCCGGAGTTCCTTAGGGCTCCATACATAAGTAGAGCTTTATTATATATATATATATATATATATATATATATATATATATATATATATATATATATATATATATATATATAATTATTTATTTAAAAATATGATTCCAACTCGCCACATAAGAGGTCTCATGTTTCAAAACAAGAGCCGAAAACTTCAAAATAATATTTGAATTATTTATTTATTTATTTATTTATAATATTGAATTATTTTTAAATAAATAATTATATTTATGCTCTACTTTCGTATCGAGCACTATTTTTTTTAAAATAATTACAAAAATACTAAGGAACTTTGGATTATTTACCAAACCAGTTTCTTCACTATTTTCTACAATATTTTCACACACACACACATATATATATATATATATATATATATATATATATATATATATATATATATATATATATATAGTAAAGGTAATAAATCCGTTGGTATATAATCCAAGTGGATCCAAGTAATATAAAAATATTAAAACTGATCCACAAGTAGAGCTCAATATATTTATTATTACAGAGCAAATAATTAGTACATCGTAAAATCCAAAATTACCTCATATTGGGAATATATATATAAAAGTTGACATTGAAGTAAAGACCCAGAGGTGAGCGTCTGTTTCACGCTAGAAGCAATCGTCAGGGCCTGACGATTGCGTCTAGCATGAAACAGACTGTGGCCTGACGATTGCGTCTAGCATGAAACAGACTGTCGCCTCTAAGTGTTGACTTCTATGTTCACTTTTATATTTACACACGCACTATCTCTGATATCGAACACTTTATCCCATAAATATAGCCCTTCTTAATACTATAATTCTTATATATATATATATATATATATATATATATATATATATATACATGTGTGTGTGTGTGTTTGGGTGGTGGCGTGCATACTAACACAAAGGTTTGTACACAGCCTTTTTCGTTTTTGTATACTTGTACATAAATGTAGAGACACAGATGCCCACATGGAAAAAAATGACTGTTCTAAAATTAGAATGTTTCAAAATAAAATTGTCCGTGTTTCCACATTTCTTCTAAAGGCTATAGGCCAACATATCATAAGATTTTTGGATCAGGGCAATTCTGTGAGCAAATTAAAAACATTCCGGAATGAATGGAAAATAAAAAAATAACGTTTAATTAATAAAATAATTAAAATAACGGTAATTAATAAAAAATATTTTGAAGTAAAGAGTAGTTTGTCCATCGTCTTTCTCATATATATATATATATGTATAAATATATATATATATATATATATATAAATTCATGAATCATTCATGCAAAAAACAAATATAGAGGTTAATGATTTAAATGGCGAGAATACTTCTTCGCAAACAATATAAATAAGATACACCAAAGATGTATTCTCGCCATTTAAATCATTAACCTCTATATTTGTTTTTTGTATGAATGATTCATGAATTTATAAATTATAATTGCACCTTTAATTGAAATTAATATATATATATATATATATATATATATATATATATATATATAATTATGGATTAAATTATAATAACATTATTCGCATTACTTTAAACCACTATATATTAAGTATAGTGTTACAAATATATATATATATATATATATATATATATATATATATATATGGCTGTCTGTTTGTAGAGGCTCAATACTTTGACTGAATAATTGTATACACGTTTATATTACGGACCGTGTGTTCGATCTTTCATATGTGTTCCGAAAAAGGATGATTTAATGTCCTTACGCCTCTCAGTATGCGTAATTATCAAAGATATGTGCGTCCGTGTGTTAAATGCTAATTTTTCGTTGGTGTGTGTATGTTATATATCTATCTATGTATCTCTCTCTCTCTCTCTCTCTCTCTCTCTCTCTATATATATATATATATATATATATATATATATATATATGTGTGTGTGTGTCAGCTTTTTGTGTCCATGTTCGTCTGACCATAAAACTTTAAGGCCAAAGTCAAAAGAGAAGGCATGAAAAAGTGAAAGGTGACTGATATTTAAGCGCGAACGATTGAGAACGCCAGGCAACCAGTCATGAAACGCCCTCACCAATTGTAAATCCCGTGAGAAAGGCCATCTCTGCGCACGAACGGCCATAACTGACGTTGCTAATGCAATTAGAGATGAAAAATCTACGGCATTAATTTGATGATATGTTTGCCGTTGCACGCTGAGCTGCAACCTTGAAAATTAACTTCATCCATACCATCCCTACTGCGTCTTTGACTGGGCGAGGTAAATAGAAGCGACACAGGCAGCTACCGATTCTGCAAGTTCGTCAGCTGGGCTATACGACGTCTGGCGCGAACTGTTACGTTCAAGCGTGTCTCACTTTTTTCCCTCCATCTGCTTCGATATTTTGTAAAGATATTGACTCCAACAAGAACTTTGACCCTTTGACGATGATGACGAGATGAAATCAATATGATTATTATTGGTTTTGCTTTCAGGGTAATAGTCATACACACGTGCACACTGGCTTTATATAAATACTCACTTCTACATACGAATACGGATAGAGTAATATGTGTACATATGCACACAAACATTCTCACATATACACATGTAATATAAAATCTGTTAGAATTACCTCTGAACCAATAATAGATTTAATTAATACAAAGCATTTTGTTTTGTATTAATTAAATCTATTATTGGTTCAAGGTTGTTATTATTTTAATGAAAATTTACACAATCGACTGTAATATTTTATGTAATCATTTCACCCCAAGCAAGGCAGTAAAGTCACTACGACGAAAGCAGGTATTGAGTGTGAAAGAATGAGAAAAATACCACAATTAAGGGGAGAGGACAATTAAAGAACATGTATTGAGACAGAAGAAAATTTATATTGAATTTAAATTTTTGAAGATCAAATAAAGCAAGAAGCCGAAAGAGAGACATGGCCCAGTGGATAAAAGCGTTGGTTCGTTCCAGTGACTTGACCCAAAGAGCTGTGAGTTCAATACCTGGCCACAGCAGTGGTGAACAATACCTTGGAGAGTTGAGTTAAAGGGGAGATAACTGAGACACCCGAAAGAGGCATGGCACGTGCAAGTAGAACAATCTACCCCTGTGGATGAAATAAAGGATTTAGTTCAAAATTCCAATCACCTGAAGAAGGCCGGAAACGTCGTGAACATGACAATAAAGATGAGGATATCAGTCCGAACAATGTAAATAATGTAAATAATTACAATACGTCATCACAGAAATGTAGACAAAAGCCGAAAGAGAGAAGAAACCGTTAGCATAGAACTTACGGTTACAATGCATCATTTCATCTATAAAATGATAAGAACTTGTCTACAATCTAGTAATGCGTTTAAATTCATGAAGTCTAGGTACCAAAGAGAAAGGCTTATCAAAAGATTTAGCGTGAAAATATTCATAAAAAAAAGCACAGTGGCGCTATACTAGAGCAGAGGGAAAGTGACGGAAGATGAAATGTCTTTGATGATTTTTCTGTCTATTTTATCAGGAATCTCTAAATACATAGAAGGCCAGAAGTGACAGCAAGAAACAAATACATAGAAATAATGATAGACATATAAATGTGTCAGATTCGGCGAGAAAAACGATTATTCCCAGTAGAAGTCTTAGCGACTGATTCAGTATCATCTTTCCTCTTGTGCCATTTTCCACTGACTCATGTAGGTGGGTCATCCTAAATAAAAGGATATATGAACGCAAAAGCGATCCTTCACAAGACAACGCACTTAAGGCATTATTTTCGATTCACACTACATCTATAAATGCTTTGAGCACTATTTCCCGATATATATATATATATATATATATATATATATATTTAAATTGTGTGTACTTAGGCAGCATCTTTTCATTCATACACGTTACATTAAATAATATAGACAAGTGTTGTACATTTTTTTCGTAACATCTGATAAGTTTAATAAGATTATCGTTGAACGAAGAAAGAAATTCACAATAGTGATCCATATCAAATATATATATATATATATATATATATATATATATATATATATATATATATATATTGTTGTTGTAGGATCCACCTAATTTGCATAGTGGAGTACCGACCATATAAATATGGTTGGTACCAGGTAGGAATGAAGAGATTCAACCAGAGACTCTGCCCGACTGCGACTCAGTCAACACACATTCCAGGAACAGTCATCCCAGGAATATACAAAAGACTATATGTAAATATTGTGTACACTTTCTTGTTTCAATACATTTTGTTCTAAGTACATTTTGTGTTTCATTATTATTCCATGCATCAGTCAAGTTTCAACATATATATATATATATATATATATATATATATATATATATATATATATATCGGGAAATAGTGCTATATACAATATACAAACACAAAATGCGCCTGAGCAACCGTGGAAATTACAAAATTCGCTTGAAAATGAAACATAACTAAGTACTTTAATTTAATTTAATTTCTATAATTAAATTGGAATTTTTTATCTTCTGTTTTTAAAACATGGTAATTCCTGTGTAGCGAAGGGATCCTATTTTTAAAAATAATTATATATATATATATATGTGTGTGTGTGTGTGTGTGTGTGTGTGTACAAAAGGTGTTATTTAATAAAACACGAACAAATGAAAGTGTACTACTATAATCAGTATGAAACATTTATTAAATATTAATTATTAATAATTATTAATATGACAGTAATGAAGCACGGAAAGAAAGGTTTTACATCCGGAATTTTCGCACGGGCCTGTCTCCTTCATCAATGGTGGGATAAATAAACAATGAAATGGTAATTACTCACCGACAAATGTTTTTGTAGACGGTGTATTTTCTGGTGGGGATCATATTATCAAAAAAACGATCTCTGTTTGATTCCTCGCTGTGCGAATCTTTTTATAAAAATAAACGTGAATTTGAAATTTTGATCGGTGTAAAAGCGTTGTGCCTGTCTATTTTTATTAGTAGAGGGAGTGGAGTAGTAAGATTAAAAACATAGATGAAAGGTGTTATAGGTTGCGGAACGCGGAAGACGTCTCGCGTGTAGTCAGCGTAGCCGAAAATTTTTCGACCGAGTTGTCAATTTATTGACCATGTTCGCCAAGTCTATGAATATAGAATACAGCGCAGTACGCAATCTGTTCAATAAAACAACGTTAAAGATAGACACTCTATTGGATCTGACTATATCGCCAAAACTACCAGAAGCACTTCCGTAATTCTCCAGTCTTCGATATCAGAGGTTGGCAGTGAATATTCGGAAAAAAAAACATGGCTGCCTTTATACACGTCGCATTGAATATTTTGAGCCTTCTGATTGGTTAACCCTTCTATTGGTGAGTCAGTTCATTTTCGCTAGAACACTAGTACTAAAAGGTAGCCCAAAATTCCAACAAATTTCAGAACAACGTGCTCTTGTCAGAATAACTTGTCAATTTCGGAGAGACGGGCTATAGTTAGGATAATATCTGGCAAAACAAAAAAGTGAGGAGGAATAAAAGAATATATCCCAATAAAAAATAATTAAATGAAATAAAATGAAAAGAAAAACGGGAAAGAAACAATAAAAGGATAAAACTTTTCGATTAAAATTTGGAAATCTACGGTTAAAAAATGAATATATATATATATATATATATATATATATATATATATATATATATATATATATATATATATATATATAAATTAATAAATATATATATATATATATATAAATATATATATATAAATATATATATATACATATATAAATATATATACATATAAATATGCATACACATACACAAACACACACATGAAATGATTAAAATATCTTACTGGAATTCTCCGAGATTTTCATAACACTATTGGACTCTAGTTTGAGAATAAGAATGTATAATTACTCTACAAGCTTAACAGAAGAATCGGGATGAGATCGATAATAAACGAAAATGACATGTTCATCATGAATTGATCATATCTAAGAATCGGAATCTCATGAAATGTTGAAATAAAGTTCAAATATATATTTATTACTCCAGAATAACTTTCCATCTTATTCAAGATGATCCTCGCCCTCTCTGACCTTCTAACTTTCTCTCCTTGTGTACTATGGTACTTCATAGGTTTCACGTACGATTTCATTTTCGTCTTTTTTTCACAACTCTTTGATCTGTCTTAGCTGAAAGACATTTCTCACGTGCCAACAAAGGCAATAATTACTAAAACCGTCATATGGAGTGAGTTGGATCTTTTCTAATTTAAAATGATGATCCGTCACTGTTGTGACCTCATGATCCAGATTTCCTCTCTACTGTTCGCTCTTTTTCAACTTATTCACCGTTTTCTTGATGGTTCTTGAATGAACTTTGAAGATGGACGCCAGACTATGAATGCTGGTACCAATACTGAAGGCATGAAAGATTTTTTTTCTCTCGCCATTGCTCAGTTGAGAAGACAGTGGGTCTGACACAGAATGATTTAACCTGTTCTATTTCTAGCTGAATAACTCAAAAAAGAAAAACCAGAATATTAAAAATAATAAGGTAAAGGAAGATTTTTTTTTTAAATAGGTAAGTAATAACCCAAAAGAAATTTTTTTTAAATTTCTTCTTATATAGTTATTTTTAATATTCAGATTTTTCTTGTTTGTATACTAATAATGTTTTAATTTTGTTATTATAATATTATTTCTTTGTTTAATATTAAAATTAAATAATAGTTATAATATTAAATTCTAATTTTTCTTTTATCTATAATCTTTAATATTATCGTTGTTTCTTTTTCTTTTTTCTATCTCCCTATTACATGCCTTTTCTCTTATTTACGGTTTGTTCCTCTGATTTCCTCATTTTTTTCTTTCTTTTTATCCTTTTTTAATATCAAATTTAGAAAAAAAAAACGTTACGATTCATTCTTTTATCAAACGTTTTAGTATTGACAAACTCCAGGAAATTTAACCCGAGGATCGAAATGGCTTAAAAAATGGGGTACAATTGAGTTTCATTTTTATGTAATTCATTTCTATGCTCTATAATAAATATATTGAGCCCTCTGTTGTGGATCAGTTTTAATATTTTATATTAATAGGATTAACTTGGATTACTTACCCACAGATTTCTACCTGTACGATATATATATATATATATATATATATATATATATATATATATATATATATATATATATATAGTACACAGCATATAAATTACACAACAAAATCCAAAATTACTACATATTACGTAATTTTGAATTTTCTTGGGTAATATATATATATACATATATATATATATATATAGGGAGAGAGAGATAAATAAATATATATATATATATATGCCTCCATTCATTTTATTGCGGAAGGCCTAAATCAAGTGCATTGAGGAGGCAGTGCTGCCCTGGGTCAAGCGGGTGTTTGCTGGAAGATTCTGTATATGGTAACAGCATTCTGCATCCATGCAACACAAGCAGGAGATTGCAGGCAAATCTGGCCACCTTGATTTATTAGGTTGATACAAAAATAATGTCGTTTTCTCACATAGTAACATATGTGAGAAAACGACATTATTTTTGCACCAATCTAATATTATGTGTTGGGCGCAGTTGAGCGAGAGACCACAAAACTCCTTGTAACACCAAAAATGAACTGAAGGCAAATGTCATGACAGAATTCATTAAGTTAAACAAGGAGACTGTCCAGTACAGTTGCAGGAGATTCCGAAGTCGTCTGGAGACCGTAGTTGAAGCCAATGGCGCTTTTATTGAATAAATTTACTCTTTAGTCTTACAAGATATTTTTGTCTAATTTTGGTAAATATATTAAAATGAGATGTCAGTGTTATTACATTTTTGCGTAATTTAGGCGACAATTTATCCATCGCACCCTGCGATGGATAAATTGTCCATAATAATAATAATAATAATGTTGATAAAAAACACACACACACACACATATCTTTCTGTGTGTGCGTGTTTGCATGTGTATGTAATTTTTTTTTTTTTTTTTTTTTTTCCCAGAATTATCAGGTTATCTTAATTTATCGTCGTTCTGACTATTTATTTTACAGATATTATAAAGATGACTAACTCCGAGGGGTTAAAAACATAGGATTAGGTTTGAAGCGAATGTTTATACTACTCGGAGAAAGCAAGAGAGATGGGGAAGGAGAGAGAGGTGGAGAAATAGAATGAAAAGGAGAAACCGGAATAAAAACAAAAAAAAGCAAAGAGATAAAGATTAAAAGTAAGTATAAAAAAAAAGAACGAAATATTTCCTCGAAAAAATAGCCAAAGAAGATATATATAGAGAGATAGATAAACAGACAGCAATAGATATTGAGATAGAAATATAAATAGATAGAGACAGATAGAAATAAAAATAAATATGTAGATAGATATATTCGTGCTTCTATATCTAGCTTAATCTTTGTATTCTTTTATGCTAAACCTGTTACATCATCAATTCTGTTATCGTAACTTCGCCATCAGCCGCCTTATCAAATATTTTCTTTTTCATATTTGCCATCCAATTTACCTCGTCCTTTTTCCCGCCTTTTTCTTCGTCGTGTGCGCCACACTGATCAATATCAGAGCATTTATCATTTACCGAGCAATTGAATTAAGAAGTGGAGCGTATAATTTGACGATGGTGGTTCTGATGGAAAAAGGGGTTGTGCATTAGGTCTCTTGTTCGTATTGGGTCAGAGGATGATACGGTTTAAAGACAAAGAATTTAGTTTGGGTGGAAAGAGAATGTTGCTTTAAACGATTCGACAAGTTTGAGAAAGACGAGATGTCAGGATTTTGATACTGGTCAATATCACTTGCGCTATGGACAGCAAAGGGTGTTTGTTTTCAACTGAGGAGTTAGAGAGTGTAGGAATTGTTTCTACTAAGAAAGAAAGAAAGAAAGAAAGAAAGAAAGAAAGAAAGAAAAAGTAAGAGGGAGCGAGAAACGAAAGATAGAGAAACGTAGATAATAATAAAGAAAAAATAGATTAAGGAAAAAAAGAGACAAAAGAAAAGGGAAAAGAGATAGATAACGTCAAATAGAGTGAAAAACAAAGAGAATTAAGCAATTGGCAGAAAAATGGGAAAAAAGTTGAGAAAAAACATTGCCAGCTTTTCAAGCCGAGAATTTTTCAGCAATTTCCGTACTCACACACAGACATATACATATATGATGACGATAGAACGCTTATAAATTTAGTTATGGTCGGCCAATGTTCGCCAGGAATCTACTTAGAAAAATCTAGGATCTGCCATTTAATATGCGATATATATATATATATATATATATATATATATATATATTATATATTAAGCCACTAGGACACAAGGGGTTACAGAAGATTTTGAGCAAGATCAGATAGGAGTGATAGAGGAAAGTATGGGGAGAAGGATAGTGGATAGATCAAGGCAACTGGAGATGTCGATTGACATTACATTTGAATAGTTGGAGATTATAGCTCTCAGGGAAACCGGAATAGAGAAGAGAGTTTCACAGGCGAGAAGTGCGAGACATGAAGCTATTGGAGTAGAAGAGACGGCTACATTTAGGAGTTTCGACAGTGAAAGGGTGAGATCGGGATGCCAGACTCGTAGGGCGCTTGAACTCATGAAGTCTGGGAACCAGCGAATGCAGGTCCTCGGAGCAATTACCATGAAAGTATTTGTAAAAAAGACAGAGAGAGGCGACGGCGCGTCTGTGAGAGAGCGACTGTAGATGAGATGCCAGAACAGAGGCAATTATTGCATATCCGCCTCTGGAGCTTATCAAGATCTCCGAGGTAAACAGAAGGGTATATATATATATATATATATATATATATATATATATATATATATATATATATATAAATATATATATATATATATATATATTAATTCAATTTAAATAGAAAACAGACAACATTAAGGGTCCATTGGTTGTAATTTCTTTCCCCATGTATATGGTTTTTACCTGGTTCATCAAACCGCACTTCCAAGGGTGAAAAATGTTTTAAATTTACATATATTTTTTACAGACTTCTGGGGGTAGTTTTAAGTTGATGTAAGGTGATATAGAGAGAGATGGGGAGTAATAGTATGACAAACATGGTCGCAATTAGAGAGGGAAGGGAGAGATAGGAATAATTTTAAATATATTTTTATTAAGATATTTAAGAGTAAGGGAGAGGGTAAGGACCAGACATTGACCTTTTTAATAAGACCTCTCACAGGAAACGATATGTATATATATATATATATATATATATATATATATATATATATATATATATATATATATTCACACACCGTTGGTACAGTTTTGTATGGTGTTTACCTGATAATTCTCGGTAGTGGATGCGGACTGCTGATGAGTCCCAAATAAAGGACGAAACAGTCGTCCATTGCTTTCGGCATTCTGTAGAAGTTTCTTTTAGATTCGATCAATTATTAATTATGATTATATCAAATTCTCCTAATAATTTCTATCACTTATATATATATATATATATATATATATATATATATAATTTCAAACGTTGTTATAGTGAACACCTACTTGAAATAAATATTCAATTAGAACGTGCCCGCTATAAGGCTTGAAGTACTAAAAAGACCGCTTTAAAAATGTATGTGCATATACCGTCAATTGTGTATACAAGTCGACTTCAAGAATTTTATCTTTTATACCTAATATATAGATCGACCCCCAAACACAAGTCAGGCACTCAGTGGCCTAAAATTTAGGGCTACCGATAAATGAAGTTAGTTTACAGTATGCGATAACCTGTGCCAAAATGGCATAAAGTCATACCTCTATACCTGTATATATTTCTATATGCGTTGTATAGCAAACAACATACAACACACACCGGTAGGTACCTTATATTGTGTCGGTATAACTTCGTCATGTCTACTGATAAATACATTATTGTCAACATCAACTCCTATAAAATATTAATACCAGAGATTACACATCGTAGAAGGTCGTTTTTTGATAGTACTGTTACGTATTATGTTATCGTGGTGTACATTAATTATTAGGAGTGTCGTCCCACTTGTATTACAGCAAGGTGCTATGTGAGCAACGATGAGGTTTTGAAGAAGATGAAAACAAAAAGGAAACTCATACTTTATAGCAGGAAAAGGCAGCTGAAATTTCTGTGGCACGTAATAAGAAAGGATAGCTTGGAGAACCTGATCCTCACAGGGAGGATATAGGGAAAGAGTGACAAAGTAAAGCAAGGCGTGGCATTCTTAACGGGCAAGTGGATTGCAGAACAAGGTCTGGGTGAAATAACAAAAAGACAAAACTTATTGAGAGCAACAAGAGATAGAAAGAAATGGAGAGCCATGATCGCGTACGTCCTGAAGAGAGACAGCATATGAAAGAAGGTAAGGACCTGAATTGTATATCCGCTATATATGTTAATCCCTAGTTTTGAAAATACTTTTTAGGTCTGAAAACATGACTTGTATGCCGCAATTTACGGTACAATGGAATAAATTATGACCATGGAATATTAGTGTTTAATCCTTTTTATTATATATATATATATATATATATATATATATATATAGAGAGAGAGAGAGAGAGAGAGAGTTTATAAAAAACTAGGTAATTCGATTGGGTGAACCTAAGGAGGATAAAATCCAAGCTCAATGTAAATCCAGAGCAAATAATTTAAATAAAAACAGACCACTTTAATGTTCCATGTAATAAATTATTTCACCACAGCCTTTATATATATATATATATATATATATATATATATATATATATATATATATAAACAGTTAAATATTTTATCCTTGAAAATGGCTAAATGTATAGCCAAAAGCGGTTGGATAAAGAGAGCATTCAGATAGTTTTTATATTATTTATAACACACACACACACACATATATATATATATATATATATATATATATATATATATATATATATATATATATATATATGTATGTATTAATTAGTATATTTACGCGTAATCGACTCTACAACTATATATATATATATATATATATATATATATATATATATATATATATATATAAGCACACACATTGGCTGTCCCCCACAGAAATTGATATAATTTAAAATGTGAATATCTGAGTATCTACATGTCACAGACAAACGAAATTAAATAAGCTTCATGTTAAACAATAAAAGATTTATTTGTCAAAAATCGAAAAAGATATACAAAGGCATGTAGATTTTATAACCGATTTCACAAATTTTTAATATGCGTACCACCTGTGATACCACACTAGTCAAGTTGGTAATCCAGCTCCTGCCAGACACGCTGTAGCATGTCTTGTATAACATTCTACAGTACCTCCTTGATTCTCTGCTTAAGTTCCTCTAGACTTGTAAGAGAGTGGGGACACAAACCTGCCCCATAAAAAAAAATCACATGGCTTAAAGTCAAGTGAATGTGATGGCCATTTGAACATCACATTTTCATTATCACTGGCACACCCGCTCTTTCTTTCTAATAGATTCTCAATGAGATAAGTCCGCAAAGTCAACTTTGTTTTTACACAGTCTGTTAAAATTTTAGATGATTTGAGCGAGAATTGTCTGTATTATTAAACTACAAAATAGTGTCAATTTTTTAGGGGGATACACTCTCTTTATCTCTCTCTCTCTCTCTCTCTATATATATATATATATATATATATATATATATATATATGAACACTTACACTTAAATTTATTTATATTTATTCATTTGAGTATATATATATATATATATGTATATATATATATATATATATATATATATATATATATATATATATATCTATGGTTGGATATATGTGAGCTTGTGACCCTAGGTTTCACGCATTAGCGATGACGGACGCTAAAGCGTGAAACCCAGGGTCACAAGCTGACATCTATCCAACCATATATGTTAGCTCTATCTCTGATATTGAGCGCTTTCTAATAAGTACCGCGCATATAATATATAAATAATTATACATATATATATATATATATTTACTTATATTTATATACACACACTTTTCACACACACACACACATATATATATATATATATATATATATATATATATATATATATATATATATATATATATTGCTGTCAACGAACATTCGTTGCCACTTTTGAAATGTCAAAGAATACTCGTGGTCACTTCCGTAATGCTCGTTGTAGTAGAGACTTTGTAATCGCAGATACAACTATAGTAAATCCGTTGAACAATACATGTGCCAGACGCCTTCGAATAACACCCGCACTAATAGTACTTGCTCGATAATACTCGCTCGAAAAGTAGCCACCGAATAGTAACCTGTATAGTGTTCAGTATAGAGAAATAGTGTAGAAATAGCGACTCGTATAGTAATAGAGGAAAGAATAGAAATGGAGATCCTTATAGTAATACAGGATAGATTAGAAATGTTGATCGTTTTGACGTCACACTACTTCCTATTTAAACGTTTCTTCTATGTCCACGTGATCTACTTAATTCAATAATGGGAATGCCTGTGTTTGCTTTCTTTGTGCCCCAATCTCTCGTTTTCTTTTCTGGACTTCATGGGTAGCCAAATCTTTCCTGGTTTCGAGCGCATTCGTCATTCCAGTGAATTTAATCGTACTACTACTATATATATATTTGGGAGACACGGTGGAGTAATAGATAACGGCTCGGACTGAGAAATCGGAAAGCTGAGTTCGAATTCTAGTCGAATCCATTACATTCACTTAGAGCAAAGGTATGAAGCTATGGAGGAGGGGAAGAAGGGGATTGGTTAATAGTAGGACAAAACGGATTCTATAGCCTTGTATGGTAACTGGTCTACCGCAGAAAGAAATGCCAACCTACTGCTGTAAAAAAAACTGGCTTGTCAATCATGTATCGAAAGACATATAATCGCTTAAGCGTGTATCACGCATAGCACCTATAATAAATTGTGTGTAAGTACTATTGTAGAGAGTCTAAAAGTTGCTGAAAAGTAGACATATTGTTAATTTCCGAATATGGCCAGTCCATTATGCCCGTGTTCATAATTAATGTTATTAAAGGTTGGTCTTGTTTTTATTTCTTATGAATATTTTCAATGGTTTTTTGGATTTGGAGAGGTTTATATCTAAGGCGAAATAACCAGAGTCTATCCTTCTCATGATTGGTTTTGAAATTCAAAATTACACTTCCTGGCTGGTTCCTCTGTCAAGGCGATAGGGCCCAGTCTGCTCTAAATAAACAAAATATAGTCTATATTTTAATATATTTATTGTTTATACGTTATTTTTATAGATACAAATATTTAAGTAAATGATCTGTTTATAATAAACACTATTAACAAAATTTACCGGCCTGATATGCGAGAAATTTCATAAAAAATATGTGTACTCCGACAGGAATCGAACCTGCATCCTACACGGAAGCTGACATATAGCCTAATGTGCTACAGAGAAAGCTACAGAGATAGCGTCTGGCTAGCACGGTTGAATTACTTCTTTTAAATTACAAGTTTCCCATGATTTCTGTCTAACGCTCATATCTGTCCATAGAAAATTTAAAAGCAGTAATTCGACCTTACTAACCAGACGCTTCCTCTGTAGCTAAATGATATAGCATAACAGGCTATCTGACGGTTCCGTTTAGGCTAAAGGTTCGATTCTTGTCGGAGGACGCATATCTTCTATGAAATTTCTCGGACATTCAAGCTGATAAATATTGTTAATACTGTTTATTCTAAATAGAGCATTTACTTAAATATTTGTATCTATAAAAATGACGTATAAACAATAAATATATTAAAATAATTGTCGGACTTCGTCTATTACATAGACTATATTGTTGACAATAGTTGAAGGATTCAGACAGATACGCGTATCCGGTGTTCAAACCAAAATTAATGTCATATCGTATGAGGAGTTTAAAAGTAACCAATATCTCCTCACATATGTCTTTAATGCTTTTAGCCCAATTCCTCTCGACTATGGTCAAATCACACTGAAAACACCGGTTCCCGTTCGATAACCGATGGTAAGTAGTGACAAATCCGGCCAGGATTTAGACGCCGGGTACTGTAAGCATCATCCTACAAAACGGAATCTGCTTCGGCTTGAAATAACCCACAAAGCCGTAAAAATAAATCTATCAATACCACATTTCTCTTGCGCTACATTGTACGTGACTCCACGCGTCATTCTAAAACAGAACGAAAGATTAGACTCGTCTTTCTAAAGAATAAAGCTAGACTAATCTTAGTAACGAGAAACAGTGCAAAACAAACGAGAATAAATTAACAAAATATATAAGAGAAATATAAATTGAAGATATTACAAACTAGAAAGTGAAGAAATCGAATAAAAAACTCGGAAAATATCTGTGTAGATAAAACGAAACAAATAAAGTAGTTAATTTACAGCATATGTTTTTAAGGATTTTTATAAGTGACTGCTAAGAGAATGGCATAAATAGTCGATAGAAATTAAAAACTTATTTCAAGAATACAGATAGGTTTCCAAAATAGAATGCGTAATTCGAGTAAATTACAAAGAAATGAAATACGAAATGAAGATGATATACGTAAAAGAAAATATTTTGAAGAAATATGAAAACGAAATTTGTCAATACCACTTATTAATATAGTAGCCGAATTACCCGTGCTTTGTTGCGTGTCACACTTTGTAAGAAAATGATGATTAATTTTAAATCATTGTTATAATTTGGTGATAAAAATTATGCATTTCAATATTACTCAATGATCTTGCCGAGGTGACCTCTATCTTCTGGCTTTCTCCTTCTATATTTTACATAGGAATCATTCCCTCGTTCAAGTTTAAATTTAATTTAATTCAAAGGAAAAAAATTCAGTAAGGGGTTTGTGCAAAAACAGTTTGATCTGACCCTATTGATATGTATTTGATGCAATACTTGATTGAATGAATTGATGACCAGATTTCAACATTGATATAACAATTGAATTGTATTATAAGGCACCTAATGATTGGTTATTTCTTGCTCAACTTGACGTCCATATTGTCTTATTTTGATTATGCCGATGTGAGATTTCCATCTTCTGGTTTTCTCCTACTATATTTTGGATAAAAGTCATACCCTGGTTCAAATTTAATTCAAAGGAAAAAAATTCAGTAAGGGGTTTGTGCAAAAACAGTTTGATCTGACCCTATTGATATGTATTTGATGCAATACTTGATTGAATGAATTGATGACCAGATTTCAACATTGATATAACAATTGAATTGTATTATAAGGCACCCAATGATTGGTTATTTCTTGCTCAACTTGACGTCCATATTGTCTTATTTTGATCATGCCGATGTGAGATTTCCATCTTCTGGCTTTCTCCTACTATATTTTGGATAAAAGTCATACCCTGGTTCAAATTTAATTTAAATCAAAAAGAAATAAATTCATATGAATAAAATGAAATGTACATATCCAAGTTACCTAGTAGTCATTTCTTTGCTCAAATTTAAACTTTAAATCAAAGGGAAAAAATTTTCATAAGGGGGCCCCCACCCCAGGGAACACTTTGATAAAAATGAAATATACTTATCCGTGGGTAATGTAGTTTCAAAATATATATGGTTATGGAGGTCCATCTCCAAAACACTAGGATGAGTTTGATAAACAAACAGACAGAGGTTACGATTTTATATATAGAGATTTTAATATACATTTTATGAAAGCTTTAGTAAGCCAATGTACGCATGATGTAATCGAGAGAGGTCCGTAATAAGAAATCTATGACCCGAATCTAATTCCTTTCAACATCGTTATATTCGTTTACGTGCAAATACTCTTGGGGAAGGTATGTACTCATCTCTCTGTCACAGCTCCCCTCCACCAAGCTCTGTTAAATAGTTTGTATCTGGGAAAATCATTGTAATCTCCAAGAGTTTTTTTTTTTAATGCAATATTCCTTTTACAAAAATAATTATTCTTGCAATCTAAAAACAAAATATTTCGGCTTTAAATATCCCATTATTTTATTTTTACGACCATACTCACGTACGGTCATCTCACATTGAATTCACGAACTCTCTACTCCGATCGCCGAAGTTAAGCAGACTTGAGCCAGGTCAGTATTTAGATGGGAAACCGTTCCGGAATGTTGTAATTTTATATGGAGTAGATGTAAGTCATCAGCCTGGGAGAGCAGTTCATCAAAGAGAAAGAAACTGGATTTGAAACTACAGCTTCCCTTGCTTTCAATCGTGACAGAGACTTTGGGAGTAAGCTCCGAGGGTATCACCCGTATTCGGAATCAGCAAGATAGTTCGTAGCTGATATTTACTAACGTTCTAGTCATTACTGTGACATCGTTGGAATCAGGCTTGTCGACATTTGCCTTTTCATTGAAGCATTTCAATGACGTGGATTGGTGGGAAGTAATTACTGCAGAGATTACAGTCTAACCTTCATATCTACATACCCAGATGCATTGGAGAAACAGTAACCAAGAGTTTAGACGAAAGCAAAAATCTAAACCAGTGTTTCTCAATTGGTGTTCCCCAGAACCCTAGGGTTCCACAAGAGGTCACTAGTGGCTCCGCGAGAAACATTGAAAAAGAGGCAAATGCATTTTCGAATAATTTCTGTTTAACCCCTTAGCTGCCAAATGTTTTTAATGCGCATTTTTGGCCCACACAGGTGTCTTAGGAGTTTATTTATTCCTTATGTTTAATTTCAGTAGTTACCATTGTCATTTTTTTTTAAGAAACTAGAACATCAAATATATATTTGTATAAAACATCAAAAAATCATATTGATTAGAAATAATAAATAATTACTTTTCAAAATAGTCATTATTTTTCTACTCGTGAAATGTAAAATTACGACAGAAAGTGTCTTACGACTAATAATAAAAACTTTAAAAGGTAAGTGTTGTATTAGGTTGGTGCAAAAACAATGTCGGTTTTTGACGTTAAAAATTACGTCAAAAACCGACATTATTTTTGCACCAACCTAATAAACTATACCTCTGCAAATGTCAGCAATTCAATGTAAATACAAGGAATAACATTTAGTGAGTTTAATTTTAACAGGTCCCCAAATGGGGCTCATGGCAGGTCATGGGTTAATTTTATATTCGTAATTTTACCACACACCAAAGGTTTATAGTTGGAAAATCCCTGAATATTATAATAGAGACGTCAACCTCTTATATATTTTTTAAAAAAATTGTATAATCTTAGGAAATGTATTTATCGATGTCTATATCCACCCCCACTTCACTTTTTAGTGACAAGACTTGTACTTGGCGGATTTGTTTATGGTTGAGTAACTCAATCGAATACAGGATATAAGAACAGTGTTTACGTATGTTTACCACGTGAACTACGATAAAAATATAAAAAATAGATATTAATAATTGTACATAATAATGTGCAGAAAATTTCCTGAGATAGGTAAATTATTTAAACAGTGGCACAGGGCATAAAGATTGAGAAACATTTGTTTAGATGTTATGCTTGTAATATCACCCAAAATACAAGTCAGTCTCCTGATACTAATCCTGCATATCCTTGCTTTATAACAGACAACAGCTTTACCCGCTGACTTACCTTTATGTGGCTTAAACACCATAGAAATATGGCATGAAAGGTCGTTTTGTACCTATACTTATGCTGTAGCATACCTACGGACGATAATGTGTATGTTCGCATTCACATAAATGCAGTAGTAAATACTGTATGTTGGTCTGCAGTTGGAGATTCGTCTCCAGCTATACTCCGAGCAGAGAGGATCCCCAGACAAGGCTATGTCGAAGGTCAGAGTCTTGTCTCGGGAAACAGCTACCCGACCCCATTTTATACGGAGTCTATGGGGATATTTTGGCCGAGCCTACGGGCTCGGATACCCAACATTAAATTCGGCTTTGTGCCACATCTAACCGCGTGGAGCGGTTACTAGATATCCTGCAGTTGGAGACTCGTTTCCAGCTGCGCTGGTCAAGCTCGCTGCCTCGGTAAAAGAGGATCCCCAGATGTCGAAGGAAAGCGTCTCGTTTCGGGAAAGAGCTACATGACCCCGTTTTATACGGGGTCTACGGGAAATTTTTGACCAAGCCTACGGGCTCGTATACTCCACATTAAATTCGGCCTTGTGATACATCTCACTGCGTGGGGCGGTTGGTAGATATCCTAGAGTAGAAGATTCATTGTGGAATTCACTTTACCCACTTCTAGCAGTTGAGTACTTCTACGAGCCGCTAGCGAATCTTATATGTGTTGTTCTTGTCCTATGTATTATCTTTCATTACAAACCTTCGTTTGATTATTCTATTCAGTAACCTTCCCTAGGTTACAACATTTTCTATGCGTCGCATCTTTTCAATTTATAGGCGATCATGTTTCTCCAAAACTTCCTTTGTTGCGAGCAAATTTCCCTTCATCTGTGAAGAGATTATCCAACATTCACTGACATATATGAGGTTAGATATCACATAGCAATCCATCACACTTTTCCTTGTTTCTAACGAATTTTTTTATGTTTATCAACAGCACTTTGCTTGGCCTCTGGAATGCATCTTTCGCTAATCAAATGCGGATTTTAGATTCAAGTTCGGATTTTATTGTCTCATTTTCCAGCTCTGACCTCAGGTGGAACTCGTACATACGTTCCACCGCTAAAGACGTTAGAAAAAATGGTTAGTTCTCTGAAACTTTCCAGTAAGTGTTTGACTCTACGTGCTATCCTCTACCTTTACAAGAGCCATATCAAGCCTAAAATTGAGTACTGTCGTCACATTTGGGTAGAAGGTGCCCAGTTACCACTTACCAGTCTCCATAGAATCCAAAAATGTCTCAGAGTCCTTGTAGGTGATAAATTATTTTACACCCTCCAACCTCTCATTCGCAGGCGGGATGTGGTAAGTCTCTCAGTGCTCTAACGCTTACTTCCATGGAAAATTCTCGAAAGAACTGCATTCCTTGGTTCCGCCGGTTAGAACCTTCATGACCAGGACATATTATGCTACCCACATTATAGCAAACTACTCACATTCCCACCGTAATCCATTAGTGAGAAGTAAGTACCATACGAACAGGTTCTTCCAACGAACCACTACTCCGGGGAATTGACTTCCAAGAAAATGCTTCCCCGATCACTACAATCTAACCTGTTCAAGTTTAGAATTAACCATTATCTTTCAAGCTAACCGCATAAACTGCGTTTTACTGTAACCCTCTACCTCGAGTGTCCCTCTACCTCGAGTGTCCCTCTACCTCGTGGCCTTCTACCTCGAGTGTTCCTCTACCTCGTGTCCCTGTATCTCGAGTGGATCTTTACCTCGAGTGGACCTTTACCTCGAGTGACACTCTACCACGAGTGGCCCTCTACCGAGTGGCCCTCCACCTCTAGGGTCCCTCTACCGAGTGGCACTCTACCTCGAGTGGCCCTCTACCTCGAGGGTCCCTCTACCTCGTGGCCCTCTACCACGAGTGGCCCTCTACCTCGAGTGGCCCTCTACCACGAATGGCCCTCTACCGAGTGGCTCTCTACCTCTAGGGTCCCTCTAGCGAGTGGCACTCTACCTCGAGTGGCCCTCTACCTCGAAGCCTTCTACCTCTAGGGTCCCTCTACCTTGTGGCCCTCTTCCTCTAGGGTCCCTCTACACGATAGAATTAAAATAAATTCAAATACTTTCACCCCATGCAAAACAATAAAGCCACTAGCGGTGGGCGGAGAGGCTAGCAAATCCACCGGCATAAAAAGTTAATTGCTACACTCAGTGATGACCTTCTCCAAGTCTGGTTGCCTGCCAAGGCTAGATAACCCACTCTACAATGCTATTAAACCGCAAATGGAGGGAAGAGATTGATTCGTTCCATTACAATAGTATTGGTGCGAATTTAGCGGCTTCGATTGCAATTTGGACTCGAAACGACGACCCGAAAAAAGAAAAGATTAAGGAGAGAGAATAATAAAAAACAGAAATTATGATAGAAAATTGTATTTAAATTTTTGAAGATCAAAGTTGATTGGGAAGAAAAAATTCGGAAGAGTGTCCCACAAACGAAAAGTGTCCCTCCACCTCGGGCCCTCTACCTCAAGTGGCCCTCTACTTTCAGTGGCCCTCTACATCCAGTGGTCCTCTACCTCCAGTGTCTCTCTACATCGTGGCCCTCTACCTCCAGTGGCCCTCTACCCCCAGTGTCTCTCTACATCGTGGCCCTCTACCTCCAGTGGCCCTCTACCCCCAGTGTCTCTCTACATCGTGGCCCTCTACTTCCAAGTGGCCATCTGCCTCTAGTGGCCCTGTACCTCGAAATTGCTCTCTACTTCGAGTGGCCCTCTATCTCTAGTGGTCCTCTACCTCCAGTGTCTCTCTACCTCGTGCCCTCTACCTCGAAATTGCTCTCTACTTCGAGTGGCGCTCTGCCTCGAGTGGCCATCTACCACGCCACTCGAGGCAGAGTGCTACTTAGAACTTAGAAGTTAGACAAAAGTGTTATAACAGAATTGACAAGTTACATCTAGGCATTTCACCTATAAAATTGTGAGACCTTGCCGCCAGTCTATTAATACGGTTAAATACATAATGTTTACTTACTATAGAGGAAAGTAATATTAATTTCGAATAACACAAAATATGACACAAGGCCAAAATTGGAGGGGATAGGGAAAGGCTAGTCTTCAATCTATCTTATCTTATACTTAGCTAACCAAGGTTACTGACCCAAACATTCCACAGTATTACTTACTTTAAAATAACACATTCTTACTTACAATTATAGCAACTACAATTGCTACAGCAACTATAATACCTCTAAATCTCTAACTAGTTCCTATAATTTATTTGTGGGGATAAAAATAACATTTAAAAACGAAACTATAATGAGTATTTAGATTGAAAACAATTTATATACAAGAAACTTGATAAAATAGTGTACTATACAGGACAGTGATATTAATTTCTGCTATGTACGGAAAATGTGGCACAAGGCCAAAAATGAGGAATCGGGAAAAGGACGGTCTTCATCTGTCTTAACATTAAACTTTGCTAGCCACAAACACTGAACCAAACATACCACAATATTCCTAACACCAAAAGAGAGCATTCTTACTTATCTTTCTTACTACATCCACCATAATAACTCATGTCTCTATCAAAGTCCTAACTAGTCCCCACCATAGTGAAGAGTGAGATTTATTTCCATTTAAATATAAAAAAATGTGGCACAAGGCCAAAAATGGGAAATTGGGAAAAGACTGTCTTCCTCTGTCTTAACTTAGCGAGACATTGACCCAAACATACGACAATAATCCTTACACCACAACATCGCATTCTTTCTTACTTTTCTTACTACATTCACCATAATGCCTCATTGTCTCTATCAAAGTCCTATCTAGTCCTCATATGTACAATTCATTTCTGTGTCGGGGAATAAAATAATAATTTAAAAATCTAAACCCCAACAAATATTTACAAAAAATAAACATTATATACAAGAAACTAAAGAAAATAGTGTTAGTAATAAAATAAAACACAGTCCTTAACTGTGGCAGAAACATCAGTTCACTGGACGAAATCAATGTGTTATATAAAACACTAGCATCATGGCCCGGCGTTGCCCGTGCTTGATTAAAAAATCATACAGCAATCGCTATCACTTGACTTAAAATATTTTTGCCCTTCCTTGCTTTTAAAGGAGTGCTCTTTGCCGTGCTGATGTTGTTACATGCCTTACTTCTTGCCTATCTCACACTGCGAATCTTTTCCAAGCTCTATACTAAACATTAAATCTGTTACGAAAAAAGAACTAAAAAAAATGAACACAAAACGATCAGCTTTAAAAAAAAAAAAAAAAAGGACTCGTAATTGGAAAAACCAAATGAAAAAAGAATGTTAACAACAAATACTTTTTCACACCCAACACAGTTCTGCGGAATCAGAATCAACGTTGATTATAAGCAAGCGAATGAGCCAATTGGAGTAAAGTGCCATGCAGATTTAAATTTGTCCCACTTGTGACAAATGCAGCTATCGATTTTTTTTTGCATGCTAGTTAACATTCGTGTCAGTCAGATGTTGGCTCTCACGCTGGCCAATAGAATCTTCCTGCCTATTTGTGACAGTCAGCTATTGGCTCTCACTCTGGCCAGTAAAAAATGGCAGCAAACTACATGAAAACTGCCGTAGAAGCATGAAAAAACTCGATTATATCCACTATCGATGGGAGTTCGGAAATGCAAAGTCGATCTTGGCCTTCCTGCTAACTTGGAGCATGTGCATGTAAATTTTGGTGCAAATCCGACGAAAATTGAGGCCGTGCATTCGTTATACACACACACACACACACGCACACACAAACACACACACATCCTGCCTTTTATCGATAGTGATTCATTCATCCGAATCACTAACTCAACCACACACTCATTCAAACATAACAACAAATACGAAAAACACCCGAAAAGGAAGGCGGCCCGCATCTACCAGGAAACTATCATCACTGACCACCTAACGAGGAAGGGGACGGGGACTAAAGGGGAAAGGGACTAAAGAAAAATAGGGCCAATGATCGTACAACTCCTACCTAAGTTAACTGGGATGAAGAAACTAAAGATACAGGAAAGTTCATCAGAACAATTACCATGAAAGTATTTATAGAAAAGGCTAAGGGAAGCCAAGTTACGGCTGTGGGACAGTGGCTGAGATGCCAGGTCAGTGACATAACATTATAGATTATACACTGTATTTTATCAAGAATCTCTAAACCCATTAGAAGCACCAGACCAGATGTAGCAGTAATATTCAATTCATTCATGAATGGTTGACTTGATATTCATATGTAACAGTAAACGTACGGTCTCATTATTCAGGCTAAGCTCATTAAAGCTACTACTGGATATACAGACAAACCTCTTGTTGTGAGACCGTAACATACCTACAACATGGACTCTTGCAGGACTATATAAAGTATGCGATATAACACTCTAGAAGAAGAGGAGGAAAGAGAGAGAGAGTATTCTAATACCGTAGTATCAGCCGCGTAAGACTGCCAATATTGGACACTAGCGCATAGTAAGCTCCGCTTACACTTACACTATCTTTGTAACCTTTTTGTTTAATATATCTTTCTTACCTCTAATCCGTGTTCTGTGTTTTCCTTCCGTGGTCTTGACTTTGGGTCCACATCACCTCTCATCTACGAACTCCCCCAATCAATGAACTTCGGATGCAACGGAAAAAATCTGCAGGCAAATTAAAAAAAAAATACAGGAATAAAAACGTCTAAATCATCAACGATGTATTTCAAAAATTGCGTGCGTAGCGAATCTTATTAGTTCTCAAAGTGACCGCTTAGCAGTGGTGGCGGGTTTTTCAATTGTAAACAAAGATGGATGTCAGTCTATATTTCTGAGATCAGGTATTATGTACACTACATTATTCGGACTATTGTCTTCATCTTTGTTGTCATATTTATCACAACGTTTCGTCCGTTGGACACTCCGGCCTTCTTCAGGTGGTTGGAATGTCGAACTGAACCGTTTATTTCACTCGCTGGGGAAGACTTTTCTAGTGCCAAGTGCCATGTCTAATGGATGTCAGTTATCAGTTATCTCCTGTTAATTCCCCTCTCCAAGTTCTCCACTGCCTTAGATATTGAACTCACACTCTTTGGGTCCTGTCACTGGATCTAAATGACGCCTTTATCCACTGTGCCATGTGTCCTTGATGGGTGTACAGTATATAAAGTACGATAAATTAGCGTGTGCGTGAGAAAGTAGCTGTGAGAAATCTATTGTTTTTATTGTTTTGATTAATATATCTATATTAAGTGTATATTTATTTATGCTAGACTAGCAGTAGAGCTCGGCGTTGCCCGGGGATGTAACAGTAAGAGATAGATCAAGTATCCACCATCATAAAGACTGAAAAATAAAATTGGCAAAGATTATTGTTTAAGGTTGACGGACACGCATGTCTTAATTAGTTTTTTTTGTTTTTTTTTGTTTTGTTTTTTTTTTTACGAATTGTGAGACTACCGATTGAATAGGATTTTATTATAAACAATTATCTTGTAAATGGAATTTTTAAAGCATTCTGAATGTAAAAATAAAGAAAAAAGTGTGCAAGACAATAAGAAACACTACCTGCCAAAAGAAAAGTGAAGTTTTGTTGAAATCGGTTGAAAAATATAGGAAATCCGATCCCATATATAAACGAACACACACACACACACACAAACAACCTGGGTTTTATAATAAGTATAACTCGATATGAGTTGTCCCCCTTTCATTCTCGTGATGCCTCTTAATCGTGTTTTCAAATTGATTTTGTGTAAAACAATTGTGTTTTTCCAATTTTTGCCACTGTTAGAACCACCGCAAGGTAATTTTACGTAGTCCTGTGAAGTTTTGTTGAAATTGGTTGAAAAATGTAGGAAATCCGATCCAATATATAAACGTACACACACACACACACACACACACACACACACACACACACAATCTGCGTTTTATAATAAGTAAGATATACATGTCTGTAGTATTTACATTCTGATCATAACTAGTGGTTTTATATCTAAAAAATAACCCGTTCCCATCTACGGACAATCGGATGACGTTCTACCCCATCCACATATCAGTCCGTTGATGAGAGGTTTGTTTGTAATCGGAAATTTTATTTTATCCTTTCAGCATTGTCATTAGTTAATGAGTTCATGGGCTCATTTAAAATTATGAAAATTTAATTCTTAATAAATTTGATTTTTTTCATAATAAACTTTAATTTATTTTCATTTAGCCGGTCTTTAAAAAAGGCATTATTCTAATCTCGAAATGATCATCCATTTTTTTTATTTGCCAAAACTTAATTAGCATTTTTTCTACCATCATTTAGATTATTTCAAAATTTGGTTTTCATATATTAGGTTGATGCAAAAATAATGTCGTTTTCTCACATATGTCACTATGTGAGAAAACGACATTATCTTTGCACCAAACTAAATATTTTAAAATTGTTTTTTCTCACCACAGTTTTTCTTCGTTTTCCTTTTAATTTTTTTTTTTTTTTTTTTTTTTATCGGAATCACCTCATGAATAACAAAACACAAGGGGTTACAAGGTGTGGAAGAATTAGGAACAGAAACATTAATGATGAGCAAAAAGAGAAGAGATTAATCAGGGGGGACAGTAGATAGCGATTGACATCGCATTTAAATTTTTGAAGATTAAAGTTGGTTAGAAAGCAGGGAACCGGAAGGGAGTCCCGCAAGCGAGAAACTATTTGCATAGAACTTACGGTTACATCTCGGCAGCTCAGCTTTAAATTGAGGAGATCTCGACGCCAGTCCAATACTTGTGCGTAAATTCATAAAGTCTAGGTACCATATTAAAGAGCTCATTCGAACAATAACCATGAAAGTATTTATAGAAAATGTACAGAGAGGCAACCTTACGGCGTTCGGAAAGTGACTGGAGATAAGCCACCAGATCAGGACAATAATATTGCAGATTCAAATTACAAATGTTTTCATATTGCGAGGTTGATTTCTGACGTTTATCTTGTGTTCCCTGTTGAGGACTGGAAACCAAATGAGAATGGAAATTAAAACATATTGGCCGGTCGGTGCGTAATATATAACTTTTTTTCAGGAAATTCTATCAGCGCAAAAGAATATCTGAAGTTGAGGAGCCATGTTTAACAGGATCTCGTTTAAAGCGTCTAAATTGTTTGATTAAGATGATAAACCAAAATATAAAATTTGGATTATTTTCTGACAGAAAGTGTCAATATATATATATATATATATATATATATATATATATATATATATATATATATATTAGAAAGAGTTAATCATACTTTGAATCACTTAGCAATATTAATGCAATTGGCGAAATCCCTTCGCTAGTGGACATAATTATAAGCATTATACTACTAATAATCCACTGAACGATGAGATCCTTAAGTATAAAATGGATATAATGATATAATGTATTTTTAAATTCAGCTAGTACTTTCAAATGCTTCACGCATTCATCTTCAGGCTGTATTTTTTTTTACTTTAGAACCAAAACTGTAAGACGAAATGAATGTGTTTTTTCCGACCAAAAGATGTTTGTAATATAAAATATATGCTGCCCATTTTATTATATATATACGCATCTGAACAGACTTAAAATATAAAGTAAAAACAATGGCATAAAATTAGGTAAAGAAAAAGGTAGGTATATAAAAGATACAACAAAATTACCAATTCTCATTAAACTATATATCGGGACATTTTGTCTTTTTCTTCTAAATATTGGAGCGGGTTCAATCGACAAAGAAATGGTCGATCAAGAATTACCTCAGCAGCAGGTCACGTGGGGTGAAGCGGCTTCTTCATCCGCTGCTCTCTCGTGTCGTTTACGATTGCTCTGTTTATAGGTATTCGCCCGGTTCCCAACGCATCTTAGAACTTATCAATATTCTACTCAATTAATTATTTTCTCCAATTTGGAGAAACGTCACTGACCTGTCAGTAAAGCGGCCATATATTGAAAAATACAACTTTCGACAACAAACTTTGTTTATCATTTCTTTCTATGTCCTAACAACAATCGCCCCGCGACCAGTTACTTATTCAAAACAAGAATTTTTCCGATGACAAACTTTGTGTTTATAAATTATTTCTATGACCTTGCCGTTAAAGAATTCTCATTGATGTTGTTGACTTCTCAATATTTATTAAAGAAAAACATTTTCTCTCTGGCAGGATTTGAACCTACGTTCACCTAGGGGAAATCGTCATTAGATCTTACGTGAAATCTTGAAATCTTTACGAAGAACGAATCTAGTACTAGGATATTTTCCACTGTCATTCAATTAACCTATAGAGTTACCCTGTTGAGATTTCCATGACAAATGTTTACATGTGCTCCATCCTTTTGTACCAACAGTTCACACCGTTACAGCTTGGGGATGACATAATTCGCCCATGTAGTTAAGCCAGACTCATTTCCTCTCTATTCCAATTGTAAGGAGAACGATCCGCTCAGACTGCTTTTCGCCCTAAGAACTGCTACTTTGTTGTAATGTACGGCAAAAGTGTGTTGAGATTGGGGGAAAACACCCAACCGATTGCTCTGCCAGCAACTACGTGGGTAATAGGGAGAGAGGAGAAAGAAACGGAAGGTAACAATAATAACCCTGCCTCGGAAACCACAGCAACTTTAGGAACAAAAATACCCACGGGACTGGCTTCACAAGACATTGTGTCTTGCCAACTGC
This sequence comes from Acanthosepion lycidas, assembly GCA_963932145.1. Taxonomy (NCBI): domain Eukaryota; kingdom Metazoa; phylum Mollusca; class Cephalopoda; order Sepiida; family Sepiidae; genus Acanthosepion; species Acanthosepion lycidas. Next base: position 83,203,029 of record OZ010582.1, on the reverse strand, counting down.
TGATGGCTGGTTTTCCTGTTGCTTTTATTAGCATGAGGCATCTTATAAAAAAAAAACAAAAAACGACCATAACCAATCGCAGAGAGGTCTTTATCTAGACGGGAAAAGCTGTCCCGCTGCCAAGGGGGAAAATTCGGATGTAACTGCTGTTGGCAAACATGTCCGCACGCGATTCGAGGACACTTTTACGTCTGTACCGACGCGTCGTCGCCACAAGAAGGAAAGAATTCTTTTTCTTTCCTTCTTGTGGCGAACACGCAAGTAAAAAGGACAAAACCATTAATTTATAAAGACTGAACTCGTGGTTGCAAGCTAAAGCGGTCACCCAACGTTCGAGCTACGTACTGGGCATGTCAACGCGAAGCGGATGAAGAAATTTAACTATCTGCATAGTGCAGTAACAGACGTCGGAAATTGGAACACAGGAATCCGTAGGTGCAAAATAGCGAAAGATGCTTTTCAGAAACTAAGGAAGTATTTAGAGGTAGGAAAAGGTGATTAGAAACAACGAAACATGTTGGATTATGTAGTATTTAATGACAGTGACTACTGTACAGACTCCTCAGCTCCATTGTTTTTTCAAAATTTTCTATAGCTTAATGTTGAATATACCATAGACAGAACATATTTGTAAAAAGAAAGTTTTACGAAGACTCGGCACAACCATGAGATAACAAGAGACAGCTAAAATTTCTGGAACACATAATGAGGAAAGAACGCTTGGAGTATTTAACACTCACAAGACATATAGAATCTAAGAAAAGCAAGAGATAACAGTGAGTAACATATATAAGAAGTTTGATTTAATCAATACCAGAAAAAGATGGTAAAAATGCATAAGTTACTTAGAGCAACAAAAGACAGTTTGTAAATCGTAATATTTTAAAAGTCGACTTATACAACAGTACATGCGTTTTATCTTGTCAATTATATTATTATATATATTTATTTCTCAGTAAAATCGCTGTGTATGCAATCGCAAATGTAGACACACACATATACTTGTCTGTTTCTTCATGATTATCTGTCAATTTGTATGTATGTATGCACGTGTCTTCTTTTTTTATTAGTCGCTCTCGAAGTTGATTAGTACTTACACAAGAAGCAGCGTTTCACGCGCCGAAACTCAGAAGCCCCGCCCTTCTCAAACCAGTTCAATCACTAATCGACGATGAGAAGGCGCCAAGCTTTTAATTTTCTACGGAGACGATTCCTTCATCTGTTTCATTATCATCTTCTTCGCTCCAAGTTTGATTTTCCGCGTCTTTTCGG
>OZ010582.1:83151757-83196757 GCA_963932145.1 Acanthosepion lycidas | reverse complement strand
TGGAGGATTCTTGGATTTGGCCATCATTACAAAAACTAGGGGAGGAGTAGATGTGATAGGCATCAATAAACTACAGAAGAACCCAAAATTGATCGTTTCATTTAAGTATTGAATTAATACTTAATCTTACGTTTTAAATGTTCAACGATAATTCTTCTGCTGCCACTTAATTTAAAGACGATTTGATGTACGTAGATGCTTATTTTCAGTACAAATAATTATTATTTCATGGGTGACAGAACAGGGGAGAATTTATGAGATAAAACTAATATAGTGTAAATATGGAAATATAGAAATTAAAATTAGTTATACATTCAACATTTGAAGAGTTAGAGAAACATAATAGCTAATAAAGTAAAACCTTTATTATGGAATCTGTATGAATAAATGCTAAACTGGAGCTCAATATACTCATGGATTCTGAGATTAAAAAGCCCCACCTCTACTTTATAGTAATTTACACGCAGTATTTACTTTATCTCCCCACTAGAACGAGATGTGACAAAAGTTCTATTTTTAGGTGGAGTCCAGAGCGCGTACACCCGGGACAGGAGCAATAATTGCCCTCAGACCCGAAACCGAGGTTGCGCTAGTCTCGGTGCGGACACCGATCCCTTCCTCTTTTGCACTGGAAGGGCGCGGCCTCGAGCAGATCTTCCCCAGGGCTGGACACCTCAGTATTATTTTCCTCAGTTACCCCTCTGTCCTTTGACAGAGAAGCCCCTGAGTGCACTCTGCCCAAAGACAGAAACGCAACTGAGGGATGATAAGTACACGTGAAAAAAAAAGAGTAATTTACACGGTATTAACTCCTTCCCCCGATTTGGACGAGATGTGACACAAGGTCTTTTTTAGGTGGAATTTTTGCACACAGCCCCCGCAACCGACGGTTGCGCTGGCCTCGGTGCCAGCACCAATCTCTACCTCTGGTGCAATGCGATGGCGCGGCCCCAGGCAGCTGTTCCTCAGGGCTGGGCACCTCTCAGTATTATTTTCCTGAGTTACCCCTCTGTCCTTTGACAGACAAGCCCCTGAGTGCACTCTGCCCAAAGACAGAGACACAACTGAGAGATGATAAGGAGACGTGAAAAAAAGAGTAATTTACATCTTTCTTTGAATCCATTCTTAAAGTATATATGTTATATCTAATTGGAATCCTGTGACTCCCCGCTTCAATGGTGAAGATTTAAAAAAACAACTCAACACACACACAATTATACGTATGCATTACTATCAGTTGACAACATAGACATACAATAATCTTCATAAACCTATATACACATACAATTATCCACGGTTTTAATACACGTGACGCGTGCTTGACCAAGGAAAACTGACGCAAAGTTAATTGAAAATACCAGTGTCTTCTGCCTGTTTGTTTGTTTTCTCTTAATCTCTGACGAAGCGTTAATAACACTGAATATATATTTCCTGTTTGTTCTTTTATTTTAATATATATATATATATATATATATATATATATATATAGCCACTCGTATTCGAGGATACTCGTCTATTGTGCAGCTAAACAATCTCCCATGAAGACGCTTGCACAGATACATTCATGTTTATTCAACACCGACAGAGTTCACCCGTGGTTTATACTGTAACTATGCTGAGCAGACCTTAGTTACAGTTTCTGGGAAAGAGCGTGTTATCTAGCGTGATCAAGAACTTGAACAAGGCCAGCACGTTCAAGCACTCAGATACGATGACTTGTGATTTCGTGCTAGCACATCTATTGACGGCCCCCAATTTCACTCACAACACTTGGGTCAATCCTTGGTATAGTTTCAGGACGCTGGAGACGTCCCCTCCAGTCTGATAATATCAGGAAGTCTCCTTCCAGAAAAATCGACCATGGTGAGTTTCGAACCCAGGCCTCATGGTCAGAATTCGAACATTCTAACCACTCGACCACGTGCCCATAACACACACACACACACACACACACTTGACGCCTTTCCCATGCCCTGTCTTTGTCCCATATGTGATATAAAATGACATGACAGTGTCAAGAATAGTGCAATTCTGAAGAAAAGTAACATCACAGGCATTGAAACCATTCTTGTAAAGATACAACTTAGGTGGGCTGGTCATGTTGTGAGAATGGATGAGAATAGGCTTTCAAAAGAGGTGTTGTACGGGCAGCTAGCAAACTCAAAGCGTTCAGTTGGACGTCCAACTCTTACGCTACAAAGAAAAATTGGAAGAAAACTTGAAACGTCTCAACTTTGATCTGAAAACCTGGGAAGCCCAATCATCAAACGAAAAGAAGTGGCGTAAGACATGTTTCATTAAGTTAAAAGACAGTAGATTAAAGCACCGAGATCAGCTTCGTCAAGCTATGAAGCAGAGACGCCATCAAAATCCTGCTTTAACAAATTTCATCTGTCAGTGTGGCTTTGTCGCAAGAGGCAAGGTTGGGCTAGTATCACACTTAAGAAAGCACAAATGAAATATGTCTTTTTCTTACCTGATTTTCTCCACAACAGTGTCTGCTAACACGAATAAGTGTAAAACGAAAGGCACCATCCAATGCTGATTCTCATTTATCGTTCACCATAGGAGAGTCCACCACACACACACAATATATATATATATATATATATATATATATATATATATATATATATAGTTAAACCTAGAGAGCCAAACAAACCTACCAAGGTTTCACCTAAGCGGATCGTCAGGGAATGCCGGCTCTACTCATTGTATTGAGCACTTTATTTAGTTGTTTTGGGTACTCGCATCGGGGTTTTTTTCTTTGGGTCTTGAACTCGTATGCTGGACGATTATTTTCGGTTAACGTACATGTTCTTCGTCCTTTCTTTTTTTATACCTTTTTTCCCTTTGGTATTGGCTTATAAGATATATTATACTTATAAGATTTCTATTAATAATAATAATAATAATAATAATAATAATATATATATATATATATATATATATATATATATATATATATATATATATCAGTCTGTTTATATCAACCTATTAATGAAGCTATTTCTGCCTTGAACATTAATATTTGAAATGTTACGTCAACCCAGGATCAGATGAGAAATACGCAACAATTACAACAAGTCGGGCCATAGTTATTTTCGAAAGTTTGGCTAAAACAAGAATCAATCGATGTCCTCCTTCCATTAGACAACTGTCACTCTTTTCAACTAGTGAAATCCATGTTGGTAGGTTACTGATCTATCAGTTATTGATTCAACTAGGGAGCTATCAACTTATTTTAGTCTTCTCCTTATTTATCTATTACGCCCTCTAACTAATCCAGCTTGCGATTCTTTAATCTAGTTAAGTAGCTAGTTTTTCTCTGCTAAATGTTACGCAATACAATACTCGAGAGTGACTCGTGTATTAGTCGAAATGGTAATAAACAAGGTAAGAGTTCTGAGCTGTTACGTGATATCTGTCGTCCTGTATGGCACTGAATGCGGAACAATCTCCTCAAAGATGAAGAAGAGACTTGAGGCAACAGAAATGTTCTAAAGAAGAATACTGAGAATTACATGGACCAAACAACGACTAGGTTTTAGAGAAAATGGAAACAAAAAGGAAACATACTTAACATCAGGATGAAACAGTTGAAAGATGTGGCCCACATAATTAGAAAGGAGGGCTTTGAAAATCTTATATTCACAGGACAGATTGAGGGTTAGAAGGACAGACAAAACAGTGCAAAAAATACCTGATGGACTTAAGTAAATGGATGGCGAAACAGGGCTTAGGAGAAAATAACGATGACAAATGTATTAAGTGCTATGAAGGATAGGGTATTGTGGAGAGCCATGCTCGCCTACATCCTGTTGGAAACGGTACATAAAGAAAAGTTTGATATAAATGCAAGAAAAGGTGGTAGGATTGGGGATTATGTGGATATGAAGGATACATAGCGATTAATTCTTGAAGAGGTCAAGTTTTCTCAGAACTACTCAGACTGGGGTCTGTTCCACATAATGGTTGTGCTTGGGAAGGATATTTTTCAATGGAACCTCTTTTTGAGTTACCATATAAAACATCTATCTACCAAGTTAATATTTATGTATGTGTTGTTTTTAATCCAGCAACTTATGTTTCTATCCATTGAATGCATTGACTAGCTATCAGAATATTCCAATATATTTACCTCAGAACATGACTAGGTATTTAAATCTGTTCATTGCAACCTCGGTCTGATTATAAGCGCCTGATATAGAGTAAATATTAGTATACACGTCTATGAACCACTTTTCATATCCTTCTTCGCAGCTTTCTTCTTCTTCTTCTCTGTCGTCGTCCTCTTCTACTTCGATGGGCCATGTCCCTTCAGTTCGTGAGCTCATGACACTGATGATAAAAACGTTGGTTAGATCTAGTGACAGTGTGAGTTCAACACCTGGTTAAGGCAGTGGAGAACTTGGAGAGGTGATTTAACAGGAGATAACTTATAACTGGCATCCATTAGACATGGCACGTGGAACTAGAACAGTCTACCCCAGCGAGCGAAATAAAAGGTTCAGTTCGACATTCCAACCACCTGAAGAAAGCCGGAGTGTACAACGGCCGAAACGTTGTGATAAATATGACAACAAAGACAATAGTCCGAATAATGTAAATAGTGTCCTGTAGGTCTTACCAACGCATTTTTTTTTTACCTTTGCCAAGTCTCCCACCTCCCAGTTCCGCTATTGTCAAGTAGTTGGTCCGCTGTCTCCTCCTGTCAATTGTGCTTTCTTTATGTCCTGTGAGTTTCAAATTCTCAAAGCCCTCCTCCATCATGTGCCCTAGAAATTTCAATCGCCTTTTTCTGATTCTGTTCATAAGTGCCCTTTTTTGTCCCATTTTCTTTCAGACTTATTCCTTGCTCACACACTCCGTCCATTTTTTTTCCTTAGTGGATTTTCAATCTGACCTTGTGCCAATGTTAACAGATATCTTTTCGTCTTGTCGTATCTGTCAATCAATCAATCCTCTTAATATAATCTCAAGTGATGTCGTCTTCACACTGTAATCATTCTTGTTTTCCGATTTCCCATGCTAATCCACAGTTAATTTTCTCTACAATTAAATCCTTTGTCTGAAAGTGAAAATGAAACTTGAAGCTTAAAGTGAAAGTAGAAATGAAATTTCTAAGGAATATTTTTACTTCAAAGTTAGAAGGAAAAAAAAAACGTCGAGAAGATAAAAAAAAGTGTTAATGAGCGGTAAAATGTGTGAAGACCCGAAGTCATGAATCTGCGTCGAGCGTCAAAAAGTTACCTGCTTTCGATGGACGCCTCCAGGTACACACCCTTATCATCGGCGCCTCTTACTCTTGAGCTGAGATGGCTATTTGATAACGATAACAATCAGCAATATTTCGGTAGTTTTCATTTATTTATTTTTTTTAACAAACGAAGACGAAGATGGTGGCCTTTTATGCTGTCTTTTATATATATATATATTTTTTTAAAACCTATTTCTTAATTGTATATTTAATTTTTTCATCATTCTTAATTTTTTTCATGTCTTGTTTGTCTTCTTTTTTTTTTATCTGTGATTCTTTTACGTGATTATTTTCTTATTGGCTTCATTCTGTTTTCTTTTTCAGGAATTCTGATTCTTTCTATATTTTTGGTAAATTATTCCCTTTTCTAATCACCGTTGTTTCATTTCATTTCATTTCATTTTTCGATATCATTTGTTTTGGGCGTTTTTTTTTTTTTTTGCTTTTAGCGTAACTTATTGATATTAAACAGAATCTGTCCGTTGATTTATTTTGAAAATAATAATTGCTGCTTTTATGTTGTTTGAAGCTACAGACGATAATGAGTTGCTGGTAGTCTGGCTTCGCAAACTGCCGCGAAAATATTATTAACCCATTAAGACACATTTTTAAAAATAAAATAAAAATCCGCCTTGATTAACGATACTAATTATTTATTATTATTATTATTATTATTATTATTATTATTATTATTATTATTATTAAATTAAAATTATTAAATATTATATTGTAATATAAAGTATACAGCATTTATTAGAAGTTTAACGTATCCGGTATTAAGTATAATCTTATAAAATTCTGCTATTATAGTTTTCTATCTATAATCCATTAATGCCTACCGTCACAGAAATTCGACAATGAACATTCATGGATTAATAGCATTACGTTCTTATCTTGAGAAAACTGGTATGGTCAGTATTATAACTATTTCTATAATTGTACTTAAACTATTACCAATCTTTCTTTCGTTTCTTTTTCTATCTTTCATCCTTTCTTTTTTTTTTCTTTCTTTCTTTCTTCTACTTTTTTTCTCGTTCTTCTTCCTCTTTTCTTGTTCCTCTTCTTTTCGTGGTCTTCTTTTGTCTTTGTTTTTCTACTTTTCTTCTTATTTTCTTGTTGTTCTTCTTTTCTTCTTGCTGTTCTTCTTTTGTTCTTCTTCTTTCCTTGTTTTTTTTCTTTTCTTCTTGTTCCTCTTTTCCTGTTCTTCTTCTTCTTTTGTTCTTCAGTTTTTGTTCTTCTCTTTTCTTGTATTTTTTCTTTTCTTATCCTTTTTCTATTTTCTTCTTCATCTTCTGTTAGTCGTCTTTTCTTGTTCTTCGACTTTTCTTGATCTTTTATTTTCTTGTTGTTTTTATTTTGTTCTTCTTTCCTTGTTCTTATAGTTTCTTGTTCTTCCTTTCTCTTGTTCTTCTTCTTTGTTATTCTAGTTTTCCTTTTCTTTTTCTTTTCTTCTTCTTCTTCTTCGTTCATGATTCTTCTTTTCTTGATCTGTTTTCTTGTTTTTGTTCTTTTTTTCTTATACTTCTCTTTTTGTTCTTCTTCTTTTTTTGTTCTTTTCTTCTTTTTTGTTTCTTTCCTGTTCTCTTTCTTCTTCCGCTTGTTCTTCTTCCCTTTCTTTGTTCTGCTTCTTTTGTTATTCTTTTTTGTTCTTCTTTTCTTTTTCTTCTTCCCTTTTCTTGTGTTGCTTTTCTTGTTCTTGTTCTTTTATGTTGGTCTTCGCTTTTCTTGTTCTTCTCCCTCTTTTCTTGTTCTTCTCCCTCTTTTCTTGTTCTTCGCTTGTTAATCTACGTTATTTCTTGTTCTTTCTCTTTTCTTCTTCTTCTTCTTTTCTTATTTTTCGTCTTTTCTTTTTCTTCTTTTGCTATTCTTCTTTTCTTTTTCTTTTTTTGTTCTTCTCTTTTCTTCTTTTTCTTCTTTTATTATTATTATTTTCTTATCTTTCTTCTTTTTCTTGCTCTTCTTCTTCTTGTTCTTCTTCCCTTTTTATTGTTGTCTTTTTTGTTCTTCTTTGATTCTTCTATTTTGCTTGTTCTTTTTTCTTTACTTGTTTTTCTCTTTTCTTGTTCTTCATCTTTAGTTTTTCTTCTTTTCTTCTTCTTCTCTTTTCTTCTTCTTCTCTTTTCTTCTTTTCTTTCTTCTTTGTCTCTTTTTGTTCTTCTTCTTTTCCTGCTCTTCTTTTTTCTTGTTGTTCTTCTTTTCTTCTTCTTCTCTTGTTCTTCTTCTTGTTCTTCTTGTTGTTGTTCATTTGTTATTCTTTTCTTGTTCTTCTTCATTTGTTATTCTTCTTATCTTCTTCTTTTTCTTTTCTTCTATTTCTTCGCTTTTAGGTTCTTTTTTCTTTTCTTCTTCTTTTCTTCTTCTTTTCTTCCCTTTCTTGTTCCCATTCTTTGGTTATTATTCTTCTGTTTCTTATCTTTTTCTTTTTTTCTTCTAGTTTTTTCTTAATCTTTATTATTTCTTGTTTTTCTCCATTTTTCTTTTTCTTTTTCTAGTTCTTCTTCATCTTTTCTTGTTCTTCCTCTTTTGTTATTTTTCTTTTCTGGTTCATCTTCTTCTTTTCTTGTTCTTCTCCTTTTTATGGTTTTCTTTCCCTTATTCTTTTTCATCTTTTTCTTCTTCTTCTTTTCTTGTAATTCATCCTCTTTTATCCTTCTTCTTTTCTTGATGTTCTTCCCTTTTCCTTTTCTTCTTCTTTTCTTCTTCTTCTTTATTTTTCTTTACTTTACTTGTTAATCTTCTTTATTGCTTTCTCTTCTTTTCTTAATTTGTTCGCCTTTTCTTTTTCTCGTCCTTCTTTTGTTATTTTTCCTTTCTAGTTCTTCTTCTTTTCTTTCTTCTTCTTAATTTTTTGTTTTTCTTTCTCTTTTCTTGTTTTCTTCTTTTTCTTGTTTTCTTCTTTTTCTTGTTCTTCTTTTCTTTTTTCTCTTTTTTTTTCTCTTTTCATGTTCTTTTTATTACTGAAAAATCTAAAACTTAATTTTAAGCTACATTATGAAGTAGGGAATATTGTGTAAGTTAACTAAATTGATTGTGAAGATCTTTACAGCAACCAGAAATCGATCAATTTTCTACATTGTTCTCACTTATCTGTTCATATACATATATAAGGAATACTAAAAATGTATCAGCCCTACCACCCAAAACTTAATTTAATGTTTAGGGATCCAATATATAACATATCCAAATTCATTCAGCTATCGACAACTTTCTTTTTATTTTCATCGGTATTGTTTGCAAATATTCCAGATTGAAATGGCAGTCGTAGTGTTAGAAGTGGAGATATGTCCTAGAGATCTTGAATTAATTTTTTTTAAATTCAAATTCACAGCTAAGCTTCCCTAAATCTTCAACATTTATCGATTGGAATTTATACATTATATATATATATATATATATATATATATATATATATATATATATATATATATATATATATATTAAACCATAGACATGAGTTAACTGCTTTTTTGCCGACATCAACAAAATTTCCCATTAAATAATTAGAATAAGAAAAAATCAAATTTCATAGTTTAATAAAGGGCTAAATAGCTTAAACCAATCATTAAAGAGAAAAACCCTTTATGAAGTCGTCAAAAAAAAAACAAACAAATTGTAGCTCACTGCGACGCATTTATATATGGAACAGCCCGTTGAAAATAAATAAATAAACAAATTAAATAAACAAAATTATCCAGACACTTAACAACACATGATGGTGCCAAAGACTATCTTCCTCTGTGAATGAATAAACGATGCGTGGACAAGAAAGACATAATTCGCTTTGAAATAAACACCCCACCCTACCTCAGCTTGACCTCTCCCTGAAGGTGACTGATATGTGGATAAAAATGGTCACCCCAGCCGTTTCCATAGTAACGAATGATCATGCTTATAACGATACGTAAATTCCAAAATTGGTTATTCCTCAATTTTCTCTTGAGGATGAAATAGGCTTGTTACTTTAATTCAATTTGATTTTAATAATTATATATATATATATATATATATATATATATATATATATATATATATATATATATATATATATATATATATCAATGTGCAGGTATGCAGAAAATAGAAAAGAACACGTTGGGTGCATAATCCGGGGTTCCTTAGTATTTTTGTTTTTATTTTTAAAAAGACAGTGCTCCATACAGAAGTAGAGCTTATATTATAATAATATTTTTTGTTTAAAAATATGATTCCTATATATATATATATATATATATATATATATATATATATATATATATATATATATACATATGACTCATTTCTGCTGAATAAAGGTGTCGGAAAATGGAACAAGATTATGCATGAAGTGCCTAGGTTTCATACATTTTTTAGTAGTAGCAATTTCGATCATCTTTGTTTATTATCATGTACAGGAATGTATATGTTATCAATTTAGAACGTTAAGCCGAAGCATCAAACAGCGATGAGATAATACTAATATTCTGTATCACACTGATTATAGAGAGTAGATTGTCTCAGAATACTTGAAACGACTCTTAGAGAAATAACTTAAGAACACGTTTCTTATGGAAATACATTCTTAAGAAACAATTCACATTAATGAATATATTTCGCTATAAAGGAATGTAATTTTTAAATGACTTGAAAATTAATATAATACATTGCTTTTTAGTCACTGTCGCATTATGCGATTTCTAATGGACTAATTGGTTTTAAGCAAGTAAATGTATATACCGCACAAAGAGTTACTAGACATTTTATACATGAAGTCAATTGCAATCGATAGTATATACATCTAAAATTATAATCGTTTCTCAAAAAGTAAATAACATTGCAGTGCTCTTAAACTAATGCTACAGACAAATGCTAATAGCGATCAGCAATTGTCAAAAGTCTCTTGATCTGGTGAAGTTGTAAAGTCGCTGTGCCTCTGGATACTTGATGGCCTCCCTTCATATGTCTCGGTTCTGTGTGTGTCTCTGTAAATTATCTTATAGTTCAGTTAGTGATGTTGTCAGCCCATTTATTCCTCTGTCTGTCTCTTCGTCTTTTGCCTATGGCGATAATTTGCAGAATAGAAATGAAAAGGTTGTTGTAACGTAGCCTCGCCTTTTCAATTCTCTCCTCTTGACGATGATCGCGGTCTTCGGACGGATCCCTTTCTCATGATTTAGTCTCGCAGGGCGTCATTCTTTTCGTAGATGCTTAGGATGGTTCGGTAATATCTAAATTTCTAATTCTTGGATGATTCGCGGTCGTTCAGCTTCTGATGTCAAAGATTCGCAGGAAAGCTCAATACGCATATCTGTTTTTGTTTTTTTTATATATTTGCTCTCTACGTATAACTGAGCGAATTATCGAAAGGGCTAGAACCAAAAATACTTAGAAATTTGGACTGTATTGTGATCCAGGTTTACGGCAACTCTATTTTCATGGTAACTGCTCTGACAAGCATTTTTCCCTGGTGCCCCGAATGCATAAATTTAAGAGTGCCACTAGATTGGCATCTAGGTCCTACTCGTTTACAGTTGAAGCAGCTAAATGCAACCACCACTTCTACTCCAACAGTTTCTTTTCTCGCACTTCTCGCCCGTGGAACAGACTTTTGTTTAATTTCTTCTCTGACAAATACAAAAAAAATTAAATGCAGCGTCAATCGCCATCTTTTATCTTCTTGAATCCAGTACATCTTCTGTCTTTTCCTCAATCTTTTTTTTTTATTCAATCTCACATTTACTCCTTGAAACCCCTACGTAGTAGTGGCATTCCCGCCTTGCTTGGGATGAAATGATAAAAAAAAAACTCGTATATCGACTACTGCCCGATTTTGTTTTTATTTCAATATGAATTCGCATAATCTTCAGAAATAAATGTTTACATTTTTTTTTTATCAAACAATACGCATAATCACGTGCATATAGGCACATCATTATGCTTCTTGCTGTTATTAGTGCAAGGTCCGTAAGTTATTTGAGGACAGATTTATGTTTATAGAAAACCATATATATAGTAACTGATAATAACTTTATTATTGAAAAGTGTTATAAGCATAAAAAAATACATTATCTTTTTTTTTTATAATTGTATTCAATAACGGCATTTTCAGCTCCAATAACTGCTTCTACAAAAGATCAAAATCGTCTACTTGCTCGAATTAAAAGGCCCTGGTTAATATTGATCAATACTCTGACTATGGTGCCTTTCAAAGAATCATTATTGTTATGGTAGGTGTTCATTGCCCTCACTCTCAACAACGTTTCACACTGTGACGTCGTCCCCTGGTCGTAGCGCCAACCGTGTCGTTGTATCCCAGTCTACCACGGCACCAACGGTGACGTCCTACTTTGATTCCCAGTCTGCCCACCCACGTTGTGATTTGATCTAGGCAGAGGAAATCAATCAGTCATCGGGGCCGTACTGCAAACCGAGTCCAACGGGGGTGATACCACAAAAATACGCACGAAAGGCAATAAAATGAAAACTCAAAAGTTCAAAATATCAAAGAAAAAGGTAACAAACTTTATGTCTAGTTGTTCGATACATAGGACTGCATCTATCTCCCGACCCGTTCTATGGATTGTGACACGTCGTTTTCCGCTAGGCAAGTTTTAACACTTCAAGTCGTCTGCTCTTTAAGAAATTGGTGTTTCGGTGGGTCTTTGGACGAAAGTCGAAAGAAAAACTTATTTCGGTGATCTGGATCTAAGTCGCTCTTCAAAATAATTGTTCTTGGTTTGAAGATGTGGGTCTGGAAAATGTGCGGGAATCTGGTCAGCTATCTGCGAGGCTTGCCTTAACCGAAGACTGCTGGAACTCGACTCATTTCTGCTCGTTGTGGCTTCGTTTATATGGGCGCCGACCCAAACCGGGGTGAGTTTGTCGGCGCTGGGGGTTCCTCGATAATTCTAAATACATATCCACCTCTCTGGTTAGGAATTTCCACCTTTTTCCATTTTTGGGAACCTTTCCTCACTCCCACCTTCTCATCATACTTCAGAGGGGCGTGAACTGCCTTCCCCACATCTTCGTGGCAACCTCTCTTACTCATCCTCCAGATGGGCGGCAACAGCCTCCCTCGTGCATCACGTGATCACCACTCGACCAATGGTGTCTTAGTCGGGCGTGGACGAATCTGCGGCTTTGTTTCAGGAAAAAAAATCTTGCTTAAAGAAAAATTATCTCTTTTTTCTTTCCTTTTTCTTCCCCTTAATGGTTTATCATTTCTCCAGCCGCGAACGGGACAATATGACAATGGCGGTCATAACTCTTGTTCTACACGTGGTTTACTTCAAGTATTTTATCGCTAATTATCAGAATGTGTGGCCTTCTCGACATGGTCTCAAAAAAGGACATCTCCAGAGCCCCAGTCGGTCTGTCGCCTCGAAGAAAGAAAAAAAAAAATTATTTTCTTTCGGCACAATTCCTGATAACAAAATTTTATTATGGCAGGCCAAGGATGCTCGTGGGTGGTTTTTTTAATTTTTCATATCTGTCTAAGTCTTTTTAGTTGTCACTTAACGAAATAACATTCTCATTTGAATTTTTCTTTCTCTCTCTCTGGCCAGCCGGTCTGTAGTTGATAATAAGATGTCTTCCGTACCAATAGTTTGTTTTCATATCCTTAGATAACACGGCCGATGCCAAAACATATCTGATTCTTTCCTTCTTTCCTTTTCTTTTTACTCAGAATTTCCCTGTCATTGTAATGACACTCTTTCGCCATTTGTTACTTATCAAAATATCCTTTTATCCATTGTCTCTTAGCTGTGTGTGTGTTCTTGCTTAACACTCACGATTCGGTTCTTAGCCTCTCCTTTTCTTCCTCTCTTTCCTTTTCTCTTTCTGCCTCGTTAAATGGTGCCACAACACGTAGTAGTCCAATGAATTGAGATCTGAGCAGTTAGGAGACCAAATATTAGGGCTTATGTGGTCATTAAAACTTTCAACCATCCATTCTTGCATTACTTGAAACTTGTGCGGTGGTGCAGAGTTTTGTTAAAGCACATAAGGTCTTCCATTCTGTACACTGTATATCCAAAACATTACAACTGTTTCCAGAACCTCAATGTATGTAGCAGTTAACTCAAGGGCTTCTGAATAGAAGTGAGGAGGTATCACATGCCCTTCATTGCTGGCACCCCCCTCCTAAAAAAAAACATAACAGTTGCTGGGAATCTTGTATGCATATGACTGTTGGAACTTTAGAAGCGTCTACACATAACCATCTGTTACTTTTTTCTTGTCTGTGAAAAACCAAATTACATCATCATCTGTTGAATTTTTAAGTTTGTTTAAGAGACTTTAAATTTGATTAAGTGATTTTCTTTCTTTTTTTCTGACATAAATTTACCTTTGTTTTTCAAAAGACTTATATACTTTAGGAATAACATTTCTGAATGTTCCTTCTGTCACATGAAAATCTTTGACAAGTGACCTCATGGATTTTCAAGGATTGTCATCAATGGTCTGCTGAATTTGCTGGATAAATTCAAGTGTTCTGATGTCAGAGCGTTTGGAATGATTTTCTACTCTTTGATACTGGTAATGTGTTTCCATCTTCAAGGCCTAACTCCTTAAGAACTTTGTATACGAAAGATATGACGACATTTAAAAATCGAGATATCTCTAAATCGATATGCGCAGCATTTAAAGCCACAATTATAGCATGCCTTTTCATTTGTTCAGTAAACTGAGCATAATTTTCTGAAAAAAAAAACTGATATTTTACAAATAAAACTATGGAAACTGTACAGAAACTAAATATATTCCTTCTTATCTGGCAAGCCATTGGCAAGGATTTCATTGTGTAATTGTTGTTACTCGACGAAAAGTAAATTCCTCGTGTCAATGTATCTATTCGAATTTTTTTTTTTCTTTTTTTTAAATGTATATATTAGTATAACTAGTACCCAGAATGTGTAGTCTGAATTTCTTCTCATCTGAATAATGATATAAAATTTATTAAAAGGCAGAATAAGCAAAAAGAGGTATGTCTTCAAACACCTTACCTATTCTATATTCTAGATTTGACAGCTGAACAAGTTTTATGAATGTATGTTAAAATGATTGACACTTGTGACGTATAAAGCTACAGCATCATCAAAGCTACCGGTAGCTTTTGTTTCCGTAGTTAGTCGGTATTTTACGAGGTGGAGTTGCTAGCACTACGCCTAACCGGTTTGGACTTCTGTTTTCCTCTACAGCTTGCTAAAAAAATCTAGAGAATTCACCCACGCGCCCGCGCGCACAGACACACACAAACACACACACACAAACACAAAACACACACACGTGTAATGTTTTCTAATTATTTACATAGAAACCAAAATGATACAGGGAGCATAATAACTCCTTTGTACAGAGACGGACTTCAGCTACAAAATGCTATTTTCCATCTCGCCGCGACCAACGGCTCTTGTTAAAATTTTTGGGTAGTTTTTGTACTAGTGAGCTAGCCAAAATGAGCTGACTCATTTTATAGCCCACCAAGAGAAGTGTTAATCAATCAGAAAGCACAAAATATTCAATCCGACGTGTATAAAGGCAGACATTTTGTTTTTTCCCCCAAAATATTTTCACTGCCAACCTCTGATATCGAAGACATAAAGAATTAACAGCCGCTACTTTCTCCGAAACTTCACTGACAACCTCTGATATTGAAGACATTACGGACTTCACTGGATTCCATATTCAGAGACTACGGCAAACATGGTCAACAGCTCTTAATTTTTTTTTTCTGCAGTGATCAAGAAACTGTGATGGAACGCCTCAAACTTGGCTTCTTACACACATTACTCTCGCCACTATTGAGAGAAAAAAGCCACCACTCAAATGTGCTTATATACACTGTTAGGTCTCTATAAACGTTCAGCAAATATCGATAGAAGTCAATAGGTACATTATTATACATCGAAACACTTCTGCTTCTTCGTATGCTATTAACCCTTAGCTGGGTAGGAAGAGAATTATTTCTACAATTCTGAATGTTATTTGTGCGAAATGAACATAATCGCCTAAATGTGACAATCTAACTTTCTGCATCGACAAACGTTAAGCTACAAGATTGCTTTGCTGGATGGATATATTTTTTTTAATCTTTTGACCCCAAGCGAGGCAATAAAGCCACTTAGACGCAAGGAGGTTACCGACTCTAAAAGCATGAGAAAAAAAAGGAAGAATAATTAAGGAAAGAGAACAGTTAAAGAACAGGAATTACGAAGACAAAAGATAACCATTGACGTTGCATTTAGATTTTGGAAGATCAAAGTTGATTGGAAAACAAGAGGCCGGAAGTGAATTTCACAAGCGAATTAATGGCAGTAGTCATTAGTTACTTTGCTTGTGTAGAACTAATTTTATAAGAATGATTCTCATACTATTACACAGTAGGTATGTAGGTATGTATCTGCATGTTATATATGAATAAAGTATCGCTGCCGACACTTGAGTTTGAACACGGATCGCCAGAAAGCAAACACAGTCGACATCATCTTGAAATAATTAGATCATGTGACAGGTAAAGGATATATATATATATATATATATATATATATATATATATATATATATATATATATATATATATATATATATATATATATATATATATATATATATATATATATATATATATATATATATATATATATATATATATATATATATATATATATGGGAATTAGCGGCGTCTGACCGAGTAATGTCCGAAGGCGTTATATTATTTTATCTGTGATTTACACAGTTTCTCCTACAAACGGACATTACAAAGTACATTAACCCTTTTGGGCGCCCCTGTAGAGTAAAAAGTCACCGTCTGAACACGTTAGGCGTAGCTGCTATGGTTTCGATATGTTTTATGACGGTGGAGTTGCTAGTTTCCTTCCCAACTATTATTGGGTTCAGAGCTGTCCTTCTCGAAGACAGGTTGCCAACTAAGGCTAGTAACCCATTCTACCCTGCTAATAACCCGTAGCTGGAGGGAAGAGACTGATTCATTCCTTTACAAGGGTCTTTGGCCAAAAAGCGAACGCAAAGGCTTCGATGGAATTCGAACTCGAAACGATGACCCAACTTTCTGGTGGCCAACTTGCACATGAACGTGTATAAATGCACCTGTTCGTCTTAATTGTTTAGTCAGGTGAGTAAATGGTACAAATCAATTTAATGGTAATTTATCGGTGCCTTCTAATTTTACAAGAACAGAAACAAAAAGTATTTTAACAAGGTTCTGAATTCAGTATCTTTAACTAAATATATTTAAATATATAGACAGCTGCCGTCCAACTGGCTTCAGGTAACCTTACCATTTCCGATAACTTCCGTTGTACGTATAAATTTTACCTACGTGTACACAGTAATACACAACAATAGACTCACTAAACTGTATTATATGTGCACAGAATTAGAAGCTTACAGATACCGTATATTAAATATATGTAAATTATATATACACTGTCACATCTCTCCCTATTTTCTGCACGTTGCGAAGACACGGCTATGCATAACGATATATTCATCAATCAACGCACACAGATAATCGAACATTAAACGCACAGGTAATTGCACAGAAGAGCGTATATACTTAATTGCTAATTTTTATAGCAAATAAGAGTTGTGTTAAAACGGTAGTTTCTGATAACAGATTCATAGTGCGATAAATCGTATTTACTAGGCGCCATATATCCATTCATGGCTCCATTTGAATAGAGGAAGAAAATTCTAGAATAAAAAATAATAAAAAAAATTACAGCACATTGCTTTTTTTTTCTGCCGGAAACTTCATTTCCTACCACCCCATATCGTTACTGACGGCGGGAACACCACCGTCAGCATCACTCCCGCAGAAAAAAAAAAAAAAAGAAGCTATTAGCATTTTTTTGTCTCTTAACAAAAGTATAAAAAGATAAAGCAGAAATAAAGTAGAATAAAATAAAATTTAAGGGGAAAATAGAAGAATGGCAAATGAGTTTGATAACCAAATAAAACAGACGACATTTTTGCGCCAAAAGATATCGCCAATTAGAAGAGCGGCATTTCTTGGCGGGAATAAATGTTTTCTATCCAATATATTTTTTATCGTTTCTTTCTTTCTTTTTTTTTTTTTACTATAATTTCATTGGTTGTTTTTTGAATGTTTTTATGAGGACGATGCAGTCTTATAAGCATGGCTCCACAATTATTTATTTGTTGGAGAGAGGAGTAGGAATATAAAAAAATGCATAATAAAAACTTAACAATCAAGGAGTATTTGAGAAGCAGTCGAGGGTAGTAATGTGGAGTTGAGGGCACAAGAGAGAAAGAAAAAAGAAAAGAAAAAGAAAGTAATTCATCATTCAACTATTGTTTTGATTAAAAATAAGATAAACATCATTTCGCATTCTTTCGTAACAGGGCGGGGAGAAGATTGTACAATTTTTGTGAGTGGTGGTTGGCGAGTGTGTGGAGAGGTAGGTTCTTCATTTCATTTTATAGACTAAAAACTCGGAAGTTTCATCAATCTAGCTTATTTTTTTTTGTCCTTCCCAGCACACCACAACCATATATATTTTAATTCTACACCAAACTTAAAGAATTCTCACGTTCAATTTCACTCTCCTAACCTCGCTTTAAAGGCACACAAGCGCACATAAACAAAAACATATGTGATGCATATAGATCATTATGCATACCTACGCACACACACGCGCACAAACACACACACACACATATATATATATATAGTTAAACCTAGAGAGCCAGACAAACCTACCAAGGTTTCACCTAAGCGGATCGTCAGGGAGGGCTGACTTCCCTGACGATCCGCTTAGGTTAACTAGGTCTACTCTACTCATTGTATTGAGCACTTTATTTAGTTATTTTGGGTACTCGCATTGGGATTATTTTTTCTTTGGGCCTTGAACTCTTAGGCTGGACGATCACGTTCTTGGTTCTTTCTTTTTTATATACCTTTTTTCCCCTTTGGTATTAGTTTGATTATGGCCATCATCAGGAGAAGAAATATTTCTGCTTGCTGGTAGCAGTGAACTACAGAAAATCATGTTGGCCGAAATTAGTCGAGGAATCTAAATGAAATAATAATAATAAAAACGAAAGAATATTAATCTACAACCCAGTGTGTCTGAAGATTTTAAATTTTTAATATTTTTTATTGTTCAAAATATAATTATGAATAATGGACACGGGACTGAACCAAAGCCAAGGACATAACACCAACAGAACCAATAAACACCGAATTATTGTCTATCGGTATGAATAGAGCAACCAACAAATTAGCCAGGTATGAATCACACCATATATATATATATATATATATATATATATATATATATAATTATTTATTTAAAAATATGATTCCAACTCGCTACATAAGAGGTATCATGTTTCAAAACAAGAGCCGAAAACTTCAAAATAATATTTGAATTAACTTGAGTTAAAGTAGGCTCTGTTCCATCTTCAAGCGAAATTTTTTTGGGAATGACTTATTTCTGAAATTTACGTGTTTTAATAGTATGGTCAGAATTGAAATCAAAAATTCCCATGGTAACATCAAGGGCGGATTGTTTAGAATCGGCAGGGGAGGGGTGTTAATAATTTGTATCAGTATAGAGTTACTTTCATAGATGCCGGGTCAGGGTAAGGTGGGGGTGGCTAAATTTACGACAGAGGAAGTTTTCGCATAGTCTGGCTTGAGCGTCTACGGAGATTTATTTATTTATTTTTGTTTTTTCTTTTCTTATATCTCTATATGAAAGGGATTTGTGTATATAAAAAAGCCGTAACGTTTGTTATTTGACGACTTCATAAATGGTTATCAGTTTTTGTAGGGTATTAAAACTATGTATATGTGCTATGGATTTTAAAATTTATTTTATTGTATGCTTGTTTTTAACTAGTTATTCAGAGCGTAAGTTCGGTTGTGTCGGCAGAAAACCGTTAATTCTTGCCTGTTATTTAATAGGTTTTTATTGTTTAGAAGCTTAATAATGTGTAGTTTCTCATGGAGGCACAAAGGGCATGGGTCATCCCAAGTTTTGCAAGTTCTAGTCCTGTTAATGATTTTCCATTTTACTTTAGGTGTCCTATTTTTTTCTTTCAGGTGCCAAATATATATATATATATATATATATATATATATATATATATATATATATATATATATATATAAAATTTAATGGTCAGGTTTGAATTAGACAAGGAAACAGTAGTATTAAAAAGTGATCAGTATACATATAAAAAGATAAAAAAATTAATATCTAGAGCTTTTAAGTATAGGAAATCATCCGATTTCGATACCTTGGTTTCAAGCTTTCGGTATCTTCAGACGATTTCGGTCAATTAATTTTCTAACGCTTTTTTCTTTTTTTTTTAAATAAAAATTTATGGAAGCCATATTTGAAGAAAAAAAATTATAAACGTTATATTTTTAAAAATAAATGAATAAGCACACGAGGTCAGGTGTGCTAATAGATGAGGGGGAGGAAGGGAAAATCAAGTGAATTGGAAATTACCAGTGGACGATTAAATGAAATTTACATACGCTCTTTACATCCCACTTCAATTAAACTCAAAAGAAACTTTTTTTAGTATGTATATAATACATACTAATTCATAATTTCCGATCTCTAATTCAAAAGGTATTTTTAATCTGGAAATGTTATTATAGTTAATTTTTCTTATTGACAAAGGTTGCAGATATCGCTATGATTATTGTAAGGTTTTGCTGTTTTTAGGCTAGAAAACCTTACAAATTCTATTAAACTATCCAACTATGTGTGGAAATTTAAGGAAAAAATTAAAAAGATCCGATTGTAAACTGCAATTTTTTTTAAAAAGCTAAACGTTACAACAATTTCCAGATATTTTTGTCTCATAGTATTCCCTATGTCAAAATTGTGGTCAGTTTCGTTACGGCGAACAATCAATGTGATTTGTGAGTTATTTTTTTAAATATCCCTTTGATGTTCATTTAGACTTTCATTTAAACTTCTTAAGGTTTCACCAATTCTTGCAATTCCTGCACTTGATAGATTAAATCCCTCCTTCCAATATCAGTCCATTTTATAATATATGTTGTAATTTGTTTATATTAAGATACGCTTCGAGCAGATATGATCGTTCGAGAAAGGTCGTTGAAAATTTGTTTGTTTTAAAACAGTAATTTGGACGTTGCTAAGCAGACGTTTCCTCTGTCACACGAGTTACCTCCCTTACATAGATGTAAAAAAATATTTGGAATTTACGGAGTTAAGGAATAATGAATCCATAGATATGCAACTGCTGAAGATGGTCTCAGATGCGATTGAAAGTACTTGTGAAAATAAAAATTATTTGAAAGAAAATTTTGGAATTTGCCTTCATGCATTTTCTACAACCACCAAGAAATTAATTTCTGGACTTGAAAAGGATTAAAACTAAAATAACCATATATATATATATATATATATATATATATATATATATATATATATATATATGCATGTATGTATGTATGAATAAAAAGAAAGAACAGTAAGATATATAGATATTTTTATTTTTACAAAATAGTGCTCAATGTAAATTTACAGAGCATTAATATTATAAATTAATTGATTTAAAATATGGTTTTTCCGCTACACAGTTCTAACCATGTTTCAAAAATGGAAGGTCCGAATTTAATTTTGTAATTAAATTAAAGACATTACTTCCATTTCATCCTGAAGCGAATTTTGGAGTAACTTTTAAAATTTCTGGGGTTTAAAGACACAGCTAAAATCATAATTCACGTTTCCAAGGTTACAGATTAATTCACTTCTACTAAACAGGGGTGTTTGCGTGTTCTTTATGTCTGTATTTTGATGTATCCGTTATTAGTTACGTTTTGGTAGGGGGTAGGGATGTATTCTTCAATGAAATCTGATATCTGTTAAATGCATGTCGTCTGGATTTTTTTTTTAATTTTATTGTTAACGGCAAAAATTCTAACGGCATTTTTTTCTATTTGTATATTTAAAGATTTTTTGTGGGGGTTGTTCAGGTTTGAATACGTTTTATTTAACTACAATTTAAAAATATTTTCACTATTAATTTTATTATACTATATTTCTTTTAAGGACAAGTAAATGTAGTAGAATCCCTTACAGTATGTAGAGTTATTTTCAACATCAACTATAAGTATGTATATTATTAGGTATCAATTTTTTTTTAAGTAAACTTTATAACAATGACGCCAAAAATAGCTAATTGACTTCACCGATTTAGTAAACTTTTATTTTTTTATATAAACTTAGTAATATCTTGTTTCTCATGTAAGTACAAAGGACATGGGTCATTCAATGGCTTACATCTTCTAGCTTTTCATATTAAATTCATTTTACTGTAAGTGTTTTATTGGATTCTTTTAAGTGCTTTTAGTACTTGGAGGGAGATCTATAGGTTACAATACGTTTTATTTAATTACAATTTTAAAAGATGTTTAGGTTAG
Organism: Acanthosepion lycidas; assembly: GCA_963932145.1. Lineage (NCBI taxonomy): Eukaryota > Metazoa > Mollusca > Cephalopoda > Sepiida > Sepiidae > Acanthosepion > Acanthosepion lycidas. Next base: position 83,175,059 of record OZ010582.1, on the reverse strand, counting down.
AATTTCTTTTTATTTAACTACAATTTTAAATACAACTTTAAAATATTTTCTCTGTTAATTTTAATAGACTATGTTTCTTTTTTAAAAATAGTAAATGTATTAGAATTACTTACAGTATGTAAAATTATTTTTACATATCAAGTATAAGTATGTATATTACATTTGTTAAAATTTTTATATTTAAATATTATTTAAGTAAAATTTATGACAATTTCGGTAAAAATAGCTAATTCATTTCTCTGATTTAGTAAACTTTTCTTTTTATACTTAGTAATATATAGTTTCACATGTCTGTACAAAGGACATGGGACATTCAATAGCCTACATCTTATAGCATAGCATCATAATTTCATTTTTCTGTAGGTGTTTTATTGGATTCTTTAAGAATCGGTAGTACTTTGAGAGAGTGGTTTTGGTTAGAATACGTTTTATTTAACTACAATTTTAAAAGATGTTTATGTTAGAATTCGTTTTAACTAAAATTTTAAATACTACTTTAAAGTATTTTCATTGTTATTTTAATAGACTTTTTTTGTAAATGTAATAGAATTACTTACAGTATATAAAATTATATTTTTCCATTAATTATAAGTACGTATATTACTAGGTCACACTTTTTTTAAAATTTATTTTTATTTTTAAATATTATTTAAGGAAAATGTTTGACAATGACGGCATAAAATAGCTATTTCATTTCTCTCATTCAGTAAATTTTTGTTTTTTATAAACTTAGTAATATATAGTTTCTCATGTATGCACAAAGGACATGGGTCATTTAATGACCTACATATTCTAGCTTTTCTTATTAATTTCCATTTTACTGTAGGTGTTTTATTTGATTCTTTTAGGTGCCAGAAGTACTTCGATAGAGATGTTTGATTTTTATATTTATTTAGCCTAAATGAACTTTGATGTTGGCTGAATCTTTTTTTAAACCCATGGCTTGTGCAACCTATATATATATTTTATGTTTTCAGGATTTTCAATTGAAGAGATATTGCATTGGTATACTAATGATTCAGTGCAACATGAAACATGGTTAGAACTCTGTAGCGGAAAAACTATATTTTAAATCAATTAATTTATATATATATATATATATATATATATATATATATATATATATATATATATATATATATATATATATATATATATATATATATATATATATATATATATATATATATATATATATATATATATATATATATATATATATATATATGGGGCACCCCAAGGTGGTGTAATGGTTAGCAAATTTTTCTCGCTAGAACAATTACGAATGAGTAGTGAGTTCGATCCTCACTGGGTGCCCCATACTTTTGGTCTCGTGCTACATCTAAGCTACGCTTGGAAAATATCTCTCTCCCTATCTTTTTCACTCTCTCTATATATATGAATATATATATATATATATATATATATATATATATATATATATATATATATATATATATATAAATATATATATATATACGCACACACACACATATATAAACATATAAATACACATACATATATATACATATATACACACACATGTCCGACAATTATTTTAAGACATTTTTCATTTCATAATGTGTGACGTCATTTGTTTACATTTGGATACGCATCGAATAGATATGAATGTACTTGAAAAAAATCATGGAAAATTCTAGTTTAAAAACAATAAAATTGATCTTGCTAACCGTTCGATCCTCTCTGGCAAAATCGATAAAAGCACGTCAGGCTATATGACGGTTCCGTATAGGATTCAGGTTCGATTCCTATAGGAGGACACACATTTTCTATGAAATTTCTCGGATATTCAGGCCAGTAAATGTTGTTAATACTGTTTATTATAAACAGAGTATTTACTTAAATATTTGTATTTATAAAAAGAACGTTAAACATAAAAAATGTCTTAAAATAATTGTCGGTCTTTGTCCAATTCATTCACACACACACACACACACACACACACACATATATATATATATATATATATATATATATATATATATATATATATATATATATATATATATATATATATATATATATATATATATATACTTTCAATAAGGGCATATGAATATGAAATTTGGCATTACCCAAACTGTTTTATGGCTGCTAGTTTTACTAAAAATAGCTTTATCACACCGAGTCGACTTCATCTCATTCATACATTAGGATGTGAAATGGGTCACTGCAATCTGAATGTGCACTGGAATAGCGCAGAAGATGTCCACTATAATCTAAACAAAGTATGGATAAACAGGATCATTGTTAGTAACAAAGAAAAGAATGCTGACCTGCTATGTAATATCAAAATAGCAATGAATCCTGGGCCATTTCCTCATAGCTTAATAGGGAAAGTCAAGTAATATAGATGTAGATTTACAGAAAAGGATGTTGATAATGCCATGTGTGGAGTATGCAACCAATGGGAAAATGAAATCAAAACGACAATTATACATAAAATATGAAAAAAGACAGATGAAATTAATGTGATATATAAGATAAGAGAGCTTGAAAAATATGATACTCAATTATTAGCGGTAAGAATTGCAGCAAGTAACTTACCTAACAAGCTTGTGTAAATAGATAGAAAATCACAAACTGGGAGAAAAATAAAAGACATAACCAAACTAAAAGCTACAGAGAATAGGAAGTTGTGGAAGACTATGATCTCCCACGGCCCAAATGGACACCGCAGGTTAAAGCAGAATAATAGCGCACGCGACTTAGTCCCAACCATTGAATTTGTTTACAGATTGCGAAATGTATATTCCTTTCATGAAGAAATTATCGAAAACCTTAACATTGTGGATATCTATATATAGAATTCTGTAACTTTCGTTAGTCCGTCCCTCACACTCTCTAAAATAACCATACCGATCGAAACCAAACCTTGGGGTGAAGTGCAAACAGGTAAGGAGGTAAAAAGTACACTTGGTTTTACTAGAGTACGTAAAAACCGTAAAGTAGGGGTTTTGTTATTATTTTTCGAAAAAAATCATCTTATTCAAATTTTATCGATTGGTATGCTAAATTGAACGAAACGTAGTAGAGTTTGTAAATTTCAACAAAAATCTTAATACCCACATACAGGGAAATACAAATAGAAACCACCTATGTATATGTGTGTCTGTGTGTGTCAGTGCGTGTTTGTTATGTATAAGCTGATAATTTCTATCTGATGCGTATTATAAACACTCGAATGTATATATCTACGCTCACTTCAATCCTCACAGGAGGACACACAAAATATTAATGAATTAACTAGAATTCATTATTGATGCCCAGAATCTTAACATTAGACATACAGATGACATAGAATTGATAACAGACTCAGAAAATAATCTATGCGAATTTCTACAGAAGCTAATAAAGGAAAGCATATGTATATGTAATAACTGTAATAAAACGGAATGTAGTGTTGTCAGCAAAAGATAAAACCCGACATGCAAATTACAAAATGGTGATACCAAAAGAAAATAAATTCTTCATGTGCCGTGTCCCTTCGGGATATAAGCGATCATGGCTCTCCACTATCTCCTGTCCTTCGTAACTCTTAATAAATTTTGTCTTTTTGTTATTTCTCCTAAAACTTGTTACGTCATCCATTAACTCAAGTTCTCACAGTCTGTTATTCATTGTTTTCCTCTATTCCTCTTGCCTAAAATCTATCCTGTGGGTATTAGATTTTCTAAGCCTCTTTTCCCATTAAAAGCCCAAGAAATGTCAACTGTCTCTTCCTGATGTTAAGCATAATTTACTACAAAAATTAACTTATCTATGAAGTATTTTAACAGAGAACGGAGTATGAGACACCGAATTCTGAAGGCGAATTGGGAGAGCGAAAGACGCTTTTCAAAAGCTAAGCAAAGTATTAAGAAACAGAAAAATTTCGTTAGGAACAGAAGTTATACTGAAATTTTATGTAATACAAATATCGCGACGCAAATATCTTGACGACTTTCAATCCATCAGCAGCAGCAGCTGTTTATGATTAGATATTGAACAGGAAGCTGTCATATCAAATTTCCGTGTTAGCTGGGACAGATACAGAGTGGATGAATGTCGACATATTCACTATTAACAATAACTATAGCAACAGTTATAATTTTGAAATGTAACAAGAAACAAGAAAATTTCATGAGAAAAAAGAAAAACTGCTCTACTGCTGTGTAATATCAATCCTCCTTTATGGCAGTGAATGCTGGACAATTTCCACACAGATGACGAGGAGAGTCGAGGTAATATATATTGCGGTCCTACAGAAGGATGCTGACAATATCATGAAATTAACACGTGAATATCTTCAAAATTAAGCAGATATGAAAATACACACATACACACACACACACATAAACATTAAATATGTATATAGTAAGTGTAATATTAACTGTTTCCACATAAGGAAAAATAGGGCATTTATTGATTGTACAGACAGTACTACTGCCGGTTGAAATTTATAAAAGAGTTCTGTTAAAGCAATTTGTCAGAAAAATAGGTTTCTCAAGTCCAGTAGCTGTTATCGCTCTTTTCGGTAATGAAGGGGTTTCCTTCCTAACCTTTTATTGGGAGTACGGTGGAAGGTCTGTATCTTACATGTGATATTCATTTTTGTTGTTACTGTTATATATATATATATATATATATGTGTGTGTGTGTATACACATATGCGCGCGCACACACACATACACACACATGAACACACACACACATATATCTATACATATATATATATATATATATATATATATATATATATATGATAAAATATAGTTTTATGGTATGCTATATTTATGGGATAGAGTGCTCAATATCCGGGTTAGAGAGTATGTAAATATTAAAGTGGACATTTAAGTCAACATTTAGAAGCGACAGTCTGTTTCATGCTAAATGCAATCGTTTGGCCATGATTTCAATGTCCACTATATATATATATATATATATATATATATATATATATATATATATATATATATATATATATATATATATTCATCTGCCTATATATACGGACATAAAATTGTACACTTTATGGTAATTGTAAATTTCACAATTTGATAATTTTTCTCTCTCTCATATATGCATATATATATATATATATATATATATATATATATATATATATATATTATGTAGTGACTTATGCATGATTATACATAGCATTGTATAGTCCTATCATCCGAGTCGTATGTATGCGTAGTGTGTATATTTAAACATCTCTATAGAGGTACAAGCAGGCTACTTATATGCTCACCATGAATATGTATAACAGTCTAAAACCACATCCAGCAGAACACGCCTCCGAATTATTCAGCCTACGCATGCGCAGCTCAACCAACCGTATTGAAAGCTTATTCATTAAGAAATCAACTGAACGTTAAGGGAGGTAATTCTTCTGAATTTGTTTCCGAGCTTTTTTTTTTACTTTATTTTTACTCAATTTCTTACGCCTTTTATTTTCTATTTTCATTTTCCCTCTTGCAAATATCACGAGTTTGTCAACAAGAGTGGTATTCCTTTTCTCTTTTTTTAATCTTTTGTTTCTAATATCGGAAAATACAAAACATTAAATAACTTTAAAGAAATGAATTCTTTTTAATAAGAAACCAGTTTTGTTTATTTAATTTATCAGAAAACGGACTGTAGTGTAATGGTTAGGATATTGGGATTGAAACAGTAAGGTGGAGGGTTCAATTAACTTTTCATTTGTGTATGAGAGATCAGTTACGTCGGGAACACATTCACACGTCTGCTCGATCAATGCCTTTACTCTCATAAGAAGAGAAGCCTTAAATAGGGTGTAACACAAGGGATTCGTAGAGAATAATGGTCACCGCCTAGAAGAGTGACGCATTTACACAAGCTACAATGTTGATAGCAGGCACGGGGGAAAAAAACTACAAAAACTCCTACAGAACCTAACGAAGGAAAGCGAGAAGAAAGGACTAAATATAAACAAGAATACAGAATTCATGATTGTCAGCTCAGAATGTAAATTACAAATCAGATATACCATAATCGAATCAGTACAAAAATTTAAATATTTAGGAAGTGCTTTGACAGAAGACGCAAAGTGCGACATTGAATTCCAAAGACGTATTGGGATAGCCAAAGATGCATTCCCAAAGCTAAACAGAGTATTAAGAGACGGAAAAATCTTCGTTAGAAACAAAGAAAAGAGTCTGAAATGTTAGGCTACATCTTTCCTCCTACATGACAGTGAATGCTGGGCAATCTCCTCAAAGATGAAGAAGAGGAAATGTGGCTCTACAGATGGATGTTGAGAATGTCATGGACCGAACAAGTGATCAACGACAATGGTTTGAAAAAAAAAGTAAACAAAAAGGAAACTTATACTTAAACATCCGAGACAAATGAAATTCCTGTGGCACATAATGAGGACGGAGGCTTGGAAAATCCGATACTCACAGGACAGTTTGCAGGAAGGTGGAACAGAGGAACGTAACGCATAACATACTTATTGAACTTGAATAAGTGGATGGCAGAACAGAATTTTAACAAAAAGATAAAATTTATTAAGAGCTACAAAAGAAAGGATATTGTGGAGAGCCATAATCGCCTACATCCTGAGGTTAATTAGGTTAATCGCTGTTCACATCTGCCTCTCTTGCCTTCAATGTATATTACAATTCAGTAAATTTTTCACGTTATTTTCGTTACTGGAACGGTCTTTTTTATGACATATGTGGGCGTTCATAGCTCTCCATAACTTCCTATCCTTTCTCTCTCTTTATAATCTTTATCTTTTTACTATTATTAAACTAGGAAATTAGATCCTCATTAATTATCCAACACTTGCGCTGTATCTGTGTATATTTGCTTAAGGACACATGGCAGTGGCTAAAGGGGTTGATTAGATCCAGTGACATGTCCAAAAGAGTGTGAGTTCAATACACGGTTAAGGCAGTGGAGAACTTGGAGATGAGAATAAACAGGAAATAACTGATAACTGACATCCATTAAACATGGCACGTGGAACTAGAAGAGTCTACCCCAGTGAGCGAAATAAAGGGTTCAGTTCGACATTCCAACCACCTGAAGAAGGCCGGTGTGTACAACGGCCGAAAAGTTGTGATAAATATGGCGACAAAGATGAGAACAATATTCCTAATAATGTGAATAGTGCACTTTGCTGTAGGAAAAAAAATTTAATTCCATTTTCTTTCAGGACGTAAGTGACCATAATTTTTTTCATAGATTCATTTTTCTTTATTATCTGTGAATTACAATCCATGAAAATGGTTGTAAGATTTTTTTTTTCTTTTGTTGCCTTATTCACGGTTCGGAGTTCAGCTCTTATAGATTTGTTGATAGCCAAGGCTGGAAAGACCATTTTCTAGATAAATAGAACTTTCAAAGACTTATCTATCGTGTCATTGGGCTTTATTTACTGTTAACGTTGTATTTCCTAATATTGAGCTCTTTTTTTTTTGAAAACCACCTCGCCTTAAATGCATTACTCTTCAGTAATCTACTTTTTGTGGGCATAAAAATCTTTGCAATAATTATTGATGAATAATTTTCTATATAGATTACCTCGCCAACAGTTGAAATGGCCTATTATTTAAATGAAACTGTTAATCGTTTTTAAAATCCAACAGACCCTTTCGAATTTTATGAAATTTACCCTTTCAATTACCACGTACCTTGATGACTTGCTTTGTCATTGTTATAATACAATGATTAGTTGAGCAAACGCGATAGCTTTAGTTATTAGGCAAAACAATATTTGATAATGATGTTATTGCCTAGACCAGTAGTTCCCAAACTTCTTTTGATTGGCACCCCCTTGCGTACCAACATACAACCCTAACGTATAGACACAACCCTAACGCCCCACCCAATGTCTATTCAACCTTTATTGTTGGTGTTAGTATTGCATGACAACTTAGTATCATAGTATTTTGCATAATATTTGTTATATAAATGTGATACACTGTAAATTGACGTCAAGATGCGCTTCAGGTACAATGTGTGTCGTACATGTTATGGTTCAGATGCGCTACTCCACCCTCTGGGTACCCAATTTTTTTTTTCTTGCGATGGCCTCTGGGGTTACCGCCTATTTTAGGAATCTCTGGCCTAGGCAGCAGCGGCCAAAAGAGAAAGGGGAACTACTTAAAATGACTGGTCCACTGAATAAATGAAATAGAATAATTTCTGAAATCATTTTAGCAGATTTACGTTGATTAAAACTTCCTAAGACAGAATCGAATTTATTATTATTATTATTATTATTATTATTATTATTTAAGAAGGTTCATAATATAAATACAATATAAAACCGATCTTTCATTTCTTAAAGAGTTATTTGTATTTTCATTTTATTGAAAATATAAAACTTAATAGTGTACTATGTCATTGATAAATGCGTACTACAGATGCACTTCTTCACCAAATCGTAACAGTATGCAGTTATCAATGACGTAAACACAATTTCACACTTGGCATTTAAAAAGTGTTAAATAAAAAGTACCGATAACTCCCCTGCACACAAGTCGCTAGTGGACCTCTGGTGACAGCCATTGGCGGGCCACCAGTGGGCCTCTGGCAGTCCGCCAGTAATAACATTGCCGAGGCGAGCAAGGCGGCGGTCCGACTGCTGGCCACCAGCGGTAAACGCTAGTCGCATGCCACCCAGTGGCAGATTTGTGTTTTGTGAGGCGAGAGATCAATTTGACACTGCATTCATATTCCGAACAGCCTCTGTCTAAAATATTTTTTTTTTAAATCTATATTTTTCGATTCTAACAGATATAGTGACTTGAGGGAACTGATGCTAATCAACAAAAAATATTCCTCTCCCGAAATTTTCGGAGAATGCAATAAGCCAGTATAAAAAATACCACTTGGAGAAACGAGCTGCATATTTATTAGTATGTAGGGATTACCCTTATCTCGTCTGTCAAGACGCACGCTAATTGACGCTGGACAGCATTACAAAACAGCATAACCCATTCCCCTCTATCTTTCGCGCCCTTTTGTCTTTAATTCCATACCCAGAATATTGCTTCTGCATATGGTCCGGTGCTCCTGCTATATATTTAGAGATCCTTGATAAAATCCAAAAAATCAATAATATTATTAGTCCCGGCCTGGCGTCTCGGCTTCAGTCCCTTTCCCACCGCCGTAAAGTTGTTTCCCTTTTCTATAAATACTTGACGGTAATTGTCCGGATGAGCTCTAAGCTATAATATGTAGGCTTTATCAGTACTAGATTGGCAACTAGGTCTCATTAATTTACAGGTGAATTGGCTAGATGTAACCGTAACAGTTTCTTTTCTAGCATTTCACGGATGTAAAACTCTCTTCCGGCTCCATGCTCTCCGGCCAACATTGATCTTGAAAAATTTAAATGCAATGTCAATCGTTATCTGCTGATTACTCTTCTGTTGTTTTCACTCCTTTCTAATGTTTCTGCTTTTTTAATTCTTTCAAACATTCTAACCCCCCTTGTGTCTTAGTGGCTTTATTGCCTCACACGCAAGCCAACTATCAGCCACTGGGGGTTGGGGGTATGCCACTAGCGTTTACCACTGGTAGCCTGCTGTCGGACCGCCGGCGTGTTCATCTCGGCAGTGTTACCACTGGCGGATCGCTAGAGGCTCACCGGTGGCTGCCATCGTCGACTCGCCAGTGGGCCACTAGCGACTTGCCTGTAGGGTTGTATGGGGCGAATTCGATTTAAAAAAAAAAAGATCTTTCCCACTGGGGAGCACCTGCTAGATTTCACACATTCCCTAACAGCAAAGCCTTAAATGCATTCTCTCTTTTCAGATTCCTTGGTACGCACTAGTATATTTACCCTGTTCTGATATTGGTATTTATCGCATAAAATATATATATGCAACATTGGTCATTTTCTTTGAAAGTTCGTAACCTCAAGCTCGTGCTATACAAACCACATACGACCACAACTACTGCAAATACGTTCTGTAAAGATGATAACCCTGTTTTCTGATCCTCGGAAAGATTCAGTCAGTCAGTTATGTGCCATGGGTGATACACGCTTAGGCGATCATGTATCTTTCGATACATCACTGACGAGGCAGAGTTTTTCCCGCAGTAGGTTGTCATTTCTTTCTGCGATAGAAATATTTTAGTATTATGTAGGAGGTATTTCTGGCGCACAATGTACTAGTCAAATTTCTGCCGCTATAAGAATCATGAATTGTGTTTTGCTTTTGAATGATCTGCTTAAACGTCACTTAACGTAGCAGATCTCGCAAGACGAGATCAGTCAATCAGTTATGTGCCATGCGTGATACACGCTTAGGCGATCATGTATCTTTCGATACATGACTGACGAGGCAGATTTTTTCCTGACATTTCTTTCTGCGGTAGACCAGTTGCCATCTAAGGCTATAGAACCCGGTCTGTCCTGCTATTTGCCCATAGCTGTGGAGAGAAGAAGAGAATTCATACCTTTCCTAAGGGTATTGGAACGTAAGTGACTGTAATGGATTCGACTGGAATTCGAACTCGGCTCTCCGATTCCTCATTACTCCCTTAATCTACCGTGCCTACTGGATAAAATCTACACCTGAAGACGTTCGAAGAATCCATCATCCGAAACATAGTTCTCAAAACAAAACAAAAAAAAAATACTCGTTCCCTTGTCTTCTGTAGTACAGATGCCAGATCAGGCACACTTGTTCAACACATACAGAGCCTACTTGTGGTGTGTATTGTAGTTATTCTGAAGCAACCATATTTAGTTTCTGGAAGGAAACGCTTAATCTGGAATAATCACAAGTTTGAATGGTTTTGTAGTGATAGGGTAGTAGGTTAAAATGTGTGTTGCTGTCATCAAGAGGTGAGTTCAATCCCTGGATCGGGTAGTGAATTAATATACACTGGTTCAGCATGAATGGGAAAGAACTGGTATGATGAGTAAAATAAAAATAAGTAATATCCTATATTAACAAAACAATGGATGTTTGAATATGGACAGATGATCAGTCAGTTATGTGCCATACGTGATACACGCTTAGGCGATCATGTATCTTTCGACACATGACTGACGAGGCAGTTTTTTTTTCCCGCATTAGGTTGCCATTTCTTTCTGCGGTAGTCTAGTTGTCATCCAGGGCTATAGAACCCGGTCTCTCCTGCTATTTATCCATAGTTTGGAGGAGAAGATGATTCATACCTTTCTCAAGGTACGTAAATGTAATGGATTCATACCTTTTCCCAACGTAAGTGAATGTAATGGATTCGAGTGGAATTCGTACCCGCCTCTCTGATTCCTCAGTCCGAGCCGCTATCTGGTACTTCACTGGGGCCTCCTCTCGGAAAGATTATTCTGAAAGCAAGGATGTTCTTTTGTTTGTCTTTCGGTTTAGGTACTTTCAAAATAAGGGTCTTCTCGGAAAGATTACTATTATGAAAAAAGTATTATTTCGAAGCTAACTAAATAAAGCAAAAAGAGAACCGAAAGAACGTCCTTGATTCCAACCTCATCATCATCTCCCACCTGTAGGCCATAGACAGTCTCGGTGTATTAACATCCGCCAGGCTGTAAGCAATTGCGAAGCAAACTCACCATAACAGCCTGCACGAAAAAAAGATATAAGCGAAATAAACATCGTCCAAGCAGTGTTTTTCTCCAAACCTGATATATTCCTATACATACTGCGGAAGGTCCTACCTTTCTCACATCAGTCACACTGGCCAAGAGGACAAAATTGATCTGATCAATTCATTTTCATTACTGAAGAAACTGCCAACAAGTTACCCAATAAATAATTAACTCAAAGCATAAGAACAACAAAAAAGAAAGTATTATAGATTTGTTTTTTTTTAATAAAATGCAAGCGAATCTCGGATATAAAGTTTGTTCTTGACAAAAAACAATCTCCAAAACCTGAGAATAATGCCAAAATAAAAGAGGAAAGCATTTATCCGGAAAAAAATTATCCGGAAAATATTTATCCGAAAGCATTTATCCGGAAAAGATACATCCGGGAAGCATTTATCCGGAAAATGTTTATCCGGAAAACATTTATCCGGAAAGCATTTATCCGGAAAACATTTATCCGGAAAGCATTTATCCGGAAAACATTTATCCGAAAGCATTTATATAGAAAACATTTATCCGAAAAGCATTTATCCGAAAAACATTTATCCGGAAAGCATTTATCCGAAAGCATTTATCCGGAAAACATTCATCCGAAAAGCATTTATCCGGAAAACATTTATCCGGAAAGCATTTATCCGGAAAACATTTATATGGAAAACATTTCTCTGGAAAGAATTTATCCAGAAAATATTTATCCGAAAGCATTTATCCGGAAAACATTCATCCGAAAAGCATTTATCCGGAAAGCATTTATATGGAAAGCATTTATCTTTTACTAAATAAAAGAAAACGTTGTTTCATCAAACTGCATCTTATCCTGAAACATATTTCACCAAATATATCATATTCCTAATGTGCAACATTAAATAACATTTTATTTAGATTCGCTTGCGTTATTGGAAAAAGATTAAATTATCTTTTGCAGAACTCACGTATATCAAATAGGCATTTGCTTTAAGCATCTCTTTAAAGATAATTTCTTTAAAAGATATTAATTTGAAACTCATTTTCTAAAAAACAGATTTCGAATGGTAATTTCATCCGAAATTTAAGAAAAAAAAAATTAATCCCAATCCCTAAACAATTTAAAGACATCTGCTCCAAGCTAATTTCTTTAAAATAATTTTCTTCAAATGATATTTCTTTTTGAAATTTATTTTCTTAAAAACATAATAAATCGACATTAATCTACGAGACGAGTAACCAGGAACAAAATTCAGAATTTAAGTTAAAATGTACTTAGGTGAATCTACACACAAAAATACAAAAAATAAAATAAGCCTGGAATAAACAGAAACATTCCTAACATCGAAAAGCTGAAGAATATCCGAAGATTTCATTAAGTTAAGAATTTTTCTGCTAATTCTGTCGAATATCTTAAAACACTTATTAATTTTCGTTCTTACTTAGTTTCATCTGTAAGAAAAATAAGATGAAAGTAAATACCACTGTTAATAATAATGTTGGATAATACTTTATTTAATAGAAAATAAAATACATCGACTAAAATAATGAAATAATTTTGCTACTTTCATTTTCAAGCACATTATATTAAAAACATTTTCACATTCTATAATTTAAAGGCTTCCTTTCAATTCTTTTTCTTCATTTTCTGTGAAAATTGCTGAAGATTCATTAGCGTTACTTTGAGTTAAATAAAAATGTAAACTTATTTTAATTTCCCAAACACATCGTAATTAGATCAGTATCTTATAAAATGTATTTCCATAAATATTTCTCTGGAAATGTTATTTACAAGTCTTTTCTTCTGTGGCATAATTTCCCAAACTTGCTACAAAATTCATATGACTCTCTCTTCCCAATTATTTTGTCTATGTTCTTTAAATTGCTTTTATTTATTTCCAAATTATTCTTTCTTTTTAAGATCTTTACACGAACACTTTACCTAAAATATTTTCGATTGAATTTAATTTACATCTTCGTGTATCGTCACATTAAAATATATTTTGTAATTTTATCTTAAAAAAAAATTACACCTGGAATATAGGGGAATATTTTCCGCGTTAAATATTGAAATGTATATTGAAATACTGAAATTCTCTGTCTCTATCCTAAAATATTAAGTTGGTGCAAAAATAATTTCGTTTTCTCACATAGTAACATATGTTAGAAAACGAAATTATTTTTGCACCAACCTAATATATTTTTCTAAAAAAAAAAGCTCTCATTGAATTTATTTGGACTAAAATTCTAATAAAATTATTTATAATTGTAGGGAAATCTGCTTTCAGGGAGTTATTTAAAACCATATTTTCATAAGCATTTCTTTTTTTTATCTATTCAGAAAAATAATTAAATCGCTTTTGAAACACGTTTTTGTGTTATATAGTTCTGTTATTTAAAAAAATCTCCATATATCTTTCTTCCATTTTGATTTTGCTACACTAAATGAGGAAAGTGGGCTTGCAAAGATAAATTAAAGGTGAGAGAGACAAAAACGCATAACCTACCTGGCGAGCTTGAGAGAAGGATGGTGGAGCAGGGTTTTTGGAGAGATGGCAAAAATATAAGTTATTAAGTGCTAAAGAAAAACAAGAAATAATGGCGAGCCATTATCGCTAACGTTCCGAATTGACACGACACATATGACTATTTGATGTAACTAGTATATTTTGTGAAAATTATATGCAAAAATAATGACGTAATAATGTCGTTTTTTGACGTTAAAAATACGTAAAAAAACGACATTATTACGTCATTATTTTTGCACCAACCTAATATATAAACACACTTTATAAACTATATTACAGGAGTTCATTCTCCGTCTGTCACACATTGTCTGCGCCATTGCCAAGAACATGAATATGTCTGTATTACTGTCAAGATTACATGCTGCTATTTGAATATGGCGATTATTATTCAATTGAATGCCTTCTCGCTTATAGTGAGAATCAAATTTTTCTGATACGTCTCATGAGACTTCGCCAAAGTGAGACGCTTCGTAAGTCGAGAAAATCACAACTCCAAAACTCAACTCATGTTATGAGAACACCCAACGCGCCAACATTGGCAAGAAATAAGCTTGCATTCTGCGCCGAATTTTTAAAATTGGTTTATATTTAATCCTGAATACGACTGCAAAAAGGATTTGCTTATTTTTTCGCAACAAGTGTCTGTTTTTTAATATAATCTCTACCATGACTAATGCGCTTAATTCGGTCGTGAAGATATATATATATATATATATATATATATATAGCAATTTCCCCTTTAATGCACAAGTTTTTGTTGTTTTAATTGTTTGTTTTTTTTTGTCTTTTTTCCCTGGCCGAAGAACCTGGTTAGTTTATAAGATGAAAAATCGCCTAGGAATACCAGGTTTAGATAGTTTTTAATCACTTAACCCCAAGCAAAGCTGTAAAAACCGCTAACATGCAAATATTTATTAAAAGTGAAAAAAACAGGGCTTTAATAAAGCCGATGGAACACGTTAGCCTGGGAGAAGAGTCCATCTCGGAGAAAAATCTGTTTTCAAATTTTGGATCTATTCCAGTTATAATTAGTCAAAAACTTCAAGGGTAAAACCTCGGATAAATCTGAGAGCTGAGTTTCGAAGACGGTTAGACATTGCATCCAACTTCGTTGTGACAACTCCCATGACGACGTGTGCCAATCAGTATCGACCCTTACTCTTCACTTCGACGACTGTTTTGGCGTGGATAAGGGGAATGTGCTGCCTAGCTAACTGTCGATCTCCTGTAAAAATCCTGTTTAGGCCTTCGCCCTGGGAATGATACTTCAGCGTCACCTCATTGTAGCAGCAAAACACGTAAAGAAGCATGCAAGTATGTGTGCGTGTGCGCCGGCAATCGCGCGTATGTGTACATTAAATGCTACAAGCACATGTATGTCACTCACGTAGAATATTCATATGGATGCTTCTGTCATGCTGGTATGAATGTGCAAATGTCTATATTGAATGTAAGTGACTTACATTTGCTTATATCATCTAATGTACACATACGCACACACACACACACACACATGCACAGACAATTTGACTGAGTTTAAAATAAGGCATTGGAATAATGCGCTTCCCTCCCACAAGATCTGGACCATCTGGGTTAGCAATAAAATAATTAAACTGAATTCAAAATAATAATAAAAAAACTTAATTTTTAAAACCATAAATAAATCAGATACCGTATACACTCAAGTATCGTACGAGTTTTTATAGTCAGTGATTTACGAAAAAAATTAGAGGTACCCCCCTCCCCCAGACTGATAACATCAGGGAGTCTAGATACTGACAAATAAAACGCGGTGATATTCGAACCAGGGTCTCATGGTCAGAAAGCGAACTTTCTAACTATTCGGCCACCCACCCATATTTTTACGACATACAGTAATATTATCAATAGCAATCACCAAAAGTAAGGAACATTATAAAAGCCTATCACACTATTCATATATAGATTATACACAAATTATTACGGTACATGCTCAGAAATTGGGGTCGCATTATACACGAGCTATATGAAAACAAATAAGTTTTTCACAAAATAATTCAAAAGCCGCACTAAATATTTTGTCAAGAACCTCAAGAGGAGTAGGACGTGCGTGGTGGTGGAATGGATATCGGCTCGGAGCGAGAACTTACGCACAAATACCCATGAGAAAACTATGTATCCATCTCTTCTCCTCCTATGGGTTGAATAGCAGGACAGACTGAGCTCTTTAACTTTGGTTGGCAACCAGTCTACCGGAGGAAGAATTGGCAACCCACAGCGGGAAAAATCTGCCTTGTCAGTCAAGTATCAAAAGATGGAAAGATTCAAAAAAAAATTTCGATTGAAGATGGAACAGAGCTTACTTTAGTTCAATTTAATTCAAATAATTATATTGAATTTTGTCGACTCTTGTTTTGAAACATGAGAACTCTTATGTAGCGTGTTGGAATCATATTTTTAAATAAATAATTATATTTATGCTCTACTTTTGTATCGAGCACTATTTTTTAAAAATAATAACTAAAATACTAAAGAACTTTGGATTATTTACCTAACGAGTTCTTTCCTATTTTCTATATATTTTTCATATATATATATATATATATATATATATATATATATATATATATATATATATATATATATATATATATATATATATGTATGTATTGTCTATCAGAATGTGCGTTGTGGTGTAATGGATATCGGCACGGAGAGCCGAGTTCGAATTTCAGTCGAGTTCATTAGATTCACTCACGCACAAATACCCTTGAGAAAGGTATAAATCCATATCTTCTCTCCCCCCAGCTATGGGTTTAATAATAGGGCAGATTAGTTTTTATTTAACTTTAAGTGGCAACCAGTCTACCGAAGAAAAAAAATGGCAACCTACTGTGGGGAAAAAAAATTGCCAGGTCAGTCATGTATCGAAAGATACATGATCGCCCAACCGTGTATCACGTATGACACTCAACTGATCTCACACTCTTTGGGTTCTGTCACTGGATCTAATCCACTGTGCCATGTGTCCTTGAGGACATCTGTGTATGAATTTCTATGTATTATAAACCTAATGTCTTCAGCAACCGTTTTTACCAGTGTTCATATTGCAATTTTTGCTGTTATCATCACATGTTTTTACCAGAGCTCATATTGCAACTTTGTTGCTTTTGCACTAATATATTTTACGTCAGTCATTTAACTAAAATACACATACGCACATACAATGTCAAAGAAATTTACATGGGAATGTGTGCCGCGGGGACAAAATTCCCTTTCTGTTTAGCAACAACCCCTGCCTAACAAGAGAAAATTATAAACCAAAATGTACGTCCCGTTAAAATCATTTTTATGATTCCTGCGTTTAAACTGAAAATATTTCATAATAAATGTAGTATTCTAAATGGACGAAAAATTTAACTCATTGTCGCCTAAGCGTCAGGTACAGGACGAGTGTTTCATAAAATGGTTTATTGAGTAATAAAAATGAACTCAAACATATATTTAATAACACTGCAAATCTTTCTCGTTCTGTATATTCTATCCAAAACACAATTTTAAGTGTTTAAATTGATTTTTGAAAGGTACGTTATAAGATACAAATATTAAAATGTCATCATTATTTGCGCATGGAATCTCTAGGGCTTAAACGCACAATTATGAAAGCAACTTGGGCGATATGCTATTTGAAACGACATAAATATTTTAAACAGAAGGGTCCAGATACCTGCTCATGTTGTAATAACGTTAATTAAAATGTTATATTATGATATAATGAAAATACAATTCTTTTCAGTTGATGGTCCTGAAATGAGAAAATAATCAACTAGTCGGCAATTCCTTATTAAATGATTTTTTTATACATACATACATACATATATATATATATATATATATATATATATATATATATATATATATATATATATATATATATATATATATTGATATATATAGATATATATGGTTGGATAGATGTGAGTTTGTGACCCTGGGTTTCACGCTTTTGCGATCGTCAGACAAACTGATTAATTTTTTTTAAATTTTTTAAAAATTAATCAGCTCAATATCAGAGATAGAGCTAACATATTTGGTTGGATACATGTGAGTTTGTGACCCTGGGTTTCACGCTTTTTTTTTTAAATTAATCAGTTTGTCTGACGATCGCAAAGCCTGAAACCCAGGGTCACAAACTCACATCTATCCAACCAAATATGTTAGCTCTATCTCTGATGTTGAGCGCTTTCTAATAAGTACCGCGCATATAATATATAAATAATTATATATATATATATATATATATATATATATATATATATATATTTTCATATTTATATACACACACATTTCACACACACACACACACACACACATATATATATATATATATATATATATATATATATATATATATATATATATATATTCATTTGCAGAATTTAATCACTTAACTGAGTGGTGTTGGTTCACGCATGCCTACTACGTAGTTTTGTAAGCACATCAATTTCTATATTTTGTCATATTTATGGGTGGTTTGGTGTAATTTGATTTACATTTATTTTTTATAGGTGTGTGGTTTTTCACTTAATAAATGTGGCTATTATTTAAAATGGTATGGAGTTTCTTGGTGTTTATCTGCTTCGTATTTTGCTGACTTCATTTTGACTATATTTTTACTTGTGGGATTGGTTCTTTTTTACTATATTAGTTTATTATTATTGTGTTGATGTCTATGCCCGCTTTGTTTTTTTTAGACGTGGCTAGGTTTTTGATATTGCGTGTATGTGTATGGGTGTTTGTGCGTAAGTGTTTCTGTTTGTGTATGTGTATACTATTTATCTGTTTTTTTATTTGTGTTTGAGCCGCTATATGTTAAAAGTTATTGTTTATATTGGTATTTAAATTACAAAGTAGATATTTTATTTGAATGTCTGTATTTCCCCATTATTGCTTTTTTCTTGCTTAATATTTGGCTTTGTTTTCAAATGTAACTATTGTTAATTGATATTCTTGGCATAGTTTACAGTTTCCACTATTGCTCTTAGGTGTGAGTGCTCTTTTTATGAATCCCATTTGATTCTCGTAGTGTTATTATATATAAACACGCGCACGCACACGCGCACACACACACTCATATATATATATATATATATATATATATATATATATATATATACATATATGGGGGTGTGTATATATATATGTATGAATGTAAAGAAAAAAGAAATTCTAAAAAGAATTTATTATAGTTTCACAGCGAAAACGGTAGAGTGCTTCTGAAGATTGCGCGCAACGTATGAAACTGACACACACACACACACACGCACACACATATATATATATATATATATATATATACGGGAGTATGTACCTTGGTGTTTGAGTTGTAAAATAGGTACTTCCTTGGATGATTAACGCACAACAAATTGGCTTACTTGCATGTGTGTTCTGATAATGAAATACAGAGAAACAACTAAAATAGGTTCAGAAAGTGTCCCATGATGTTGGTTTTTAGGAAGGTAAGTGGGGTAACTCCCTAATATATATATATATATATATATATATATATATATATATATATATATATATATGTGTGTGTGTGTGTGTGTGTGTGTGTGTGTGTGTGAATATAAAATGTATATATATGTAGTATAAATATAATATATATGTATACATGTCATATATATATGTTACATATATGCATTATATATATTATAAATATATTTTATATATATATATATATATATATATATATATATATATATATATATATATATATATATATATATATAAGACATATATATATATATTAGTTTGGTGAAAAAATAATATCGTTTTTTGACATTAAATATACGTCAAAAAACGATATTATTTTTGCCCCAACCTAATATATATATATATATATATATATATATATATATATATATATATATATATATACATAAATATATTATATATTAAATATATATATATATATATATATATATATATATATATATATATTACGTATGATATGTATATTATATTTATTATATTGAATATGTATATTTATTATATAGATATAGATATACATGTATATTATATATATACATTATATGTGCATTATTATATATACATATAATAATATCAAATGAATATATTAAATATATATATATTTATATATGCATATATATATATATATATAAAGAAATAGGTATTACTTAGGTATATTATTCAAATATTTTGTATATATGTAGACATATTATATTTACATTTTCTATATATATTATATATATTATATAAATATAAGCCTATATTAGATATATACTATATATATGTATGTTTTATGTATATTATATATATGTTATATAATATAACATACTTTACTATATTCCTATTTTATATTTTGATCAATCTCTCTTCTATACAGAAGCAGAATGAAATAGAATGTAAGAAAATACAAAGTAAAATGTGCAAACCATTAATTGAGAACTACAAGAAGTTGATTGCCGTAGAAGTGAATAATCGCTATTTTATAAAGTGTTAAATGAAGATTTTGTATTTTTTTTGTACACTACGATATCAATATTTTTTTCTGTTTTCTAGGTATATTTAGATATAAAACATTTATTATACTATTAATTATACGGAAAGTATGTTTATGAATTAATTAGAAATACAATAAATTAAAAAATCGTGCGTGTATGAATATTTGTTCCCCTTCCACTGCTCTATATCTATTATACATATCTATCTATCTATCTATCTATCTATCTATCTATCTATATATATATATATATATATATATATATATATATAATATATATATATATATATATATATATATATATATATATATAAATAAATAAATATATATATATATATATATATATATTATAAATTAATTGATTTAAAATATGTTTTTTTCGCTACACAGTTCTAACCATGTTTCAAAAATGGAAGCTAAAAGGCCCCGAATTTAATTTTGTAATTAAATTAAAGACATTAGTTCCATTTCATCCTCAAGCGAATTTTGAAGTAACTTTTAAAATTACTGGGTTTTAAAGACACAGTTTAAATTACTAGGTTTTAAAGACACAGCTAAAATCATAATTCACGTTTCCAAGGTTACAGATAAATCCACTTTCACTAGACAAGTGGTGTCTGCGTGTTCATTATGTCTGTATTTTGATGTATCAGTTATTAGTTACGTTTTGGTAGGGGGTAGGGATGTATTTTTCAATGAAATCTAACATCCGTTAAATGCATGTCGTCTGGATTTTTAAAAATTTTATTGTTAACGGCAAAAATTCTTGCGTCATTTTTTTCTATTTGTATATATAAAGATTTTGGGGGGTGTTTAGGTTAGAATACGTTTTATTTAACTACAATTTGAAATATTTTCACTTTTAATTTTTAATTTTTGATACACTATATTTCTTTTAAGAACAATTAAATGTAATTAGAATCCTTTACAGCATGTAGAATTATTTTCACATCAAGTATAAGTATGTAAATTATTAGGTTACCATTTTTTTTTTTAATATTATTTATTAGGTTAGTGCAAAAATAATGTCGTTTTCTCACATAGTAACATATGTGAGAAAACAACATTATTTTTTCACCAACCTAATAAGTAAAACTTCTGACAATGACGGCAAAAATAGCTACTTAATTTCACTGATTTAGTAAACTATTATTTTTTAAATAAACCTAGTAATATATTGTTTCTCATGTAAGTACAAAGGACATGGGTCATTCAAAAGCTTACATTTTCTAGAATTACATATTAATTTCATTTTACTGTAGGTGTTTTATTGGATTCTTTTAATTGCGTGTAGTGCTAAGAGGGAGGTCTTTAGGTTAAAAAACGTTTTATTTAATTACAATTTAAAAGAAGTTTAGGTTAGAATTCATTTTATTTAACTCCAATCTTAATTACAACTTTAAAATATTTTCATTGTTAGTTTTAATAGACTATATTTCTTTTAATAGAAGTAAATGTATTAGAATTACTTACAGTAAGTAAAATTATTTTTCTACATCAAGTATATGTATATTACGATTTTTAAAATTTTATATTTAAATATTACTTAAGTAAAATTTATGGCACTTATGGCAAAAATAGCTAATTCATTTCTCTGATTTAGTAAACTTTATTTATTTATTATGTTTTATATATATATAAACTTAGTAATATATAGTTTCACATGTATGTACAAAGGACATGGGTCATTTAATGGCCTACATCTTCTAGCTTTTCGTCATAATTTCATTTTTCAGTAGGTGTTTTATTGGATTCATTTAAGTGCCGGTAGTACATTTTGAGAGGTGTTTAGGTTAGAATACTTTTATTTAACTACAATTTTAAAAGATGTTTAGGTTAGAATTCGTTTTAACTACAATTTTAAATACAACTTTAAAATATTTTCACTGTTATTTTAATAGACTATTTTTTTTTTATTTAAAGAAAAACAAGTAAATGTAATAAAATTAATTACAGTATATAAAATTATTTTTTCATGTTAAATATAAGTATGTATATTACCTGATCGCACTTTTTAAATTTATTTTTATTTTTAAATATTATTTAAGGAAAATTTTTGGCAATGACGGCATAAAATAGCTATTTCATTTCTCTGATTCAGTAATTTTTTATTTTTTATAAACTTAGTAATATATAGTTTCTCATGTATGCACAAAGGACATGAGTCATTTAATGACCTACATGTTCTAGCTTTTCTTATCACTTCCATTTTACTGTAGGAGTTTTATTTTATTCTTTTAGGTGCCATAAGTATTTCGATAGAGATGTTTGATCTTTATATTTATTTAGTCTAAATAAACTTTGATGTTGGTTGAATTTTTTTTTTTTTTTGAACTCATGGCTAGTGCAACCTATATATATATTTATGTTTTCGGGACTTTCAATCGAAATTTGCATTGGTATACTAACGATTCAGTGCGACATTTATTTTGTAGAGGGAAATTATGAGGGATTTACAGTTACATAATTTTTGTTTATTTTGATCAGTTTTTATTTTTATTTCTCCATTGTCTAATTTTTTTTGATTTTGGTATAAGTGTTTATTTAAGATATTAGCATTATGGTTCTTAATATTTTTTTTCGAAGTTTTCCGTACAGCTGTAACTCAAGTTTAGTATGTTTTTATTGAAAATAGTACTTAGTTTACTTTCACTAGGAAAATGCTTGACTATTAATGCGAGGAATTTTTGTCCTAATTTG
>OZ010582.1:83119257-83146757 GCA_963932145.1 Acanthosepion lycidas | reverse complement strand
AATCAGCGCATATGCTAGGCTATGAGGATCTCCTTAGCAGAGAAAGAAATACAATATAGGAGCCACTAATAAAGAAAGTGTGGTAAACAATTACGTAGAAGTAAATCAGTCAAAATGGCTTGAAACTGGTGCTTACCTCAATACACGACACATAGCAGCGGCGTTTTCCTTTCTTTTGAAAATGGAATTAATCTCTCTCCAACGACATGAGATTATTACGGAAGTGTATGATTCTGTAACATTGACTTAGCAATTCGTGCGCTTACGAGTCGAGGCTCTCGCTGTGTACCGGCAGCTGACTCAGGAGTAGAGGTCAGGTCAGACGCAGAGCAGATTAAGCAGGGCCCTTAAAACCCGCGTATGCAATGGATTCGTACAATTTGTGTCACGACCATTTCCCCCAGGGGAAACCGTAGATCAATTTTTAGCAGAGTTAAAACGTTTACCTCTGCTGGTTGATGGAGGAATTTGTTTCTGGACTGCCACAACAAGACAAGCAACAACGTCTCCGGGCATCACCCAGAGTGGACACCATGACTTTGGACTAGATTTTGACTTCGGCTAGGTTTTGTTGTGAAAAGATAACAAGGAGCCCTATCAGTCGATCGTCGCATCCTCATAACAAACACATAATGATGCTACCGTACGAAAGGGTGATATGATTTGTTTTGAGTGTTCTGGTCTCAAACACCAAGCATTGCAGGATTGCAGGCAAGACTACTTAGAGAGGACGGCCACCCGGCCCGAAGATCCTGCCTGAGATATAGTGTTTTCGGTGTGACAGGTCGGGCATATCTCATAATAGTGCCAGGAAAACGGCTCCGAGAAACAGATGTCAACGCCAGTCTTCTTCCCTTTCAAATAAAGAACAAGAAGGTGCCTATAATCGGTCTGCTGATGCAAAGAAGTGTACGACCCTGGTTGATTCTGTCTGTTTGCAGACACTGGTGAGCAAATGCGCATTGGTGACGAAAAGTACTAACGGCTGACGGTAAGGCCTTAATATGCCGTGGACATGGCAATATTACGCTGAACTTTAGTCATGCTCAACACGTGTACATTGATGCTCAAGTTGTGAACGGACCACTACTTGGGTCTGATCTTCTTTTTGAGATTGACACTATCAGAGAACTGGGATAGATGCACATAATCCGATCAAATAAAGTATGCTATTTTTAAGGAAGCATATACTAGTGTGCTGCTATTTCCATCAATGAACCTGACTTTAGCGCAAAATTTGATCGTCGTAAAAATTACGGACAACCTTACGGAAATGAACGAATGAACAACCACCTATAGACCCAAAGAATAGATTGCCAGAATACGCAGTATCCGACTATAAACGCAGCGAATCTGAGATGGAGTTCCAGTCGTGGCTGGATAAGTGGTGGCCATATCCCGAAGACGAACTTGGCCTGCCTAAGCGTCTAATCCCATTAATGGCGGTTATACAAGAGAGCAAATGGAAGGTTCATCCAGACAGAACTAAGGGCTGGCCGGTCTGGAGGGATACGGCACTTTACGATGGAAGCAATGTGGAGAAATCCTGGATATTCTTACAAAAATTACTAACCGACATGTGTTCTCCCTATGTGAGAGACTTGAGCGCCACTTTTGCGTTTGCAACTGGCTGAGAGTGACAACTACGTTCGTGAAGAGACAAACAAGTATCCTACCAACAAGATGGGATGATGAAGTTGAGGATGATTCGCTCAATTGTATAATAACTGATATGATAGCCAGAATACGTGATACACATCCTGCAGAAGAAGACTTATGTGTGAATGACCGCGAATTGAACGTGTGGGAAGATGCACAGGAGAGGTACTAGAAGTAAAAGGAAACGCCATCGAGGATGCCTTCTTGGCTGCGTTTGGCTGGAGATGCTAAGCATATGAATTTGGCCAAGCTAGCTGCAACGATAAAGGGTGCCAATTTGGCTCTTTGATGGTACGTGTCGACAACACATCTCTTTAACAATTCTGCATGTGTCCACCACTGGATATCAATCACGCTAACCGGTAGGGCACGAATAAATACGGAAACTGCTGGACACACTTCGCGTGCTTGTGGCTGAATACGGCTTGGCGGTAGACGTAACACTGGTGAAGTGCAATCTGAATCGGACGGACCGCCTGATCAGGGTGCCACAGACGTGGTTAAAACTACACAAAGAGGGAAGTGAACCTGTACAGTCGGCATGTGCTACTACGAAGACCAATTTGGACGCAAATGAAATGGTTAATATCCACCGACAAACCGGACACTTGGGCATAACCCTGTAATTTATCAGGTTAGTACGACACTTCACTATCGGCAAAAGTTATAAAGTCCACCGTCAAGGAATGTGGGGCTTGCCAATCCACTGACTAGGCAGCAGGTTATTGGCAAAAAGGAAGGCTAGACGTGAAAGACAATTGGAGCAGGTTAGCAATGGACATCACCCACTTGTGGTACTAGACATTTTCTGACTATCATTGATTGTGGACCCTCTCGGTATGAAGATCACTATATCGCCAAGCTTCTACCAGTGTAGCTTGCCACTTGGAGTGAGTTTTTTTTTTATGAACGGAGTCTGCCACTCGATATAATGACCGATAGTGACATAGCATTCATGTGCAAGCATTTCAAAGGACATTTTGAGTAATTGGGGAGTACGTTTGCGGTTCCGATGTGCCTCTGCACTCGCTGTACAGGAGTACAGATACCCCATAACAGTTTAATACTCTTTTCTTTGTTCCTAGCGAAATTTTCTTATTTCTTAGTACTCTAGTACTTAGCTTGTGGAATGCTTCTTTGGCTATCCCAATAGGCCTTCGGATCTCAATGTCATTTTTTCCGTCCTCTGCTCAAATAATTCCCAGATATTTAAATTTGCTATTTCTTTAATTTTGTTACCTCCGATTTGTAATTACTACTTTGTGTTCACCCTTTTGCTAACAACCATGCGCTCTGTTTTCTTGCAGTTAATGTTTAATTCCTTTTCGGGATGTCAACGAATACTCGTTGTCACTTTCGTAATACTCGTTTTATTAGAGACTTTGTAATGGCAGATACAACTTATAGTACGCCGTTGAATAATGCTGGTATCAGACGCCTTCGTATAATCTCGCACTAATAGTACTTGCTCGATAATACTTGCTTGAATAGTAATCCGTATAGAGAAATAGTATAGTGAATAAAGTAGAGAATAGAGGTCCGTATAATAATAGAGGATAGAATAGGAATAGTGAGCAGTTATACGCCAGCTACTTCGTAAATATACGCGTTTCCGCTATGGTCACTTGTTCTACTTAATTCAATAATAGGATCCCCTGTGTTTGCTCAGTGGCGATTTTTTCTGTCTGCTATAAACATTGCGTCATCTGCATATCTTTTACGAAAAAGCTCAGTTCGTGTTAGAATATGTCAGCGTAAATTCTACGGTCTCATTATTCGGGGGTATTATTGAAAATAATATTCTTGCAGCTCTTTTAATGTAAAAGAGAGAACCAGATCATTTTCCTGCATGAAAATAGTTAATGATGCATATATACAGTAAACGTTGCGGAAAAATGAATTAAGTGATCCTAGTTCAAATTTCTGCATACGTTGTGTACACTTCGTATAAATAACCTTTGAAAAACCATAAATCTATCGGCTGTCTTCTCGGCTGTGAGTTATAATGGATTGATTTGTTTAACGGCATATCGACTCCTTATGGGTCGTTTAATGTCGAATTTTAATTTTGTTGGCATCTTTGAAGTAATAAAAATATGATATATTGTGCTTTCACAATTGAATACATGGTAGATAATACTCAGCTTTTGTGCATATTCATGTTTGTGTGCATACAATTACTAGAGGCGGTAATATGCGTGTTTCATTTTGTAGTTTTGCTGAAGTTATATTTTGGCATAGAGCTGATTTAAGAAGTTGTAGGATATTTTATCGATTAATCTCGTGCCAATATTCAATTTTTGATCATTCTACTATAAAAGGTATTGGTGGTATTTTATATATATATATATATATATATATATATATATATATATATATATATATATATATATATAAAAATGTATTGCTGGTATTTTTACTATAAAAATGTATACTTTCTTAGTGCTTTGTTTTTATTTGGTGGGGCCCACTATTTACCCATAGGTGAGACCTTAGCAGGTGTTACCACCCTGGGTTAGATTGAACCTGGGAAAAACAGCAATTAAGTTGTGGTTCTACGCTCCTCAGAAGCTCCAATCTCCCGATCAGAGGCCTTGCTGCCGGATGTAATTTATCGTTATACCTAGGACTAGCTACGAACTAAAAAGTAAAGAGACTGTGCTCTTCAGTCCTTGATGCGAGGCACTCTAGGAGAATGACAACTCCGGGCGTGCATGTGTATCAGTGTGCAAATACGGAATAAAATGATGGCATCGAATGAATACAATCCGCCAATTTATTTGTACACCACTGAACAGAATAAGAAAAAAGGTCCGATGGGTAAATGAGATGTAGGGGAAAGATTTACCAGCTCCCTCGGTATTCTGTTATTGCCAGGGATTGGAACTAGACCTCGATCTGAAAAGAAGTATTGTCTGAGGATACGGCCCCCTAGTGCTGAGTTTAATCATAAGGTACCTAATAAGATTATAATCACACACACACACACACACACACACACACACACACGTGCGTGTGTGTGCTTGTATTTAGGCACCAATCCTTCTTTTATACACATTTCATTGAATACGAGAGACAAGGTGCTTTTTTATACAATGCCTCATGTGATTTAATATTAATTTTTCTTTTTGGATGATAAATTATATATAAACTATCGAATTCTTCTATTATCCGAGCGCCATACATTTAAGCATTTTCAAGGTTGAAATATATTAACTGCTAAGAACAAATAGATTGTTTTATATATACATACACACATACACACACACACACACACACACATATATATATATATATATATATATATTTATATATATATATATATTATGAAATGGACAAAATCCGACAATTATTTTAAGAC
The DNA here is from genome assembly GCA_963932145.1 of Acanthosepion lycidas. Lineage (NCBI taxonomy): Eukaryota > Metazoa > Mollusca > Cephalopoda > Sepiida > Sepiidae > Acanthosepion > Acanthosepion lycidas. The sequence continues at coordinate 83,141,737 of OZ010582.1, read as the reverse complement.
ATTTTTATGTTTATACATTCTTTTTTATTGATACAAATATTTAAGTAAATGTTCTGTTTATAATAAAGAGTATTAAACAACATTTACCGGCCTGAATGTCCGAGAAATTTTCACAGAAAGGAGGACGAATATTTTCTGTGAAAATTTCTCGGACATTCAGGCCGGTAAATGTTGTTTAATACTCTTTATTATAAACAGAACATTTACTTAGATATTTGTATCTAGGAAAAGAATGTATAAACATAGTGGTGTCTTAAAATATATATATATATATATATATATATATATATATATATATATATATATATTCAGGATTGTATCATATATATCCAACATTGTGATTCTTATTTAATGTAAGGGATTTGTAGAACCAAGACAGTTTTCACTATCGTTCAATATATTCCCCGTTGACATCAGTGCACTCGGTTCAACGATACTTAAACATTGCAATCTCATCAAGAAAGGATGTGGCGTTCTAATCCTCCAAAAACTCTTCCACAGAACATACGATTTCATCATTGTTTCCAAAACAAGGCTACAAAAGGTCATATGGAGTTAAGCCTGGTAAGACAGTCGTATGGGGTAGCAATTCAAAGCCACAGTTGGTTGTTTCAGCTTTGCAACCTGAGCAGTGTGAACGGACGTGTTAAACTTGGAGTAAAACTTCACCTAACCTCTGCGTTTGTTCCTGATGCATGGTACTGTCCATTATTTTTTTTTCCCTTTTTTCAGGCAGTCTATCATGATTATGCCTTTAGAATAACAAAAAAAAAACAAACAGAAGCCATAACCTTGCCAACACCTTTTGTAAACAATAAATAATCTCTTGTTTTTCTGATAGCTTATTTATTTCAGTTTATTTAGACTTATTTAAATGGCAGAAGTGGTTTAAAATCTATTAGATGGACTATCCTACCTGTCTGACGAGTTCCATCTACCCGAAGTATATATATATACACATATATATTTATTATGGGAAAGACCCCAAGTTGGTTCTGCCAACTTCTACGACGCCGCCGGTGCCAAACTGCATTGGTCTCTACCTTTCCCTTGGACAGCATCGGTGGCGTGGAAAGGAGTAATCTTCTGAATGGCAAACCGTTGATCTCTCATAAAATTCGACTCTGGAGAGGGCACATCGTCAGCTTCTACACCAGACAGGAAGGACCTGTCAGTGTCTTTCATCCTCGTCGTCTGAGACGCATGTTTACCATCAACTGGTCCGACCAAGGTATCAATTCCGTTGTTCTCAGCCGTGCCCAGTTAACCAGCCAAAACGCCCTTCACCAACAGCGCTGGCTTGGTCATGTACACTGTATAACGGATATGAGGATTCTGAACGTCTTTCTGCAAGAAGGCGACCTCATCTTTGCTTCAAGATCGTCTATAAAGGAACGAAGGAGATGAATATGGATATCGAGAGGTTTGAAGACGTTACCAATGATCGCTTAGGGCTAAGACTCGATTTACACAGAGGGCTGGAGCGAGAAAAGGAGAAAAAGTAGCGTTGCTCGACATTGGGGCATTCGTTGCAATCGAGGCTGTCACTCTCGTGTGGTCACGTAGAGACCTGGCAGATGCTGCCCCGCTATAAGCAGCTGAAGCATAATTCTTTGGGCGCAGATCAATGGTCTCTTGAGACCGACGGGTGCCACATTAGTCAGTTATGTGCCATGCGTAATACACGCTTAGGCGATCATCTATCTTTTTTTCCCGCAGTAGGTTACCATTTCTTTCTGAGGTAGACCAGTCCTGCTATTTAACCATAGCTGGGGGAGAAGAGGAGGATTCGAATTCGGCTCTCCGATTCCTCAATCCGAGCCGCTATCCATTACTCCACCGTGCTGAATACACACCGTAAAATTGTAGACTTTAGAGCAGAAGCCACAGCTTATTCTTTAACCTTATTCTATTTAAACTTTTGAGTCTTAAATAATTTTCGTTTTTGTTTGTCGACTTTATTCTTCCAAAAATAATTAAGCACAAATATTTTTCCTTCGCCATTATTTAAAATAACTTAAGCTCTTCAATAGCCTTTGCATAAAATCCTACAGGTTTTGATGTGAAACAGTTTTCGACGAACTCTTGAATCTGTTTTTGATTACCAATAGTTTTCACCATCAAAGTGTTCTGATTTTTTTTTCTTGTCTTATATTTGTGTTGTCATAGAGAAGAATGACATTTGTCCTGTTGATAAGCACGAGTCACTTTTCGACCAAATATATATGGACACGTTGAAGCTGCTAGATGTATAAATGTGCATTTAATGTTTCATCGCGCTTAAAGAACTCTAAATAAATCATACTCTCGACGATCCTACCACTGGCACAACGTTATATTTTTTACATGGAGGAATCTGGGGATGCGTTGTAGATATTTGTCCTGTCAATCCACTGATTTTTACTTTGAACAATATTGTATGTAACTCATCACCTGTTAGGATATATTCTCTCCCAAATCTATAAGTCTACTATTCGTCTATGCTTAGAATATTGCTTCACACATACAGCCCGGTGCTATAAATTTAGAGAACGAAGAATCAGCAATATTATTGGTCCTGACCTGGTATCTCGGCTTCAGTCACTTTCCCACCGCCATAAACTTTCTTCCCTGTGCTATTTCTATATATGCTTTCATGGTAATTGTTTGGCCGAGCTCTGTGATATGGCACCAAGATTTTATGAACTTGAGCGCAGTACTAGATTGGCAACAAGGTCACATCAATTTACAGTTGAATTGGCTAGATGTAAGAGTAAGTTCTATGCTAACAGTTTCTTTCAGCTCCGTGTTTTCCAACTAATTTTGATCTTCAAAAATTTAAATGCAATATCAATCGCTATCTAGTAACATCATGGTTACTCTTCTATTGCTTTTGCTCTTTAATAATGTTTGTTTTTTAATTCTTTCACGCCCATTGTGTCTTAGTGGCTTTACTGCCTTGACTGGAGTAAAGTCGATTAAAAAACGGAACGGTTAATTAGGATGATACTTTCGTCATTACAATTACTTCCCTGGAACGTACATTTTTATGACATAACCTAATAGATATTTTGAAAGTGGTATTTGGGGTTGGACAACTATTTTTGCTGCATGCTGCCTTGCGGTGTCATGGATGGGAGGAAGTTGTTTTTTTTCCCCTATTGATATGCGCAGGGTATAACGACCAAACTTTTATCGACACGTTGCTGGAGGTATAAATGAGCATTTACTATTTCATTGCTTTCTAAGAACTCTAAATTATGACCTACGACTCCACGACATTCCTCATATTTTGGAGTCGTTTATGGAGATTTATCCTTATAAGTCACTTCCTTTTGTGTTGAACATTGTCGTACGTTAGCGTAGTCCAACTTATGTCTTATATTAGCCTAGTCCAACTTATGTCGTATGTTAGCGTAGTCCAACTTATGTCTTATATTAGCCTAGTCCAACTTATGTCGTATGTTAGCGTAGTCCAACTTATGTCTTATATTAGCGTAGTCCAACTTATTTCGTATGTTAGCGTAGTCCAACTTATGTAGTACTAGCGTAGTCCAACTTATGTCATATGTTAACGTAGTCCAACTTATGTCGTATGTTACCGTAGTCCAACTTATGTCGTATGTTAGCGTAGTCCAACTTATGTAGTACTAGCGTAGTCCAACTTATGTCATATGTTAACGTAGTCCAACTTATGTCGTATGTTAGCGTAGTCCAACTTATGTCTTATATTAGCGTAGTCCAACTTATGTCGTATGTTAGCGTAGTCTAACCTTTGTAGTACTAGCGTAGTCCAACTTATGTCATATGTTAACGTAGTCCAACTTATGTCGTATGTTAGCGTAGTCCAACTTATGTCTTATATTAGCGTAGTCCAACTTATGTCGTATGTTAGCGTAGTCCAACTTATGTAGTACTAGCGTAGTCCAACTTATGTCATATGTTAACGTAGTCCAACTTATGTCGTATGTTAGCGTAGTCCAATTTATGTCGTATGTTACCGTAGTCCAACTTATGTCGTATGTTAGCGTAGTCCAATTTGTGTCGTATGTTAGCGTAGTCCAACTTATGTCGTATATTAGCGTAGTCCAAATTTCTTCTTAACAACCGCATAGGATCAGTAGTTAGGATAATATATTCGTTCTTACAATTGATTCCCCAATCATACATTTTGACTATTCACACTATTTACATTGTTCAAACTGTTGTCCTAATCTTTATTGCCATATTCATGACGTTTCGGCCGTTGTATACCCTGGCCTTCTTCAAGTGATATTTGTTGTAATTTCTAACCGAACCGCTTATTTAGTCCACGGGGGCATATTTTGAATTATATTTTCGAATTATGTTTCAATTCGTTGTCTTGTTGACGAAGCCCTCAATAGGTTCAACCTGGATAACAAAGAGTAAGATATGTTTTTCGAAAGAATGGACAGATATTTTAGTTAAATCATCCCACCTCACATAATCCTGATATTTTTCAGTGTCTATTCTGCTAAGACAATTTAAGAATAACATTTTTGTTCACATTTAAATGACGCAAAAAACATTTTTTTCGACAATTTGCCATTTCTTTTAAATTTATGACTCATTCATAATATATTTTAACTGGGCATCTCAAACTTCTTATGAAACGTCTTCTATTTCCCAGATTTATTGCTATACTAGCAGGAGAGCCCGGCGTTACCCGGGGATGTAACAGTAAGAGATAGATCAAGTATCGACCGTCATAAAGACTGAAAAATAAAATTGACAAAGATTATTGTTTAAGGTTGACGGATACGCATGTCTTAATAAGTTTTTTTTTTTACGAATAGGCAAAAACATTGTTTTCAATCTTTATGAGTCTACCGATTGAATAGAATTTTATTATAAACAATTACCTTGTAAATGGAATTTTTAAAGCATTCTGAATGTAAAAATAAAGAAAAAAGTGTGCAAGAAAATAAGAAACACTACCTGCCAAAAAAAAGTGAAGTTTTGTTGGAATCAGTTGAAAAATGTAGGAAATCCGATCCCATATATAAACGAACACACACAGACACACACACAACCAACCAACCTGGGTTTTATAATAAGTATAACTCGATAACTCGATATTAATAAGTATAACTCGATATGAGTTGTCCCCCTTTCATTAATGCCTCTTAATCGTGTTTTCAAATTGATTTCGTGCAAAAACAATTGTGTTTTTCCAATTTAGAACCACCGCAAGGTAGTCCTGTGAAGTTTTGTTGAAAATGTAGGAAATCCAATCCAATATATAAACGAAGACACACACACACACACACACACACACACACACACACACACACACACACACAACCTGGGTTTTATAATAAGTATGATTCACAATGTTTCAGGTATTGAACTCAAAATTCTTTGGATCAAGTCACTGGATTCAACCAACGCTTTTTTCCACTGGGCCATGTCACCTTCAGGTATGAATTTTTGGAACTTATAGAATTAATGTATCAGTAATCTTTTTTGGCCAAGGCCATACTGCAATTTTGTTGTTATCCTTGTTTTTTTCAAGCATTCCATATTATAGTTCCCCATATTGTAATTATTTATGTGCTTGGCCAGCTTAGGAGATTTTTTTTTGGCTTAGCATATGTGCTGATTCTTTAGGTTTTTGTATTTTTCAATGATATTCTTTGTCTATTCCAACCTCATCCCACAGGCGACGATGATCTCCCGTTTCCCGCCTTATGTGATCAGTTACGCCTGATTTTTTTACAATATCTCATCTCAGAAATATAGATAGATATCTCATATATATATATATATATATATATATATATATATATATATATAGGCATTATGAATAAAGACAAAAAGAATTTTTTTGGAGTTTAGTCTGCTTCTTGATAAAGTCCTTCAATGGACGAAACACATATGTAAAGAAAATTTTACTTTCGCTTTTATTTATATATCCGCATTTAAATTCAAATAAATTGAGCTAAGACCATAATTTCCAGAGAGTAATTTGAATAAATGTTTTATTCCAAAGTTTAAAAAACCAAGTAAACTAATTGCCGGTCATCGAATTATAAAAAAATAAAAAAAATAAAAATTATTGCGTTTAGTTCTTTTGATGTCTACTTCAGTTGTATTTACTTAGAAAATAAAGCGAATGAATTTCTAATATTCTTGTTTAAAATAAGTAGAAAGAAAAAAATTAATTCTCTATGATAATAAAAGAGAAAAAGAATAATCATTTTTAACAGAGAGAAAATAGGAGTTTATTTTCAGCCTGTAAACCCAGTGAAACAAAGGATAACTGTCTGGGGATGAAATAGAAAAATAAATACACGCGGAAAATAATTTGCAAATCACACCTCCATAGATGAAAAAAAAAGCTCCCTTTGATATAGTTGATTAGCATGATTACATTAGGGTTTAATAGGTAACAGATATATACAATGTGCGATGCATAAATTGTCGTACAATTTAAGCAAATAGGAAAATAACACAAATATCTCATTTTAAGATATATTTACCAAAATTACCCAAAAAAGATCTTAAAATAGTAAAGAGTAAAATTATTTAATAAGATCACTATTGGCTTCAAGCATGGCCTCAGGCGACTTCGGAATCGCCTGCAAATCTTGTTTAAATTGGACAACTCTGCCATAATTCTTGCCTTCAGTTAACATATGTGATTATGGAGCTCGTGGTGAACAGTTTTAGTAGAAACGGAACTATTCACATGGTTATTCAACTTAGCAGTTTACGGATGATTTTTGCCACATTGCGTTTCAATGCACGTCAGTAAGTTTGCAAGTCCGGTCCGAATTGCTACGGTTGCTAGAGGTCTTGCCCTGTTTCTCGAATTGCATCAGTGTTCTTGATATGGTAGCTCTTGAAAAACCAAACAGTTCAGAAACCTTAGTAATCGAGGCCCCTGCCATGCGACCTCCAACAATTTGCTCTTTTTCGAACTCGGGCAGGTTACGCATTTAGCTTAAATCTTACTAAATTCTAAAAATAAGTAAGACAAAGACAGTAGATTAGATAAATAAACGTATTTACAATAGATATAACCTGATATTACAAAGTTTTAGTTAAAGTTCTTTATATAATAGATCTTTGAAATATAGGAGTGGATTTTGCAACTGTTCCAATTACTTTGTCCAACCCCTGTATATATACATAGATATCGATATATATGTAAATCATCATTCATATATGTATACACATAGATATAAATACATCCGTACATATATATATACATATTTATATATACACACAGATATATATATATATATATATATATATATATATATATATACTTACTCGTAGATATGTATTTAAATACACACACACGCACACACACACACACATATATATATATATATATATATATATATACACAAACATAAATATACATAGACATATATATATATACCTAGATAAATATATGTACACCTAGATATATACATATCTACATATCTATATACACATATATGCACACAAACACACACACATATATATATATATATATATATATATATATATATATATATATATATATATATATATATATATATATATATATATATATATACGTAATTATATACATATATACACAGATATATATATATACGCAAAGATATATATAGATATATATAAACACACGGATATATCCATATAAATATATATATATATATATATACACATATAGATATATATACAATATATGTGTTACTCTTATTGTAACATTGTCCTATTGCATGTGTAACATTGTCCTATTGCATGTCCTATTGCATATATATATATATATATATATATATACATATGTGTTACACTTATTGTAATATTGTCCTATTGCATATGTTTTCTATTATTACATAATACACACACACACACACACACACATATATATAAATTGATAATATTAGTGGTAAATTTACAGATACATATGCAATCATATATCTAATTTTTATTATATATATATATATATATATATATATATATATATTAGGTTGGCGCAAAAAATGTCGTTTTCTCACATATGTTACCATGTGAGAAAACGACCAACCTAATATATATATATATATATATATATATATATATATATATATATATATATATATATATATATATATATATATATGTATGTATGTATGTATATATGTATGTATTTATGTTTATTCAACTGCACTTTGTGACGTTGATAACATTTCCGATCTAGATTGTTCTTTGTTTGGTGAAATTATATATTTTCTTTTAAAGAAAAAAATGCATTTTCACTTCTTGAGGTGGACAATACCATTAAAAAAAGACGAAAACAATGTGAGATAATAAAATAAAAATTGAAAAGTAAAAGAATAACTCAAAATTATGACAAAATTATGAAAATAATTTTGAATGAATTGAAATGAAATAGAAAGACGCAAATTATCCGCAAATAAAAGATTGTCTCTCAATATAGATAATAATTAAACAAATAATAAAACTCATCCTAAGAAAAGGTAATTCCATTAGCAACAACAACAAAGGAATACCAATAAAAACCAGAAAATCAATTATAAAAGCTAAGAAAATAAGTTTAAAATTCAATAAAAACATTTTTAATAATACAAAATAAACCACATTGAAGAAAGCGTCGTAGCTATACAATTAATATAAAAAAAATAAGAGCATTATATTAATTAATATGCAAGTATAATAAACAACTTCATGAAGATGAAACGGAAGGAGATAAAAGCAAAATGTTTACATCAACAACCGCAAAATTATTAAAAAAATATATATATATATATTTGAAATAAGTAATATGTAAAGCTACTTGAAATTGGTCTAAGTGGCTCTATATCCATTTTTGTTAATTGAAATATAAACTTTTCGGAACGTCAACTAAAAAGGAAGAAAGAAATTAAGATAAATAAAGCAATACATCCATCTTTACAACTGCAATTGTTACTTATAATAATCTCCAGCAAAACGGATAAAATTAAGTTTACTGAGCTGTAGATAACTAACACCCGTAAAAATTGTAGTTTTCTTCTTGGTATTTCCTGAATAATTTTAATTCTTAAGTAAATGATTAAATATGCGAATTTTTCGACGATAAAGTATTCATATTGCCTCGTTATATATATATATATATATATATATATATATATATATATATATTCAGCTAAATGACTTTAATAAAATATTACTTCAAAAATCATAAATATCAATACATGTTATTATTTAAAGAAATAAGACGGCCGTCGTGGGTAAGACGATAAACTATGTCCGCGCCCTGGGTAAGACGATAAACTACATCCGCGTCCTTGGTAAGGCAATAAACTACATCCGCGTCCTGGGTAAGACGATAAACTACATCTGCGTCCTGGGTAGAACGGTAAACTACGTCCGCGAACTGGGTAAGACGATAAACTACATCCGCTTCCAGTGTATGACGATAAACTACATCCGCTTTCTGGGTAAAACGATAAGCTATATCCGCGTCATCGGTATGACGCTAAACTACATCCATGTACTTCGTAAGACGATAAACTACTACATCGGAAATAAAGGCCTCTGATCAGGAGGTTTTAGGAGCGTGGAACCACCTCTTAATTGCTGGTGTTCCAAGATCCACCCTGACCCGGGGTTGTAGCACCTGTTAGGGTCCCAGCTATGGGCAAATAGTTAAACCCAAAACTGGGGTCAAAACGTATAAAAATAGGTTTTAATACTCTTAAGAGTACTGTTGAAAGAATTGACTCAAATACATGATTACGGACATATTCGGCTTTCAATTCGCCCTTACCTGAAAACTTTTTACGAGAACTTACTTAGGGTTCATTTAAATCAGTCTTTAAATTCGGTAGAGATAGCGTGGTCTGCTCTCGAAGAATGAAACACTACGTCGAAAGACATTTACAGTAGATTAGATATTAAGCATAGAAAAAGTTACCATCTATGTTATTGACCAGAAAGTCTATGCAACTTATATCGTTACTGTTATCTTCAATATTATAAAAAAATGAACAAATTTTCAAGTGTATTACGAATGCTTATTCGAAGCCTATTGTTTAATTGTAAATGATATATATATATATATATATATATATATATATATATATATATATATATATATATATATATATATATATATAATAAACTGATTTAAAATATGGTTTATCAGTTTATTTATAATGCTAATGCTCCCTAAATTTACATTGAGCACTATTTTGTAAAAAATAAAAAGATCACTATGAACAGCGGATTCCATATCTTACTGTTCTTTCTTTATATATATATATATATATATATATATATATATATATATATATATATATATATATATATAAACGTTTATATTTAGCATGAGCTCCTTGATAAAATTCAAAGAAGAATCAGCAATATTATTTTCCTGATCTGGCGGATTGTCCAGATGATCTGGCGGATTTTCCAGATGAGCTCTTCGCTCTGGTACTTAGATTTTTTCAGTTTAAGCGTAGTACTAGACTGACGTCGAGATCTCATCAGTTTACAATAGAGATGGCTAGATGTAACCGTAAGTTATAAGCTAACAGTTTCTTTTCTCACCCATCTTGCTTGTGGTACTTGAATCTTCAAAACTTCAAATGCAATATCGCTATCTATTTTCCTCCTGATTACTCTTTCATCTTCCAGCTCATTACTAATGTCTCTGTTACTGTTCATTCCATACCCCGTAAACCTTTGTGTATTAGTAGCTTTACTGCCTTGCATGGGGTGATGACGATTGAAAATAAGTTTACATTTTTGTAAAATAAGTTATCGTATACAGTATTTACATTATGCGGACTATTGTCCTCATCTTTGTCGCCATATTTGTCACAACGTTTCGGTCGTTGTACGCTCCAGCCTTCTTCAGGTGGTTGGAATTTCGAACTGAACCCTTTATTTCGATACCTGGGGTAGATTGTTCTAGTTCCACGTGCCATGTTTGATGGATGTCAGTTATCAGTTATCTCCTGCTAATTTTCCCTCTGAAAGTTCTCCACTGCTTTAACCGGGTATTGAACTCACACTCTTTGGGTTTGTCACTGGATCTAACCAACGCCTTTATCCACTGTGCCATGTGTCCTTGAGGATCCAGTGACAGACCCAAAGAGTGTGAGTTCAATACCCGGTTAAGGCAGTGGAGAACTTATCAGAGGGAAAATTAGCAGGATATAACTGTAAACTGACATCCATCAAACATGGCACGTGGAACTAGAACAGTCTACCCCAGGGATCAAAATAAAGGGTTCAGTTCGAAATTCCAACCACCTGAAGAAGGCCGGAGCGTACAACGGCCAAAACGTTGTGATAAATATGGCGACGAAGATGAGGACAATAGTCCCCATAATGTAAATACTGTACATAATACCTCATCTCAGAAATATAGACAGACTCTGAAGTTATCGTATGTCAAACTTAACTTGCTTCTAACGTCGGGATTCTTTTGAGCATCACTGCATATAAAAATGTTTTATTAAATGGAAGAAACGGAGTATGTGAGTTAAGTTTTTGATGATTTCTAACTTTTTTTCCTTTAGAACAGCAAACGATGGTTATAAGTACTTGGAGCATATCAGACAATTTCAAGTGACTTTACAATGAATAAAATTATAGATTAAATTATCAGTTTTACAGATAATTGAGTGAAATGATTAAAAATAATAGTTTATCGAAGACCTTTACTTCTAGATACTATTTTAAATAAATATTGTATTCAAAAGATATATGTATGTGTGTTTGTGTGTGTATGTTTATGCGTGTGTTTGTGTGTGTGTATGTGAATTACAATTAATGAGATCCATTTACTAAATTTATAAAATGGATTTGCATTGATAAATCCAGGGAAAAACTACTTTCCCTGTGACGAAAGGATCATTTGTATGAAGTACAGTGTTTTGATCTCATTAATTGTAATTCACTTATATGCTCTATAATAAAAAATTAAATTGAGCTCTCTTTTGTGGATCAGTTTTAATATTTTATATTAATTGGATCTACTCGGATTACTTACCCAAGGAATTTTTACCTATATATATATATATATATATATATATATATATATATATATATATATATATATATATACTTTGTCTTTCACAGGTTTTGAATTTTCTTGCCATACATACATAAAAATTGCACTATACGCGTGCCTGTGTGTGTGTGTGTGTGAAATAGGGTAAACTTTCATAATCAGAGAATTTACTCCCCCTAATTTAACTCTCCGTGACCACTCTCTCTCTCTCTCTCTCTCTCTCTCTCTCTCTCTCTCTCTCTCTCTCTTTCTCAATTATCTGTTTGTCTCAATTTGTTTTCATACAATTTTTATGCAAACGTCTTAAATATCGACTGTGATGATGGCGTTATTTGCGGTAGTGCTGCAGGAGGACGAAATGAATACAAAATATACAGAACAATTATATGTGATGAGTCCATGATCAAACCAATTTTTACCGTCTTTTTTTTTTTTTTTTTTTTTTTTTTTTTTAATTCTTTTCTACGTTAATCAATCTAACCGAAATTCATTCAAAAGCCTCCGGACATTTTGGCAAATTTTCTCCTTCAAGAAATATCATAACAAATATGATTTTCCAAACAAAAAATATTTTTTATGCATGAAATCATAAATCATACCTTCTTTTATATATAACGATGATTTTATATATATATTTATATATATATATTATATATATATATATATATATTTATATATATATATTATATATATATATATATATATATAATCAATTGAGAGTAAAAAAAAAAATAATTTGAATGCTGCATGCAAATAAATTTTCTCCAGTAAATAAAATATTTTTCAATTCTTTATATTTATTTTAAGAGAATGAGTTGAATATACAGGGTGCAATGAATAAATTGTCGTCTAAATTATGCAAAAATGAAAATAACACTGTTATATTTACCAAAATTACACAAAAATATTTTGAAATACTAAAAAGTATATATATTCAATAAAATCGCCATTGACTTCAACCACGGCCTTCTTTGGAATCTCCTGCAACTCTTCTGGACAGTCTCCTTGTTTAAGTTGGTGAATGCTGCCTTAATCTTTGCCTTCAGTTCATATTTGGTGCTACAAGGAGTTTTCTTTGTCTCTCGATCAACTATGCCCCACACATAATAATCAAGGAGTTTTCAATCTGGGAAGTTAGATGGCCAGATGTAATGTGTGATTTGGCCGCAGAAATTGACTGGCAGCACTGACTGGATCCTTTTATTTATACAGAGACCTGTTGCCAGATTCTAGCAGCCACCCACTTGACCCAGGGCACCACTATCTCCTAAAGTCACTTGATGTAAGTATCCGTGTGGAGGCTGAGGACCTCACCAACAAATTCGGTAGTTCTTTTTCTATCAGAACGATCAGTGGGACTTTTCCGAGTTACCGTACCTTCGTAATGACCATTCGACTGATACAACTCTTTTCGAATCCCTCTCCACTCTACGCTCGGATTGACAACCAAAATACTCTGAAATGTTCGTATTGAAGATTCCGGCGCGAATACCAAGACGGACATATACCGTTTCTAAAATTCTATCCGAATGAATTGCGTCATGGTGCTTTTTTCTCAAAGATGGTGCCCAACTGACCCTACTATGCAGTGCAGTCGACGAAATCAAAAACAATAACGCGCCTGCGCGAAACTAAAAATATAAAATGGAGACGATTTATCCTTCGGTTCCAAAACACACAGACACACACACATATATATATATATATATATATATATATATATATATATATATATATATATATAGAGAGAGAGAGAGAGGGAGAGAGAGAGAGAGCGAGAGAGAGGGAGCGAATGATATATATATATATATATATATGTCTGTACGTGTCTGTATATATATATATATATATATATATATATATGTGTGTGTGTGTGTGTGTGTATCTGTGTCTATATATATATATATATATATATATATATATATATATATATGCGTATATATATATATATATATATATATATCTGTGCATGTATGAGTGCTTATATATATATATGTATCTGTGTCTATATATATATATATATATATATATGCGCATATATATATATATATATATATATATATATATATATATATCTGTGCATGTATGAGTGCTTATATATATATGTATGTATCTGTGTCTATATATATATGTATATATATATATATATATATATATATATATATATATCTGTGCATGTATGAGTGCTTATATATATATATATATATATATATATATCTGTGCATGTATGAGTGCTTTTATATATATATATATATATATATATATATATATATATATATATATATATATATATATATATATATAGATATATCGTTGAATATGACAGAAAAGGAAATTTTAATTAATTTTTTACTTATCTTTTCTAGTTTTCTTACATTTTTTCCGTTTGGTGGGAGTAAGGCAGACCAAATATTAAATATTCTCGATATGAGACATTCTCTTTCTATGTGTTAGTAATCCGAATTTCTTTCATGAACTCAAGAAAGAAATTCAGATTACTAACACATAGAAAGAAAATGTCTCATATCGAGAATATTTAATATTTGGAAATCTTCACACTTTACCTGATGACCGTCGCGACACCAGAAACCCGTGTAGTAAAATTATGGAAAATTATGGAAAATAAAGCATAATATTTTTTTAAAAAACCACATTACAACCAAAAAAGTTTGCGATATCTCACCTCTTTTTGATATATATATATATATATATATATATATATATATATATATATATATATATATATATATATATTAAAGACATTTTTATATTTAACGTTCTTTTTTATAGATACAAGTATTTAAGTAAATGCTCTGTTTATAATAAACAGTATTAAATAACATTTACCGGCCTGAATGTCCAAGAAATTTTCATAGAAAATATTCGTCCTTTGACAGGATTCGAGCCTGCATCCTATACGGAACCGTCATTTAGCTTGATGCAGGTTCGTATCCGGTCAAAGGACGAATATTTTCTATGAAAATTTCTCGGACATTCAAGCCGGTAAATGTTATTTAATACTGTTTATTATAAACTCCCGCAAATAGACGATGCTCCTAATGGTGACCCCGCAAAGTTCCGCATGTAGACAATACTACTAATGTTGACCCGAAAACTCACTCAAGTAGACGATGCTTCTAATGATGACCCCGCAAATTCCAGCAAGTAAATCATATTACTAATGGTGACCCGCAAACTCACGCAAGTCGATGACTTTTTACGGCACGAAGTTGCTAACGCCATGCCCAACCAGTTTGGGTGCAGAGTTGTCCTCCAAATCTGGCTGCCAATCACGACCTATCCTGCTATTTAACCGATTGCTAGTGGAGAAGATCTGAATTTATACCTTTCCAGCAAGTGAATGCGTCGAATTCCTCTTAAATTCGAACTCGGTTCTCCGAGTTCTCATTCCGAGGCGCCATCTATTACACTACCTGCACACTCCTGCAAAGAACTGCTGAAAACCTCTGAAGATAATTTAAACCTTTCTAAAAAAAAAAAAATTAAACATAATTTTAACCGCCGAGAAGAAAGGGACTCGTTAAAACACCAGTTAAGCAAAGTCGAGCCTGGTCAGTACCTAGATGGGTGACAACTTAGGAATATCAGGTGCTGTAAGTTTGGATGAGCGAGTGTAGCGGATAACGCCTAAGAATTGGATAATGAAGAGCCGAGTACCAATGCGGGTCAAGTTATATTCATTTACGTGCATTTACTCTTGGGAAAAGTATAATTCCACCTCTTCTCTCTCCCAGATATGTTGTTGTTGTTGCTGTTGTTGTTGCTGTTGTTGTTGTTGTTGTTGTTGTTGTTTAACCATTTCACCCCAAGCAAGGCGGGATGTCACTAGCACGCAAGGGGTTACAGAACGGGAGAGATTGTAAAGATGCGTGATGGAGGAAAGGGTGAAGAGAAGGGCAGGGAATAGTTTAGGATATCTGGAGATGTCGATTGACATTACATTTGAATAGTTGGAGATTATAGCTATCAGCGTAATAAATAATAGGAAGGGAATTCCACAGATAGGAGGTGCGAGACATGATCATATTGGAGATGAAGACACGGCCACATCTAATCGTCTCGATAGCCTAGTAGTACGCTCTAATTCATGCAGTCTTGGAACTAGCGAAAGTAGCTCGTCGGAGCAGTTACCGTGAAAGTATTTGTAGAAAAGACAGAAGGAGGCGACGGTACGACTGTATGAGAGCGACTGAAGACGAGATCAGGACCAATCACATTGTATATGCGTCCTTGGATTTTGTCAAGGACCTTAAGGCGAACAGCGGAGGCACCAGACCATATATGGCAGCAGTATTCTATGCAAGGATGAATTGTTGATTTATATATTCGAAGGATGGACTCGGGCGGGAAAAACTTTCTGTCGCGCCACAGGGAACGAACTTACCTTGCGGTGGATAAAGCCATTGATTCATTGTAATTGTTCAATCTCATGTCAGAGGACATTGTGAAACCAAGCAGTCGCAAAGAGGTGCTCTCGTGGAGTTGAGCTTCAGACATTCTAATAGGTGGGAGGGATGGTTCCCTGTGGTGAGTAATAGAGAACAGTTTTGTTTTAGAGGCATTAAAGTTAACCAGCCAATTTCTGACAACTGATTGGGGGTCTTTTTCAAGACTAACGGCGAGGTTAATTTTGTCAACGATATCAGACTTGCTATTGAGGCAGGAATAAATAGTAGTGTCGTCAACATAGATACCTGCTTGGGAACTGATTTCATCGGGGACATCGTTTACGAAGATAAGGAACAGAGTAGGACTTTTATCACTAAATCAATATTACATTCAAAAGCATTCTTACAATTTACATATATTTTCTGTATTTAAAAAGGTTGATAAGCCATAAAAAACAAAGGAATCAATCAATCCTGAAAATCCACAAAAGAATTAAGCACATGTGGAGTACAACATAAATAACCGCTACTACTTTTGCTAATACTACTACAATTAATTCCAATCCTTAATCAATTTCCTATGCATATTCAGGGGGTTAATTGCAAAAAAATGGTACTAACCACAGCAAAAATGGTAATACCACGCTTTAGCACAAAACATTTTTTATTTACTAGAGTTCACCCAATACAAGGCCTAAGAGCCATTTAAGGTAGAGCGTTACTGAGTGGTGCTGCAGAAGCGTAAGAAAAGGCAAGAAGCGAAGTTCAAGAGGTCATGCATAAAAAATAGTTAAACCTAGACTTGAAGAAGTCAAATAGGGAGGGGCTGTTTCGCAAAACAATAGTTCCAAAAGAACTTACTTCTTACTATTAGAGTACGAATGGAATGGGGATGATTCCCACTCTTGTATGTGGCATGGCTGATCCCAGTTGTAAAGGTGAAGGCTGGTGGGACTAAAGAATGTAGTACGTCAGAACCCATGCCATGTAAATAGCGACAGAGCAGCGAGGGACTAGCGAAGTTCTGTCTGTAGGAAAGGACTTGTAGAATGAAAAACAATTCCTTACTCGCAAGGTTACGTGGGCGGTTTCGAACTCTATCAAGACACGCAAGTGAGAACTGGACATTTCCAGTCCAGATATGGCAGCAATCTTCCATTGTTGGTCTGATATGGATCTTGTAAAAGAGCAGAATGTGTTAGGTACTTACTAGAGAAACAAATCCTTTTGTTTTCCTGAATGTTTAGAAATACATCGTATATATGTTCCACTTGAGGTCTGGGTCTAGGGAGACCTTGATTTCCAATAGACGTTCAAGACAATGAGCCTCCTTGAGAAAACAGCCAACCATAATGATAAGTGAATGTTCAGGATCTGTTCGCGGGGGGTAGAACGTTATGAGTTTTGGTCAAACTTGGCTCATCTTTTTACAACGCAAAAGAGACGTACCATTTCTATAAATACTGTCATTGTAATTGTTCTGATCAATTTTCCTCTATGGTACGGTATTTTCTTCAGCATCCTCACAGACAAATTTTACATATGGGGACTAGTTCAGACTTCATAGAGACTATTATCTTGGTTCCTGTCGTAAGAATAGAACTTAAGAATGTATTGTTTTGGCGCAAAGAACATTGTAGTATCTTTGGGTCAGTGTTTGTGGCTAGCTAAATTTACGATAAGACAGATTGTAGACCAAACTTCCCTATCCCCACTTTTGGCCTTGTGCCACATTTTTTTTTTTTTTTACTCAATAAAGATAAATTTTATTTTCCTCTATGGTAACTAAACTTTATGAATTTAAGCGCATTGCTCTGATTGGCGGCAAGTTTTTATCACCTTGAAATCGTAAGTTCTATGCTTTTCTCTTTCTGTTCTGTTTCTTTTCTCGCAATTCTCCCTTGAGGAACTCTCATCTGGCCTCTACATTTCCAATTAACTTTGATATCCATAAATTCAATTGCAACGTGAGTCATTTTCTGTCTTCTTTATTTGGGTTCTTTTATCGTTCTCTATCTTTAATATATTTTTTTTTTATATTCACTCACGCTCAGTAACACCTTGGATCTTAGTGGCTTTATCGCCATGCTTGGTGGGGTAAGGATTAAAAACAAAACAAATGTCGAAAACTACGTGATATTTTGTGACTCGCTTCCACGCTAATATTCTGGAAAATATGCACTTTTTAAATCCTCTGTGTATTTTCTCAACTCGCTTATTCTTAATTATAATAAACCGGTTCTTTTTTTTTTTTTTTTTGTTCGTTATCCGCAAGCGAAATCACTGTCTCTCTTCGTTCATAGAGTTTACGCCTGTACAAGTAAAGCATTCAGGAAAACAATCAAGTTGCTCGGCATACTAACAACATTAGAGTTCATCATAATAACAAGTCAATATACGTTTAAAATGCAAAAAAAAAGGACCAATCATTTTACGTTTTCGTTTAACGCAAATTAACCTCAGGACAAAATATATAAATCTATTTGAGCGTAATTTGATTCAATGCATTACGTACAAAACCTAGAGATGTGATTTTCCGTAGCAAAATTCAATATAATTTTCATTGTTCCTCTGAGAAGTAACAGTCCTTTCATCATATGTTAAGGAATGGTTTCATTATTATTATTATTATTATTATTATTATTATTATTATTATTATTATTATTATTATTTATATGAAAAGTAACAAGTCGCTATCTTGTGTTACGGATTGTTACTTTTTTATTAGTTAAGTGGATAGTATCAGCTCTCAATGTTATATGACGAATGATTTTCTTTTTTATCTAACAAGTAACAGTTCTCTAACCTGTGTTATAAATTGTTTTCCTTTTTCTCTCTGACAAGTAACAACTGTCTGTCTTGTGCTACGAATTGTTTTTCTTTCCTTCTCGGAACAGTAACTATTATCTATTTTATGATATTTATTTTTTTTAATTTTTATCAGAAAAGTAACATTGTCTAACATACCTTACGGATTGGTTTCCTTTTTCATCTGGCAAGTAACAGTTGTTACGAATTGTTGCTTTTTGCTATTTATTTCACAATTAACAGTGCTATATCCTAAAAACTAGCACTTTCTTATTGTGTGTTATGAATTGTTACTTTTTATTATTTATCTGAAAAGTAACAGTTTTTGTATCTTAAGTTATTGTTTTATTTTTAATGTTTTTATCTGAAAAGTAACAGTTCCTCGTGTTGCATTAAGTAGGTTCTTTCTTTCTTTATCTAAAACACGACATTTCAACAGTTTTTTTCTTGTTCACTAACTTGTTGCTTTTTATTTTAGAACGTTAAAACATCCATAATTTTTAAAAGCATTTTCGAGGTTTAGAAAAAAAGTTTTAAGTGACGTCAACATAGCCTCAGTTAAAACTTGGAAATCTTGAATTTAATAAACAATAAGCAAACTTATCTCTTTACTTGTTTTAATGCTTTTATGCCATTAACCAAATTCTTAGTTTCGATTTTTTTTCTATTAATATTAGCTAAGTTAGGCTTATTACTATACAGGGATACTTGTGCAAGCACCCAGTGAGTGTCGAACCTTCGTCACTAGTATTAAACAATGTGGTTACCTGAACGGTGATATTCCGTATAATTTATTCATATTATATAAATCAATTCATATTTACTAAGCTTATATTTATAAACATGGCTTCAATATTTGGCCATTCAACATCTTCGATATTGAAAACTTACTTAAAATGTTCCTGTTAATAATACCAACGATATTGATAACATATTTACCAGTGGCCCTGTTAATGATACCATTGTCGCTGAAAATCAATTTACAATGATATCATCGCGATATTGATAACATATTTACCAGTGGTCCTGTTGATGATACCATTGTCGCTGAAAATCAATTTACAATGATATCATCGCGATATTGATAACATATTTACCAGTGGTCATGTTAATGATACCATTGTCGCGGAAAATCAATTTACCATGATATCATCGCGATATTGATAACATATTTACCAGTGGTCCTGTTGATGATACCATTGTCGCTGAAAATCAATTTACCATGATATCATCGCGATATTGATAACATATTTACCAGTGGTCATGTTAATGATACCATTGTCGCTGAAAATCAATTTACCATGATATCATCGCGATATTGATAACATATTTACCAGTGGTCCTCTTAATGATACCATTGTCGCTGAAAATCAATTTACAATGATATCATCGCGATATTGATAACATATTTACCAGTGGTCATGTTAATGATACCATTGTCGCTGAAAATCAATTACCATGATATCATCGCGATATTGATAACATATTTACCAGTGGTCCTGTTAATGATACCATTGTCGCTGAAAATCAATTTACAATGATATCATCGCGATATTGATAACATATTTACCAGTGGTCATGTTAATGATACCATTGTCGCTGAAAATCAATTTACCATGATATCATCGCGATATTGATAACATATTTACCAGTGGTCCTCTTAATGATACCATTGTCGCTGAAAATCAATTTACCATGATATCATCGCGATATTGATAACATATTTACCAGTGGTCCTCTTAATGATACCATTGTCGCTGAAAATCAATTTACAATGATATCATCGCGATATTGATAACATATTTACCAGTGGTCCTCTTAATTATACCATTGTCGCTGAAAATCAATTTACAATGATATCATCGCGATATTGATAACGTATTTACCACTGTCCTTGTTAATGATACCATTGTTGCTGAAAATCAATTTACAATGATATCATCGCGATATTGATAACATATTTACCAGTGGTCCTCTTAATGATACCATTGTCGCTGAAAATCAATTTATTATGATATCATCGCGATATTGATAACATATTTACCAGTGGCCCTGTTAATGATACCATTGTCGCGGAAAATCAATTTACAATGATATCATCGCGATATTGATAACATATTTACCAGTGGCCCTGTTAATGATACCATTGTCGCGGAAAATCAATTTACAATGATATCATCGCGATATTGATAACATATTTACCAGTGGTCCTCTTAATGATACCATTGTCGCTGAAAATCAATTTACAATGATATCATCGCGATATTGATAACATATTTACCACTGTCCTTGTTAATGATACCATTGTTGCTGAAAATCAATTTACAATGATATCATCGCGATATTGATAACATATTTACCAGTGGTCCTCTTAATGATACCATTGTCACTGAAAATCAATTTATTATGATATCATCGCGATATTGATAACATATTTACCAGTAGCCCTGTTAATGATACCATTGTCGCGGAAAATCAATTTACCATGATATCATCGCGATATTGATAACATATTTACCAGTGGTCCTCTTAATGATACCATTGTCGCTGAAAATCAATTTACAATGATATCATCGCGATATTGATAACATATTTACCAGTGGTCCTCTTAATTATACCATTGTCGCTGAAAATCAATTTACAATGATATCATCGCGATATTGATAACGTATTTACCACTGTCCTTGTTAATGATACCATTGTTGCTGAAAATCAATTTACAATGATATCATCGCGATATTGATAACATATTTACCAGTGGTCCTCTTAATGATACCATTGTCGCTGAAAATCAATTTATTATGATATCATCGCGATATTGATAACATATTTACCAGTGGCCCTGTTAATGATACCATTGTCGCGGAAAATCAATTTACAATGATATCATCGCGATATTGATAACATATTTACCAGTGGCCCTGTTAATGATACCATTGTCGCGGAAAATCAATTTACAATGATATCATCGCGATATTGATAACATATTTACCAGTGGTCCTCTTAATGATACCATTGTCGCTGAAAATCAATTTACAATGATATCATCGCGATATTGATAACATATTTACCACTGTCCTTGTTAATGATACCATTGTTGCTGAAAATCAATTTACAATGATATCATCGCGATATTGATAACATATTTACCAGTGGTCCTCTTAATGATACCATTGTCACTGAAAATCAATTTATTATGATATCATCGCGATATTGATAACATATTTACCAGTGGCCCTGTTAATGATACCATTGTCGCGGA
>OZ010582.1:83101757-83114257 GCA_963932145.1 Acanthosepion lycidas | reverse complement strand
TTAAATGAAATTATTACTTATTAACTCTCTATTGCTAATATTATTTTTATATTTTTAATATTGAGCATTGTATATAAAAATCTCTCTCACTCTTTCTCTTTCTCTCTCTCTCTCTCTCTCTCTCTCTCTCTCTCTATATATATATATATATATATATATATATATATATTCAAAACTTATAACATAGACATGTTATAACGTCACTACAAAAATAGCCATTTTGTTTCAACACTTCTGGTGTTTTTTCAAGTGATGCTGCTTAATGTAGAATAGTTTCCTCAATTCTTCATTCTACATTAAACACCATCACTTTAGAAGACACCAGAAGTGTTGAAACAAAATGTCTATTTTTGTAGTGATGGTATAACATGTTTATGTTATAAGTTTTGAATGAATAATATTTGCTCAACTCTGTATTGAGTACTCTTTTAAGAAAAGCGTTTTTGGTTAATAATTTTATTCCGTCTACACCAATCTTATACTTGGATATATATATATATATATATATATATATATATATATATATATATATATATATATATATATATAGTGTATCAAAATTATAGATTTCGCTCATACTCCTAATAGTTTTAGATATGTGTACTCTATCTTTAGAGGAAAAAAATAGAATAATAAAAAGCAATACTCAATGCAAACTATTAAATCAAAGGAACAAACTAGAGTTAAAATGTACACATAAAAGGAGGTTTAAATTTATATAAGAACATAGATCTTACCTTATTACTTACTAACAACCAACCACCTAATGTTAAATATATAACAATAATTAACTTCTATAATCTCCCTTTATTCACCATATTAATCCTGTGTTATAACAGTCCCGTAATTGCTGCAACCTCCCCTTTGATTATCTTTTTACTTTAATATTTTTTTCTCTAATAAAATTTCGGGTATAGCTTGGTCTTCCTAATAATTAACTGATCCTTAATGTGATAAATGGATAATTTATTCTAAGTTTAAATTGTTTTATCTTTAAATCCCCCGTTACTTAATAATATAAACCCTTCAATCTATTTTTTCTTTATATTAATTGTCTAAATACAATTTATTGTTAATTCTATTAAAAGATATTTATTATCGGTATAATATAGTATTTCTTATAGGAACCTAATTTACTTTACATATAATTAAAGGCTTTGGTCATAAATAAACTCCCATTTCGGCTCCTCTTTTAGTTTCAATTCAACACCCCACTCTTCATATAACCCCAACCTCGGACCATAAAGTAAATATTAGGGTCAATTCCAGTAGCCTCTTAGAGAGATATCTCACGCCCTCCCCTAAACATAATCTTAGGCTCTTCATCTAGATGAGTCTCATTTTGGGTAGGTTTGTATCCTTACTTGACTGCTATCTAAATTAAATTCCAAATCCCCGATTCCGAGATGAAACCAGTCCAAGACTGAAGTGGACTGGGGCAAGGTTGCACCAGTTTCAAATAGGCTATTCTCACAGGAGGTAATTTTGAATTCTTTGCTGTATAATATATATGCTCTGTTATAATAAATACATTGAGCTCTCTTTGTGGATCAGTTTTAATATTTGATATCACTAGGATCCACCTGGATTTTGTACCAACAGGTCTATTACCTGCACTATATATATATATATATATATATATATATATATATATATATATATATATATATATATATATATATATATATATATAAAGGCAGTAATACGTTGATATAGTCCAGGCGAGCTATTTAACGTGACATAGAATTTGAAATATGTTAAAACTGACTCGCAAAAGAGCGCTCAATGTGTGTTTTCATTAAAAAGAGCAAATTTTCTTTAAATTGGAATTAAGATACCTTTAGTTAATGACCATTTTCACCTAAGAATTTTCATTTCAAAATTCGCAGGATTTTTCAAACTGTTTATGGTATCACTTTGTAGTGGAATACTCTAAGAAGGAATAAAAAACTTAAAAAATCCTGCGAATTTTAAAATTAAAATTCGTTGTTGAAAATGGTCATTAACTAAAGGTATCTTAATTCCAATTGTAAAGAATATATATATATATATATATATATATATATATATATATATATATATATATATATATATATATATTAATAATATACTAATTTTTCATGACTGAGAATGGGCTGATGAAGTGGCTACCAAAATATTGAATAAATTATTTCATCATGATCAAAAGCTTTTGCATTTCATATGTACAAATATACAAAAACAGATATGAGTGCGTTATGTTAGATAGATAGATAGATAGATAGATAGATAGATAGATAGATAGATAGATATTTAATCCTTTTGTGAAGTTATCCCGAGAGATATTTGAATGATTGACGCCATGCTTTAAGGCTTTTATCATCACTTCTTTTCTACTTACTCGATAGATAAATGTTTATCTACTTAGCTACTGGAATAATCATATCGCTCTAGAAGCACTACATAGCCACGTTACATCTGGATGGGTAAGTCTATATTATTTGCTTAAATTAATAAAAATGAAATTAATAACTGCGTCGATTCTTTTGTTCAAAGGAACACGGCGTGAAAGATCCTGAAGAAAAGAGAGATGGAAAAAAGAAAGAAAAACCAAACTGAGAGAGAATGAAAATTGAAAAAAAATAAGAAGGAAAAAAAAAGATAATTATGTTCTGCGGAAGAAACAAAAAAGGAGAAAGAAAGAAGAAAGTAAGCGATATAGAAATGGGAGAAAGGGTTAAAAATATCACATGAATAAAAGTGTATCGCAATGAGAGAAAAAACAGAGAAGATTTCGACATTGAAAAAGACAAGAATTGTTCGAGAGACAAAACAATGAACAATCGAACTGGAAAAAAATCATCAAGAATAAATACGATAGAATAAGAGAACAGTGCCTGCTTTTGATAAAATCCAAAAAAAGAGTCAGGTGTATCGGCTTCAGTCACTTTCCCACCGCCGTGAGGTTACCACCCCACCTTCTATGCTTTTTATATAAATACTTTCATGGTAATTGTTCGGATGAGCTCTTCACTATAGAGACAAAGAGGTATTATGGTGGTTGTAGTAAGAAAGGTACGCATGAATGTGTTGTTTTGGTGTAAGGAATATTGTTTCGTACGATTGGGTCAGTGTTTGCGGCTAGCTAAGTTATAGTTAAGACAGAAAAAGACCGTCCTTTCTCCAATCCCCTTTTTGGCCTTGTGCCACATTTCTGTATTGTACAGAATAAATATCGCTCTTCACTATAGAGACAAAGAGGTATTATGGTGGTTGTAGTAAGAAAAGCACGTATGAATGTGTTGTTTTGGTGTAAGGAATATTGTTCGTACGATTGGGTCAGTGTTTGCGGCTAGCTAAGTTATAGTTAAGACAGAAAAAGTCCGTCCTTTCTCCAATCCCTTTTTTGGCCTTGTGCCACATTTCTGTATTGTACAGAAGAAATATCGCTCTTCACTATAGAGACAAAGAGGCATTATGGTGGTTGTAGTAAGAAAGGTACGTATGAATGTGTTGTTTTGGTGTAAGGAATAATGTTTCGTACGATTGGGTCAGTGTTTGTGGCTAGCTAAGTTATAGTTAAGACAGAAGAAGACCGTCCTTTCCCCAATCCACTTTTCGGCCTTGTGCTACATTTCTGTATTGTACAGAATAAATATCGCTCTTCACTATAGTGCCTAGACTCTACGAATTAAGCACAGTACTAGACTTTGAACGAGGTCTTAACAATTTACAGTTGAATCGGCTAGATGTAACCGTAACTTCTATGCTATCAGTTTCTTTTCTCGCACTTCATGCCTGTGGAACTCTCTTCTGGCTCCATGCTTTCCGGTCCAAATTTAATCTTCAAAAAGTTAAATGCAATGTCAATCGCTATCTGCTGCCCTCCTGATTACTTTTCTTTTGTTTTAGATGGTAATTAGAGTGGGACCTGCTAAGGATGGTACAAAAGTGTCCACACTAAAACTAACAGAACAATTATGGCTATTTATTAGGTGTTCTGCGATGGAAGACCCGTATGTATTGACCAATACATAATTACCACCTAAAAGTGTTGGAGGCCATCTTTATTCTATCATTAAAGCCTTCTCTATGTAAACAGAAGGACTTTATATTAGACCTCCAACTAATTACCACCGAATTTATTTTCCCCAATACACATTGTCCATTTTTCTTTCTAAAATAATTTACTTTATTAACCTCGATTTAGCTCTCTTGGGTGAGGATTGAAACCGGTTAGCTAGCCCGTTTTTCAGTTTAACTTTTTATTGTCATAATGACTGGTAATAATAAAATTATTTTTTGTCTGTTTATATCAGTGATAAAGTTTTGTACCACTAAACATATATATATATATATATATATATATATATATATATATATATATATATATATATATATATATATTTGGTTGGATCGATGAGTTTGTGAGCCTGGGTTTCACGCTATTGCGATCCTCAGACAAACTGATTACTTTTTTAAGTTTCCCCTCCCCACTTTTTGGAAGTGGGGAGGGGAATCGTCGTCGTGATGTCATCGTGCTAACGCAAACGTAGATGCATGTCCGTACACCCGATCAGGTACGCAAACACACATACACACTCGCGCGTCCGCCGGAGCTCATACAGATATAAACATATGTGGACAGTATGAGATTTGACCTATGTATGTATATGGGTGGTGTTGTACATACGCATTTGCATGTTGAAATTCAAAGATCGGAAGTGTAGCGAAAATTTCTCGTGAATGTACACATGTCATCAATCAGAGGATTTTTCTATTTTTTCGCTGAATAATATTTCCTCGCATGCACGTATATACGTGTGGTGGAGTCTGTGTAAAATTATGATACATAAAAATTGCTATTATTTTTATTTTTAATATATATATATATATATATATATATATATATATATATATATATATATATATATATATATACACGCATCATTGAAAACGGCCACCAAGGAAGATTTATTTAATTAATCTTTTATTGAGATTTACATCAACCTAATATAGTGTACCAATTCTACTGCCCTGTACAAGTCTGTGTTACTTGCCAAAAACCATTGACTTACATCGGCACACCTCTTACATGCCACCTGTCGTAGCAGTATGTGATTAAGGGACATTTATTAACTCAAAACTTCCATGAACCTTTAAGGAAAATTCTAGCTGAAAATACAAGGATCTTTTTCAGGTCATCATTAGGGAGGCTTATTAAACTTTATTCCTCTACTATCAATCTAACACTATTTAGCAGAGGAGACGGTGTGTTAAATATGTTCTCAAAATAGAATTTTTGCCCAGGTCAACTGCTGCGCATAGCACGTGACCGCCAAGAAACGCACAAACCACTCGAACTCCACACTGTAAAATTTCTATGTAGCAGCCACACACAGAATTTCATCATCCAAAAACACATCCTTGATAATGGCTAGAGAATTAGCCAAAAGCACTCGAAACAATTATAACGATGAACAATTCAGACATTCTTTAACCCCTGAAAAACGGGAAAATGTTAGATTGCTGTAAAAACTCAATAAACGACTAATTAAATCTTCCTCGTCGGGCGTTTTCAATGAAAGATACATGAAAGAAAAGTTGCTGCCCAAATTCACATCAATTATATATATACATATATATATATATATATATATATATATATATATATAGAGAGAGAGAGAGAGAGAGAGAGAGAGAGAGAGAAAGGGAGAGATAGATATAGTTTAATGATCGCAAGACTCAGGATACTGATAGTCACCATTCAGTGTTGATTCCTATATCCACACTCTCTATAACTAAAACACTCTGAGAATTGTTATCCTATAAATATAGCAAATGTTCAGCAATATCATCCTGGCGTCTTTTTTTTCCCCATCTTTTTTTGAGACCATGTTGCTTGAATTTCGTATTTTGTATGCAAGTAACATATCTAATTAGTTTGTTAAATTAGATTTCAGAACAAGGACTGGAAGAAATAGAAATGTGACATATATTGTTTAGCGTTACAAATGATTGAAACTGACGGGACATGGCCTAATAACAAGTGCAGCACAAAGCTACACCATTAAAGCAGCGAAATTGAATCAAAGATATAATCTAAAGCTGACGATATTCTACAGAATGCGCGGGATTATAGATATGCTCTAGCGAAACCAAAAATGGTATATTAATAATGGCCGGCTTGCTCTTCTTCGACTATAGTCATCTTCGCGGTGACTAGCTAATCTCTGTTGCATACGAATGTTTCTTCAACACTTATTGAGCCAACATGTGGCTTATACTGCTGAACGGATTTTTCTTCAATTTCCGAAAGAGAACACCTTATCTGGCGTATTATTACGAAGCTAGTACGCTGAAGCCCACAGGTACGACGGTATGTTATTTTGAGCTAGCACGAACATCTTTTCGTCTATTCAGTTTCATTTACAAGACTTAGATCATACTTTGGTATGGTTTTTCAACCATCTGAATTCTTGATAATATTGGCCTAAGGAAAAGAAGTTTCTCCTTTCCTTAGACCAATATTATCAAGAATTCAACTCCTTGACAAAACGACCATAGTGAGATACAAAACCAGGTCTTACACTAACTTTTTTAACCAGTCGGCTATGCGTCCGCTAGATAACGCACACATCAATAGTTTAAATAAGAATACAGTTTATTTGTGAGAAGAGTATTGTCGAACAATCACGTGGTCAAGATAAACACTCAGTTGTGGAGCAAGCTGAGGTAAAAAGAAATTCAACCTTGAGAAAGAGAGCTATTTATGGTGCAATGGAGCATCTCATTGTGCTAAAGTGGGATAGTCCATTGCTTGGGCTGTGATTGGCTGCTGGTACCTGAGTGGAGGTATTTCTATATAAATACCAGCTTGATTCATCAGTTAGTTTGCAGGGTTTGTATTAAGTTACAACCTGCTTTATTTTTGTCTGCCAGCTGGACGCTAGCTGGGACTCTTACGCCGGTAAGTGCTGTTTATTGTCTTGTTATTCTACAAGTATGTGTGAGGGACTGAAGGAGTCGGTGATTTGAAGCAAGGAAGTGAAGGCAAGGTAAAAATAAATTGGTAAATATTGGGGAAGGTGACGATAAATAAAATAGACAAAAGAAATGGGGAGAAAACATAAAAAGGTCTAAATCATTTATAGAAAAGAATCATTCAAAAACATGACGAAAAAAAACATTCAGAGGAACGGAAAGAAAAATGTTTTGTTTTTTTTTTAATTACGTGGAAATCCTCCAGATATGGCATGGAAATTAAGGCTGAAAAGAAAAAACTCATCATGAAAAATGAGAAAAAACTTTCAATTAAGAATAAATTCGGTGGCCGGGAACTTGAAGTAGTGGAGCAATTGAAATATCTTGGCTCGATTATCTGCGAAGAGAGTTCCAGAATAGAATTGATTCCAAGAGTAACAATGGTAGTTATCGCAAAACCAAGAACCACCTGAAAAGCCAAGAAGGAAATCTGCCTGAAATCAAAGATAAGACTATTGTGTGCATTGATCTTCTCAATCCTTCACTACGAATCTTGGAGATTAACAGCAGAATTACAGCAAAGAATACAAGCATTAGAAATTAGGTGCTATAGGAACCATCTGAGGAATCTCCGATGTAGACTGCATCACGAGACACCAAGATTGGGCTCATTTGAAAGATATCTACCGTCGAGAAAGTTGAAATGATATGGACACGTCATAAGGGACAACAATCTTTCTACTGTTATCTTAAAAGGTACTATTCTAGGCAAAAGCAAAAGTGTGGTAAACAAAGGAACAAAAAAAAATCATTGACCGGGGTGAAGGGTAATTCCCCGAGACTCAGACATTGGCATGCGATCGAGACATATGGAGGGATCTGGTCATGGGTTCAGCTGCGCAATGACCTTAACACTACACGGGGTCATTGGACTGATGGTGATGATGAAGATGATGGTGATGATGATACTGATGGCCAAAAGACGAAAGAAGAAAAAGAAAAGAAAAAGATAGAAGAAACAAAGAAGAAATAAAAAATGAGGGTAGGTGAAGTGTCAAAAGAGAAATAGAAAGGAAAATGGCGGGGAATTAAATAAAAGGGAAAGTGAAGAAGAAGAAGAAGAAGAAGAAGAAGAAGAAGAAGAAGAAGAAGAAGAAGAAGAAGAGGAGGAGGAGGAGGAGGAGGAAGTAGTGAAGGAGGAGGAGAAAGAAGAAGAAGAAGAGGAGGAGGAAGAAGAAGAAGAAGAAGTAGTGAAGGAGGAGGAGAAAGAAGAAGAAAAAGAACGAAGAAGAAGAAATAATTCATGATAATTAATAAGTTATAATTAATAAATACTAATAATGAAATTAGAAATAATATATATATATATATATATCATACTTATTATAAAACCCAGGTTGTGTGTGTGTCTGTTCGCTTATATATTGGATCGGATTTCCTACATTTTTAAACCGATTTCAACAAAACTTCACAGGACTACGTAAAAGTACCTTGCGGTGGTTCTGACAGCGCCAAAAATTGGGAAAACACAATTTTGTTTGCACGAAATCAATTTGAAAACACGATTAAGAGGCATCGCTATCGCGAGAATGAAAGGAGGACAACTCA
Organism: Acanthosepion lycidas; assembly: GCA_963932145.1. Classification (NCBI taxonomy): domain Eukaryota; kingdom Metazoa; phylum Mollusca; class Cephalopoda; order Sepiida; family Sepiidae; genus Acanthosepion; species Acanthosepion lycidas. The sequence goes on along the minus strand of OZ010582.1, from coordinate 83,105,686 downwards.
TATCGAGTTATACTTATTATAAAACCCAGGTTGTTTGTGTGTGTATGTGTGTGTGTGTGTTCGATTATATGTGATCGGATTCCCTACATTTTTCAACCGATTTCAACAAAACTTCACTTTTTTTTTTTTTTTTTGGCAAGTAGTGTTTCTTATTGTCTTGCACACTTTTTTTCTTTATTTTTATATTCAGAATGCTTTAAAAATTCCATTTACAAGACAATTGTTTATAATAAAATTCTATTCAATCAGTAGACACATAATGATTGAAAGCAATGGTTTTGTTTGAGTTTGGGTTTGAACAATTCGTAAAAAAAAAAATAATAATTTAGACATGCATGTCCGTCAACCTTAAACAATAATCTTTGTCAATTTAATTTTTCAGTCTTTATGATGGTGGATACTTGATCTATCTGTTACTGTTACATCCCGGGGCAACGCCGGGCTCTACTGCTAGTATATATATTTATGAGATCAAATTCAGATGAGTCGGAATCCGACCGTATAACGAGATAAAGAACAAATAGGAAACGTTTATCATTCTAACATATTTCACTTTTATTAAATCTTTGTCAGATATTGAGAGAAAACAGACAAAAAAAGAGAATTTTGGTCTTCCCAATTTCATTCCGTTCGATTATCATTGGACTGTCTTGTATCACGTGCATTAAAACGGTAGATAATTCTATGTGTGTAAAAATTCTAATGTATCTAAATGGACATCGGATAGTAATGTGTATTCGTAACTGTGTATGTGCGTCTGTCTCAACGAAGTTCTAATTTTGTGTGGTCAATCGACGTAATGCTGGTGGTATTCTATTAATCTGAGGATGTTTTTATATATGTCTACTTTTTATTAGATAGATATAAGTTAGATTCTTTCGTATTTAACAAATAAATTGTTTACAAAACAAAAATGTTTACGGGGGTGGGAGACATCAGGCTATCTCAAACCAACATCTACGAACACAAGAGAGATTTGCGTTTAGACAAATGTTCTAACGTTCCCGTAACGCAAAGGAACGATGCTGACCGTAACTTTAATTTTAATAATGCCACTCTAATTTTAAAAAAGCGTAATTCTTTAAGGAGAAAATACGTTGAAAGCTTAATTATTATTAACATTATAACCAACTATGAGCACACTCCTAAAACATTACCTGACATCGGCATCCATTTTGTCATTCATGCTTACGGAATCTAAGTTGTAGCCATCTAATACAAAGAGTACAGTTTTATTGCACGTCATACATGACTGACCAATGAGAATCGACCCTAACGAAATTGAAAATAACAAATTTCTGTATTTTTGTGTTTCGTCTTTTAATTAAAACCTCGTCAGAAGCTTTAATAAAAGTGAAACATGTTAGATTAATAGACGTTTCCTATTTCTTTATTTCATCATATAACACCCCACACACACGCACACACACACACACACGCATATATATATATATATATATATATATATATATATATATATATATATATATATATATATATATAATATGGTGCGATTGATAAATTGTCGCCTAAATTACGCAAAGATGAAAATAACAGACATCTCCTTTTAACAGATATATTTACCAAAATTACACATATATCTTGAAATAATAAAGCCATTGGCTCTAATCACGGCCTCCTGATGAGTTCGGAAACTTCTGCAGCTCTTATGGACGGTCTGCTTGTTTATGTTGGTGAATGCTGCGATAATCCTTGCCTTCAGTTCAACTTTGGTGTTACAAGGAGTTTTGCTGGTCTCTTGCTCAACTGCGCCCCTCACATATAGGCCAGATGTAAGAGGTGATGTTGTTGCAGAAATTGTTTGACAGCTATGACTGGGTTATTCTCCTTGCGCGGCAGGGTGTAGAGTCCTCTTGCCAAACATGGGGTCTTCCAGCAGTCAGTTTCTTTACCAGGACAGCACTACAGGGCACTTGATCTCGGCCTCTGTGTTGAGTCTGAGGCCCTCACAAACAAATTAGGAAGTTCTTTTCTTATCAGAACGATCAGAGTGAGTTTTCCCAGCTGTCGTACCATAGCAATCACCATTAGACGCATACAACTCTGCACTGCCCCCAGATTAGCACCCAAACTCCTTGTAATATTCGTATTAAAGCTTCCGGCGCGAATGCCAAGTAGCATAGCATCCCGTTTCTAAATTCCTGGTAGAGAGAATTGCGTCATGGTGCTCTTTTTCACACAGACGGTGCTCGACATACACTACTATACTGTGCAGTCGACAAAATCAAAAACAAACCACCCGCCTGCGCAAAATACGAAATATAAAATGACGACAATTTACCCATCGCACAAGATAGATAGATAGATAGATAGATAGATATGAGAATTAGATATGAGAATTAGATAGATAGATAGATAGATAGATAGATAGATAGATAGATAGATAGATAGATAGATAGATGAAAGTGGAAAAATAAAGAATGGCCACCAAAATGTGAGCAAGAAAAGAAAAAGACAAAGAAGAAAGGAAAAGAGAAGAAAATATAACGAGAAAGAAGAAGAAGAAGACGATATAGAGGTGGTCAAAAGCAAAAAAACGACGAAGAAAATAAGAGCAAGGAAAGTAAAAAGAAAAAGGACAAAGAAACGAATATAGCTAGGAGAGGAAAATGGGAGACAAAAAAAAAAAGAAAAAACGATATCCATTGAGCAGGAAGAAAGTCAAATGGAAGACAAAGAACAAAGCTGAAAACAAGAATGAGAACGAGGCATGTGTATGACTAAAACGGCTTATCAAATGAAAAAAGAAAAGACGATAAAGAGAAAATATTTAAAAGAGAAAGAGAGTAATAGAAAAAAGCCTGAGAGGTTGATTTAGACTAGGTAGGACAAGAGTGAAAAGAGATTAACAAAATTAACCACTGTCCCTTGTGGGTAATATTGAAAAATTCGATCTTATATTGCGTAGGATGCCATGTCACCCTGGCAGGCGTTTAATATTTTATTGAAATGTGTTTTATACGAAAATGGGAGCTGAAAAGAGCGGTGGGGGTTACGACAAAAATAATTTTTAGCCGACAAAAGTAATTTTGTTTTCACTGTAATTTCTTATCTAAAGGGAATATATTGAAAAAAAAAAACGGCTTTTTCTTGAAATAATAGAACGGACATACTGACATATATAAACACATGCTTCATTCAATACCGTCCTAAGTAAATATAGTTAATTATAATTTCGCGTATGCATTCATACCGAAATTTCTATAGATAATTCTCTCAAAGAAATAAACACACATCCTACATATATGCACGCATATAGATATGTGTGTTCAAATTCTACCTTACATGTACAATATATATATATATATATATATATATATATATATATATATATATATATATATATATATATATATATATATATATATCCGATTTACTTCCTCACTTTGCCCGACCTACATCTCATATTTTAACCTAACAGCTCTATATGAGTGTAAAGGCTTCTTCGGTGAAATGAAAAAGTCAGGCTGAGACCTTTTCAGAATAGTTTTGTATTTTTTGTTTTTGTCGTTTTTTACGGCTTCTCAACCCTATGCAGATTATTCAAAAAGCCAGAAAATGTTTTAGATTGTAAGAATATTATTTTGCGGGAGATAATCATCATTTAGTAATTCAAGTCTTACTAATTAATCCATTCCTTCAAGGAGAACATTAGAATTCGTACTTTTCCGAAGGTTTTTGCGTATAATTGAATATAATAAACCAAACTTGAATTGGAACTCAGCTCTCTGATTAACAATGTTGACCGAAATTTCAGGTTTCAGACTTTGGGAGTCTAAAAAAAATGTTGAAAAATAGAGATGCAGATAGAAGAAACGTTTCTTAGATTTGAGAACATAGTTCCTATCGAGTACTTGAAGAACCATTCTCGGCTGTACCAGGCCCTATCATTCCCTGGTCTGGGGCAA
>OZ010582.1:83069257-83096757 GCA_963932145.1 Acanthosepion lycidas | reverse complement strand
ATATCCGGGTTACACTGTAGTTTATAAAGACATAGATGGGAATTTCAACATGGTGTAATGGTTAGCAAGCTTCTCTTGCTAGTATAATAAGCGTAATAGTGAGTTGTGAGTTCGGTTCTCAAGGGAGCCCTCTTGTGCCGCACCTAAGCTAAGCTTGGAAAATTATTATGAACTGACATAGATAGAAAGAAATAGATACACAGAAAGAAACAGGCTTAGATAAATTGAATGATAGAAAGAAACAGACTGATAAATTGACAGAGACACACAAAACACGAATATATATATATATATATATATTATAAATTAATAGACTTAAAATATGGTTTTTCGCTACACAGTTCCAACTATGTTTCAAAAATGGAAGCTAAAAGCCCCGAATTTAATTTTGTAATTAAATTAAAGACATCAGTTCCATTTCATCCTTTTAGCTTCCATTTTTGAAACATGGTTGGAACTGTGTAGGGAAAAACCATATTTTAAGTCTATTAATTTATAATATTAATGCTCTGTAAATTTACATTGCGCACTATTTTGTAAAAATAAAAATATCTATAAGAACACCGGATTATATATCTTACTGTTCTTTCTTTTTATTAATATACAGACACACACACACACACACACACACACACACACACATATATATATATATATATATATATATATATATATATATATATATATATATATATATAAGGCAGGATGTGTGTGTGTGCGCGCGTGTGTGTAACGAATGCACGGCCCCAATTTTCGACGCATTTGCACAAAACTTTTTTCATGCACATGCACCAAATTAGCTGGAAGGCCAAGACCGACTTTGCATTTCCCATCGATAATGGAAATAATCGATTTTTTTATGCTTCTACGACAGTTTTCATGTTGTTTACGGGCATTTTCTACTGGCCATAGTAAGAGCCTATAGCTGGCTGCCACGAATAGGCAGGAAGATTCTATTGGCCAGCGTGAGAGCCAACAGCTGACTGACACGAATGTTAACTAGCATGCTAGCATACAAAAAATCGATAGCTGCATTCGTCATAAGTGGGAAAAATTTAAATCTGCATGGCAATTTACTCCAATTGGCTCATTCGCTTGCTTAAACTCAACGTTGATTCCGATTCTGTAGAAGTGGTTTGGGTGTGAAAATGTATTTGTTGCTAACATTCTTTTTTCATTCGGTTTTTCCAGTTACGAGTCCTTTTTTAAAGCTGATCGTTTTGTGTTGATTTTGTTTAGTTCTTTTTTCGTAACAGATTTAATGTTTAGTATAGATCTTAGAAAAAATTCGTAGTGAGAGTAAGGCATGTAGCAACATCAGCACGGCAAGGGGCACTCCTTTAAAGGCAAGGAAGTGCAAAAATATTTTAAGTCAAGTGATTGCGATTGCTGTATGAGTCGTACGATCTTTGAATCAAGCACGGGCAACGCCGGGCCATGCTGATAGTATATATATATATATATATATATATATATATATATATATATATATATATATATATATATATATATATCGCGTCATATAAGAAGTTAACATCAGAAGTTTCTTTGTATTAGCGATCGACGCATTTCAGAAGGGAAATAAATATTAAGAGACAGGGAATTTTCGTTTGAAATAGAAAAGAATGCTGAAAAGGATGTCAAATTCTTACTTATATGACAGTGAATGCTAGAAAATTTCTCCTCAGGGATCATGAGGCAACAAATATGTGGTTCTCCAGAAAGATCCTGAGAGAACTTGTGAGCAAACTAGCGAGTGCTAAAAAAATGGGGACTCAAAGGCAAATTTTCCTTATAGTCAAAATGGCGGTTAGTTGAAATTTCTGGGACACAAGAACTTGGTGGAATTTAACAGGTGCAAACTACATTGAAACATCGTGTAACGATTTTGCGCAGGTGACTAACAGAGAAGTGACTGTTAGCTGACTCGAGGAGACAAATGTTACTTTGTGCCAAAGAGGGCACTCCGTAAACTTTTCTGAAATATTTGACAAAATAAAATTAATCAAATGAAGATCGAATCATATTTTTCGATTTATTACTTCTTGCGAGTTCCCCAAAATACAGCTTTTTATATTGGCGGGGAGGACAGGGGGCGGTTGGAAAATGGGGGGGGGCCTTTTATGGTTGACGTGAAAGATTATTGTGGTATCATTAACATAGACCACCAATGAACGAGTTGACCAAACAGGAAGAACGGTGAAAATTGGTATTGGAAATTCGACAAATACCTACAGTAAAATGAAAGTAATAAGAAAAGCTAGAATATGTAGGCTATTAAATGACCCATGTCCTTTGTACATACATGAGAAACTATATATTACTAAGTTTAAAAAAATAAAAGTTTACTGAATCAGAGAAATTAATTAGCTATTTTTTGCCGTCATTGTCAAAAAATTTCCTTAAATAATATTTAAAAATAGAATTTAAATAAAAATGTGACCTGGTAATATAAATACTTATACTTGATATGAAAAAATAATTTTATATACTGTAAGTAATTCTAGTACATTTACTTGTTTTTAAAAGAAATATAGTCTATTAAAAATTAAAAGTGAAAATATTTTAAAATTGTAGTTAAATAAAACGTATTCTAACTTAAACACCCCTAAAAAAATCTTTAAGAATACAAATAGAAAAAATGCTGTAAAAATTTTTTGCCGTTAACAATAAATTAAAAAAAAATATACCCAGACGACATGCATTTAACGGATGTTAGAATTGGTTGAAAAATACATCCCTACCCTTCTTAAACATAACCCCCTTTTTCGAACGTAACTAATAACTGATACAAAGTTAATAAAAATGAACATGCTACCACCCCTTGTCTGAATGATTGGATATCTCTGTATCCTTGGAAACAGTGAAATGAATGTGTCTGTGCCTTTAAAACTCAGTAAGCTTAAAAATATAAGTTACTCCAAAATTCGCTTGACTATGAAATGGAACTAATGTTTTTAATTTAATAACAAAATTAAATTCGAAGCTTTTAGCTTCCATTTTTGAAACATGGTTAGAACTGTGTAGCGAAAAAAAACTATATTTTAAATCATTTAATTTATAATATTAATGCTCTGTAAATTTATTTACATTGAGCACTATTTTGTAAAGATAAAAATATCAGTAAGAACACCGGATTATATATGTTAATGTTCTTTATATATATATATATATAAATATATATATGCATATATATATATATATATATATATATATATATATATATATATATATATATATATATATATATATACATACATATATATATATATATATATATATATATATATATATAATCATAAATTTTATAAAGATATTAATTTACCTACTGTTAATGCACGGACTCAACTCTGTCATTGACATTTACTTGCTCGTTCACTTAGAATTTTATATTTAGCTGTTCAGTGTTTGAGCTACAGATGAACCTGATTACGCACATCTATTTCGGTGGAAGCCATAAAAATTTAACAATAATACATACACACACATATTAAAAACATATTACAGTTGTGCATATGGGTAATTGTGAAATCTTTGAGTATTTATCTCGGTGTTATGTGTGTGTCTGATTTCAACACGAACGTTTTCATCACTCGCCAAAATACAGTTGTATATGAAGCTACACATAGAAACACATGTAAGTAGATGTATACTTAAGATAGATACAGCAATAGCTGTGAATAGATAGATAGATAGATAGGTAGATAGATAGATAGATAGATAGATAGATATGAATAGACATAGATATATATGAACAGACAGAGTGATAGCTCGATAGATAGATATATATGGATAGTTAGATATGAACAGACTAACAAATCGATAGGTAGATATATAGAAAGAATCATCTGAACATAAATAAATATGAACAGATAGATAGATAGCTATGAATAAATAAATATGTACAGATACAGATACAGATATATATGAATAAATAAATAGATATGTACATAGATAGATAGAGAGAGAGATGAATAAATAAATAAATAGATCGTCATGAACAGAGATAGAGATGCAGATATGAATACATAGCATGATAATATGAATACATAGCATGATAATATGAATACATATGAATAAATGAATAATATGTATGTATTTATATATATATATATATATATATATATATATATATATATATTTAGAGAGAGAGAGAGAGAGAGAGATAGATAGATAGATAGATAGATAGATAGATAGATAGATATGAACAGATATAATATACAGGTAGAAATAGATAGACGAACAGATAGATATGAATAAACAGATAGAGAAGAATAGATAGATACATACATGCATACATACATATGAACAGATAGATAGATAGATAGATAGATAGATAGATAGATAGATAGATAGATAGATAGATAGATAGATAGATAGATGTAGTACACAAGTTCTTCTGGCATATTTAAGTTAGGAAATAATTCTAAATGAACAATATTAAGTCAATACACACACTAACAGATTATAGATTATATAGGCGCATATGTTTGTGTGTGTAGATGAGAGGAGGTGTGTAGTGGGGGATTGTATAAGTATAATGTGATTGTCGCTGGAGAGAAGATTGAAATATGGCGCGTAATATTTCACTGATTATTCAATAAGGCAAGGGAAAAATGATGGATTTAAGTCGGCCTAACTTATTTTGCCGCCAACGCACTCCGTAAACCTTTCTGAAACGTTTGACAAAATAAAATTAATCAAATGAAGATCGAATCGTATTTTTCGATTTATTACTTCTTGCGAGTTCCCCAAAATACAGCTGTTTATATTGGCGGGGAGGGCAGAAGGCGGTTGGAAAATGGGTTGGTCTTTTATGGTTGACGTGAAAGATTATTGTGGTATCATTAACATAGACCACCAATGAACGAGTTGACCAAACTGAAAAAACGGTGAAAATTGGTATTGGAAATTTGACAAATCTACATATATATGCTGTAAAGTTATAGATTTATTCTGGCACAAAGCCACGGAAAATGGACACCTAATGAGTATCAAAATCTTTGCAGTAATAATATCTCAGTTAACTTCTTAACCATAACTCTCCATCAAGGTGGCAATAATGGGATGATAGTTGATGTTAGACGACAATGGTTGGTTAGTACAACAAAGGGCAGGAAGCTGTACAGAGTCGTAATCGCCCACGTTCTGACGAGCACACTTCATAGAAGAAGAGGAGGAGTGTCTTGAATACAGAAGTGTCTTAAGATATAAGGTTAGTGAATGAGTAGTGAGGTATGAATGTAAGCGAAGTAAATAGGAAGTGAGGTTTATCTGTGTCTATAAAAGGCAGGATGTGTGTGTGTGTGTGTGTGTAACGAATGCACGGCCCCAATTTTCGACGGATTTGCACCAAAATTTACATGCACATGCTCCAAGTTAGTGGCAAGGCCAAGACCGACTTTGCATTTCCCATCGATAGTGGAAATAATCGATTTTTTCATGCTTCTACGGCAGTTTTCGTGTTGTTTACGGGCATTTTCTACTGGCCAGAGTGAAAACCTATAGCTGGCTGCCACGAATAGGCAGGAAGATTCTATTGGCCAGCGTGATAGCCAACAGCTGACTGACACGAATGTTAACTAGCATGCTAGCATGCAAAAAAAACATATCGATAGCTGCATTCGTCACAAGTGGGAAAAATTTAAATCTGCATGGCACTTTACTCCAATTGGCTCATTCACTTGCTTAAACTCAACGTTGATTCTGATTCCGCTGAACTGGTTTGGGTGTGAAAAAGTATTTGTTATTAACATTCTTTTTTCATTCGGTTTTTCCAGTTACGAGTCCTTTTTTAAAGCTGATCGTTTTGTGTTCATTTTGTTTAGTTCTTTTTTCGTAACAGATTTAATGTTTAGTATAGAGCTTAGAAAAAATTCGCAGTGTGAGATATACAAGAAGTAAGGCATGTAGCAACATCAGCACGGCAAAAGTCACTCCTTTAAAGGCAAGGAAGGGCAAAAATATTTTAAGTCAAGTGATAGCGATTGCTGTATGAGTAGTACGATTTTTGAATCAAGCACGGGCAATGCCGGGCCATGCTGCTAGTCAGGATATAAAGCACAATTAATGATTAGGGAGGCACGGTGGATTAATGGATAGCAGCTCAGATGGAGGAATCCATTAATTCACTTGTAATGCTAATACTCTTTGGAAAGGTATGAGTCCTTTTCTTCTCCCCAGCTATAAAAACCAACAAGCGAGTCTGCTCCACAAAGTAGTGATCAAAGGGTGAACTTTACTGCAAAAAGAACGAAGAAGAATCTCGATATATGGATCGAGTATAAAAGAAGATTAGCATATGAGATAATGGAATTGAGCATTGACTAAGCTGTGCTTGGAATATTTTTGCCCAAGACACAGACCGAGTTCTATAGTCTTGGATGGCAATTGGTCTACCGCAGAAAGAAATAGCAACCTACTGCGGCAAAAAATCTGCCTCGTCAATCATGTATCGAAAGATACATGATCGCCTAAGCTTGAATGATTTACCATAGGTTTGAAGAGGTTATGGTTTTAGTCGAGGGAGATATATTCTCACTATGATGTTTTAAGTTCAATTTTAGAAAGTGAAATCAACGGCCAGACCGAAATATTTCTCCAATGGAAACAATATAGAAACTATCTCGATTGTTGGTTATTGTGGCATTTAGAGGTTTCCTTACTTTGTTCGATTTCAGCAGTAGCAGCAAAGGAAATAATCAGCAGGGAACAACTGGTAGTCCCCAAAACACATAAAAACGATGGTCGTTCCCTATTTTCCCGCTTTTTCATCATTTTCAGCGGCCGCTACCTTCAACGCCGAGCTCGGACTACTCAGAACACTTGCCAGGACACGTGGCCTGTCTTGGTAGCTTGATCTGAGAATTCTCGCTCCTCGTAGAAACAAGCGGAGAAATCTCCCTTGGAGGCTCCTGCCGAAAGGAAAACTACTCACAATCCTTCCTGCAGAAGACACGTATCAGTCCAGGCAGTTTGGTACTCAGATTTCTCGTTTCTCGTGCGAACAAACAGAAAAATCTTTCTCTATGAAATATTTACTCAAGGAAAATACTTTTTTTTTAACTGGGAAGCTAATCTCTTTTTCCAGTAAAGTGCCACTGTTTTACACTCTCTTTTCAACCACGAATAAAAGCTGTTGAACAGTTATTTCGAATCTTAGATTTGTTCATTCCACTCTATACACTGCCGAACACACACACAGACACACACAAGCAACCGGGAAAATCTTTACAACAACGGTCAAGGGAGCATGACCAAGGGGAGTTTTCATGTTGGAGGACATCAGCTGGAAAGGGATAGGCCCCGTCAGGTCGACTTGCCCAAGACATGCTACGCGTGAATGAATACCTCTTCGGCGTTCCGCCCAGATATTTGAAGATGCTCGACTGCTCTAAGATCATTGGACTAATGGTGATTATGATGATGATGATGGTGATTTAGAAGCGACCATTTTTATATATTTCAGTTGTATTACCTCCTATTTGATTATTTTGATCCACGGCATCAGAAGCGGACGTTGATGCTATGGTAGTAGTGGCTGAATCCTCCCCCGAATGAACCTGTTTTTTTTTCTTGGTGACAAATATTTGCCGAGCAACACTCTGGCAAAATAGTGCTTAACATTAAAATGCGTACGCAGTCATTGAATTCCTACATGCAAAAAATTACACCCATCACCACCCACTGAAGCTTGCTGAGTGTTTGTGGAGACCAAACAATGAAAGTGAGCACAGTTAGGACGTGGCTAAGGCATTTTATTATTCGTGTCAATGATGTGAACACGGCATGTAGGTTCTGTGCTTCAAGTTAGCCAAAATGCGTAACCAGTGGTGGTGACTATTTTCTATTTTTTTTTTTATGTTAACCAAAAAAAAATTCAAGAGGAATTAGCGAATGAATAGCTATAAAGGATAAGTAATGATTAACTCAAGATTTAGAGAGGTTAAGATTATATTCAGGAAAGCATACACGCGGGAGTCTGCTCCACAAAGTAGTGATTAAAGGGTGAACTTTACTGTAAAAAGAACGAGGAATCTCGATATATGTATCGAGTATAAAAGAAGATTAGCATATGAGATAATGGAATTGAGCGTAGACTAAGCTGTGCTTGGAATATTTTTGGCCAACACGATTACAAAACCAAAACATAAACCTATGAATTAGATTGTTAAATGTCTCTTCCGTTGTAGACACTCGTATAGATATTATGCATGACATCCAAATCCTTCTAAAACGTCTAAACTGTCAACTATATTCAACCCAACCGTTTTTTACAGATGAATCTATATATCTTTAGTAAAATTAGTCCGTCTGTCATACCTTCTAAAACAGCCATACATTGACCGATCTCAACCAAATTTTGGGGTGAATTGAAAACAGTGAAATGGGGTACAAAGAGCAGTTGTTTTCCAAGACACAACCTATTGTTGGAACCAGGTATGTCATTAATGTTATTGTGCAATATAAATCCTCAGGAATGCCTTTTTAATGGAACAATTTTTACGTTCGACAAACTTATTGACAACGAAACGTGTTTGAAACTGGATGGCTAGCATTAATTTCCAGAATAAAGTTTATTCCTAAACAATCCGAATATCTTTAACGAATGGACAAGAATTCCGTTTCCAGTTTGTCCTTCGTTTGCGAAAACTATTAGGTTGGTGCAAAAATAATGTCGGTTTTTTACGTAATAATGTCGGTTTTTGTCGTAATAATGTCGGTTTTTATGTATTTTTGCACCAACCTAATATAAATAAATGATAAGGCCAAACGCTTCATAAAATTGGAATTTGGTTCCTGAAAGAAGTTTTTTACGCATGACCGGTTGTATATTGCAAGTTCAAGAGTAAAAAAAATTAAGAATATATCACTGTTAAAAAAGAAAAAAAAAAAGAATTTTTCTTAAAAATATTGTTTACCATGAAATCCTATAAAATTACTATAAAATTAAAGAAATTATTAATCCGCGAAGTCGGGTTTTTGTCAAAGTATTTTTCCGAACAAATCTACTTTGTCAAATTTCATTGATTGGTTTGCGAAATTGAACGAAAATCCCGACAAAAATGTTAGCGATAACTTCAACGATACTAAATATTGTGAGGATTTCAAGTCTCGTCAGCGTATTGCAAGAAAAATTCTAGTGATTGAAAATGGTTTCAACTAATCCTGTGATTCTTAGGGAAAAATGTACTTCATCACATTCCACAGACTGGCAATACAGAATAAAAATAGAGCTTTACCAAATAACAAAGTTAGTTAGGTGCCATGCGGGATACACGTGTAGGCGATCATGTATCTTTTGATACATGACTGATGAGGCAAATTTTTCCAGCTGTAGGTTGCCATTTCTTTCTGCTATCCAAGACTCTTGAACCCGGTCTGTCGTGCTATTTACCCATAGCTGGGGGGGAGAAGAAAATTATTAGAAAGAAATATTTAGCCATGGCCGTTTGTATGTTGCATATTCAAGAGTAAGAAATCTGCTTATTTAGCACGTAAGTGAATGTAATGAATTCAACTGGAATTCGAACTCGACTCTCCGATTTCTCAATTTGAGCCGTTATCCATTACTCCACCATGCCTCCTACTTACTTCGGCTCCTCTCCTAAAACTAACAAATAAAGACAACTGAAAATGGATAGAAGATAAAATAAAAACCTAATCATCGTGTTGACATTCAACATGACTTCAAATAAAATGTTAGAAGGGTAATACCCATAAATAATAAAAATAGTAAACATAGTTAGTGGACAAGCGAAACATATTTTCCTGAAAGGACTGTTTAAAGAGTAAGATTTTCTAAATTCAACCGACAACTGTTCGGTGAATGAATATCGAATATTTCCTGTGTGGAAAAAGCTAATAGTACCATTACCTTTACCAATTATCGTCATTTTTTTATCAATCCACAAACAAGGGCATAATGCCACTAAGACGCAAAGGCCTACTGGGTGTGAAAGAGAACGGAATAAATAAATAATAATAAAATTTCAGAGTTCAGACGTAGACGTTAGAAGTATAGAGATGAAGTAGACTTTAGAAGTAACTACGAACCCATTACTGAACACATAAGGGATAAATCTCATGTTCAAAAGACCGGGGAGGGGTGTAAACCGGACGACAGGCGAACCTATCAACTCTTATTGAATTGTGCCCACAATAAAATGCTTTTGATATATTAGGCGATATTTGGGGATACTTTTATTCAAAGGGCAATAGTTTAGACAATGGAGAGCTTGACTCTTAGAAAACCTTTAACATGATAACTAGAAAGCTGTCTGAAATCATGGGGAAAAAACTGATTGTTATCACCAAAATATCTGTACCCGTAAAAATTGATAAAACCTAGAACCCTTTCTTTAAATACATGAAACCTGCTCCGATCATAATGTTTATCTTCAAGGGAAACTTTATACTATTTATAATTTTTGTACATCAAAAAGTTGTCAAACAAGAAATTAAAAAATGAAATGCTTTCGAAACTTTTATGGTCGAGTCACGCATTTCTTTAGAATATTTGCATAAAAGCATATTTGGAGTCTAGATCTGTAAAAAAAAACACTGTAATATCAACAACGAAACTAACTATGACCAATATATCTATAAAACAATAGATATTTACATGATTTTCTTTTTTCGCGTGCCGCATCACTTCAGGACGTGGGTGATCATGGCTCTTTACAACTTCCTATCCTACGTAGCTTTAAGTAACTTTTATCTCCTCACTATCCCTTCCAAGTCCTGTTCTGTCATACATTGTCTTAAATAAGTCTACCATTCGTCCTTGCTTTGAATATTGCCGCTGCATCTGGTCTGGTGCTCCTGATATATATTTCGAGATTTTTGATAAAATCCAAAGATAAAACTGCAATGTTATTGGTGTTGACCTGGCATCTCGCCTTCAATCTCTTTCCCACCGCTACAACGTAGCTCCCCTGTGCCTATAAATACTTTCATGGGAATTGTTCGGATGAACTTTCCTTTTTAGTAACTAGACTTTATGAATTTAAGTGCAGTGCAGTACAGTGTAACCCGGATATAAGAGAGTTGTCGGGACCGGAGAAGAAGTCTCTTATATCCGGGTTTGGTCTATTTTGTTTAGGTAAGTATGGCTCTAATTTGGGACCAGAGAAAATCTCTCTTATATCCAGGTCTCTTATATCCAGGTTACACTGTACTAGATTGGAAAAAAAGATCTCATCATTTTACTATTGAAATGTCTATGTGTAACCGTAAGTTCTATGCTAAGAGTTTTTTTCTATCACACTTCTTGCTTGTGGAACTCTCTTCAAGTTTCTTGCTTCCCAGTCAACTTTGATCTTCAAAAATTTAAATGCAATGTCTATCGTTATCATCTGCCTTCTTCATTCTTGTTCTGTTATTGTTCTCTCTCTTTAATAGACTTTTTGTCTCATATTTTCTAACACTCTAGTGATTGAAAATGGTTTCAACTAATCCTGTGATTCTTAGGGAAAAATGTACTTTATCACATTCCACAGACTGGCAATACAGAATAAAAATAGAGCACTTACTACCAAGTCTGCCGGAAGACCTCTTGCGTTTTAGTGGCTTTATTGCTTTCCTTGCGGTGAAATGATTAAAAATCACTTGTTAGGTTACTCGCTGATTCCCTCTACACTTCTTTTCTTCAAAATGTTTTGTGAGTGCCAAATTCTCTAAGCCTTCCCTCCTCAGGAATTTCAATCGTCTCTTTCCGGTTCTAAGTGTCTTTTTTAAGTCCCCAATTATTTATTGCTCATGATATTACCAGCATCCTTTTGTTGAACCATATTTCCATTTCCTCAAGATTCTTCTTCATCTGTGATGAGATTTTCCAGCATTCACTGCCATAATGCAGGATTGATATTACATAACGGTTCAGCAATTTCTCATGAAGTTTTCTTCTTTCTTTTCTCTTTCTTTTCAAAAATGGAAGTCCTATCATTATTATTGTTAATAGCGAATTTGTTGGTGTTTGTCCAACAGGTACTTGGCACAGCTAACTCGGAGATGTTTTTGTTCAATAATGTGACAGCTTATTCTTCAATACCTAATCATAAACAGCTGTTGACTAAAATGGAGTTAGGCAAACATAAAGAAAAAGAATTGCCTAAAATTTGCTAAAAAGTTTCAGTTTCTATTTTCAGCTTTCATTATTATTTCTTCTTTTTTACCTTTAACCTCATGAACCGAATCCGTAATATATCACATTATAATATCTCGAATCACAGCTTTATGATCTCTTGGATTTTTATTATTATTATTATTATTATTATTATTATATATATCTTTATTATTATTATTATTATTATTATTATTATTATTATTATTATTTTCTTTGATTTCTGGCGTTTACACACTTCTTTCCGGGTTCCCTCCCAGGGACCTAAGGTTAGAAATGGCATCATGACACTTTCCACTGACAAAAAAAAAAAAAAAATTACATAGATAAAGCCCTTCTTAAAGTAAGTGGGCTGTACTTTACAATTTTTGTATCTCCTTGAGGCATGGACTTCCAGGAATCCCTTCAAATAGTCTATTGGAATCATGGGGCTCCAACTACAACAGGGATTGTTGATGTTTCCATATGCCACATTTTTGAGATTTCTATGTCAAGGTCCTTGTATTTTGACAGCTTTTTGAATATCTTCAAAGATACATTGCAGTCATCAGAGACTGGCATATCAATAAGGAGGCACTTTTTATTATTATTATTATTATTATTATTATTATTATTATTATTATTATTATTATTTTCGTTCGCACGGCTTTCGTTTACAGCCAGAGATCTTGCATTATGGGTGTTCTCCCTCAAATCGTACGACCTTAAACAGATAGCACCACCCGAATAATATTTGCAGTGCCAAGCAAGGCGGACATCTGAAGATACGGCATACTTAGATTTATTTTGGTCTTCTCAGTGTAGGTTTTTAAGTTCGATGGTACAGACCGCAACGCCCCATTCATAACATATTTACACAACCAATCAAAAGCCATGAATGCCATGCCCAGTAGATGAAGAGATTATTTTTATTATTATTCGCTGGTCCTCCGTTAGTTAATAAGTTAGTTAACACGAACTTTACGCCGAAACATTACCTCACACTTATTCTATTTTGATTACGAGTAAGGACAGTAGATAAATATATATAAGAGAATCTGGTCTTAAAGAGAAGAAAAGAAAAAAAGTATACGTAATAAGAAAGAAAGAAAGAAAGAAAGAAAGAAGTGAGGAGATATGGTAGGCCATAACGCTCTGATGAATGTTAAGTCTGCTTAACCGAAATGAAAAACATTGTCAATTTGCAATATTTTCTTTTGTATGCTCCTGTTTCTTAAAATAATAACCCATGATTGTTATTGCAATATTTTTTAACTTGTTATGCTCAGATATTTTACGATGAAACAGGAATGTTCTACGGCTATTTTATAGTCGTGGAACTGGCAAGGAGCTTATCTAATCATTGAATTAAGAATTACGATTCATCGACCAATGCAAATAGGAAAACCGTGATATTACCACGGGCACTGTTAGATTGTTTTTGTTATTATTATTATCAGCATCATAATATTTCCTTTTTGCTACGGTCACACTTACTACCAAGTCTGCCGGAAGACCTAAGGCAGGTAATGGTGCGTTGTCATAGCTGCATTTCATGATTTGTTTTCTAATTCCCATAACATCTCTAGCCTTACATAAACAAAATTCTTAGTGTGTGAGCTGTAATTATGAAGACAAATTTTTGTATTTCTATTAAGCTTGGATTTTCAGGATTTTTTTCAATGTGCTGTTGTGTTCCTTTTTTATCATTCCAAGCGCACCTACACTGAGTTGTACTATTCTTGTTTTCAATTCCCACATTTATTCTATTTCGATTTCCAGGTCTTTATACTTCGATAGGTTTTTTGAAATTCCTTCGTTGCTATGTTGCAGTCAGCTGGGAAAGCCATATCAATTAGTAGGCAAATTTATTTCATTTCCGTTTTTGACAATTATATCCGGTTTATTTCCTTCAATCTTCCTGTCTGTAAAAATTGTGGAATCTCACAGAATTGTGATGTCTTCTATTTCTGTAATTGGTGCTGGGTGATGTTCATACCATCATTTATTAACATCATTTCCAAAGTCTTTGCATATTCTCAAGGTTAAGTATTGTCCCACTTTATAGTGGCGATTTCTATATTCGTATGGCGCAAATACAGAACATCCTGAGATTAGATGGTCTATGGTTTCCTGATATTTGTCACATACACCTGCATTTTGGATCCTCACTATTATGTATGATATTTGCCTGAAAGTTTCTATTGAAAAGACTCTGGTCTTGCGCTGCAATTATTATTATTATTATTATTATTATTATTATTATTATTATTATTATTATTATTATTATTGTTGTTGTTGTTGTTGTTACTTTTGTTGCTGTAATTATTTGATCATTCTATCATTATAATGATGGCAATTATCACATTTTTAAATAAATGTCATCGTCTTTGGGACATGTTGATATCGGAACGGTTAATAGCGTGAAAATTGGAATCGACGAGCCGAGTTCAAATTTTCACTTTCGCGCAGATGTCCACTGAGAAAGTCTTGAATCCATTCTCCTCACCCCGCCCTGCTATGTGATAAATAGCTGAGTAGACTGAGCTCTGTAGCTTTGGGTGCCAACCAGTCTATGAGAAACACAACTGTGAATCCAAAAAGCGATAAGATAAACCGCTACAGTATTAAGGTAATTCACAGACAATAAAAAATTTGTAGAGAGCCATAACCGACTGTGTCTTGAAAGAAAACAACATTAAGAGAATCATCACTTTGATGATAATCAGTATTACGACCTTATGAAAAGTCATTGACACACACAATATTATCTATAGAAATGAATTTCTTTTTAGCATATCAGCTTCTGGGAGGACATCATTTACCGGTCCGTTTACCATTCTTCGACATCTGTTATTTCCTGATAAACGAATAATATCTTCTAAAAATAAATAAATAAGCGAAATGCCGACGGATGAAAATGGTCATTAAAATACCGACGGAGCAATCCATCTTAGCAGAGTTAGGTCCATTAAGTACTCAGACATTTTAACTATCGATATAGACTGGGTTCTGGAGCCTTGCCTAGCAGCCGATCCAGAACAAAACTGAATTTAAAATCGTGGTGAAGGCAACGGAAAATCATCCATCATTTTTTCTAAGTACTATGGCAATTTCACGGATAATAAAAAGAGGAAGCAGTGGAGAGCCATAATTACCTACGTCCAGAAGGAGGTGGCATATATAACATAATTTTGTTGCTTCATGGTCTCTCTGCCATTTCTAAACGGATTTGTTAAAAAAATATAATTTTTCTTGTGTCAGTAAAAAAAATCTTATTCTCATTTTTTTTATCGTATTTTGTTCTTTTTTAACTTATATTTTGCTGGCTTAGTTTTTTCTAACTTTTCTTCTTTCTTTTTTTTTTCTAAATTTCTTTCTTTTTCTTTTTTTTCTAACTTTTCTTCTTTCTTTTTTTTTCTTTTTTCTGGCTTTTTGACTTTTTTTTTCTAAATTTCTTTCTTTTTTTTTCTTTTTTCTAACTTTTCTTCTTTCTTTTTTTTTTCTTTTTTCTGGCTTTTTTACTTTTTTTTTCTAAATTTCTTTCTTTTTCTTTTTTTTTCTTTTTTCTAACTTTTCTTCTTTCTTTTTTTATTCTTTTTTCTGGGTCTTTGACTTTTTTTTCTAAATTTCTTTGTTTTTCTTTTTTTTTTCTTTTTTCTAACTTTTCTTCTTTCTTTTTTTTTTCTTTTTTCTGGCTTTTCGTCTTTTTTTTTTTTTCTAAATTTCTTTCTTTTTCTTTTTTTTTTTTTCTTTTTTCTGGCTTTTCATTTGATCTTCTTTTTCTTTTCCTTCTATTTCCTTGTCCATTATTGATCTTTACAATTCTTGTTCTTCTTTATTCTTTCCTTTCTTTAATCTTTTGCTTCTTTATTGTTTTCTATTTTTGTTTTTATTTTTTGTTGTTCTTCTTTGTTCTTTTTCTTTGTTCATGTACTTCTTTTTTCTTTCTTTTTCTTTGTCCTTTTCCTTATTTTTTTGTCCTTTTTTTTTTCTTGCCATTCTTGTTTCTTGTCATTCTTTATTCTTGTTCTCCTTCATTGTCTCCTTTTTTTCTTAACCTTCATTATGTTTTCACTGTTCCTTCTTTTTACTTCCACGTTTTTGTTATTTTCGTCGTTGATCTTTTCCATCTGTGTTTTTGCTTCTACGTTCTTTTTCCATTTTTTTTGTTCTTCTTCTTTGTTTTCCTTTTTTATTGAGATACTTTGTCTTTTTACTTATTTGTCTCTTGACTTTTTGTTTTTTCTTTTTTCCTATTTTTTTTATGTTCATTGTTTGTTTCTTTTCCTATTTTTTGTTCTTTTTCGTCCTTGTTATTTTTTCTTGATCTTCTTAATCTTTTCCTCCCTTTTTCTTTTCCTTTCGTGATTTCCTTCTTTTTCCTTGTACTTCTTTGCTCTTTTCCTTCTTTATTTTCCTTCCTTCATCTTATATTTCTTTTTTCTTCTCTTTCTTTTTTCTTCTCCTTTTCTTCTTTTGCGTATTTGTTCCTCTTTATTCTTTGTCATTTCCCTTCTTTTTTTCTTGTTCATCTTTGTCCTTTTCATTCTTTGTCCATGTCCTTATTTCTTCCTTGTCTTTCTTTGTCCTTTTCCTTCTGTATTCTTGTCCGTTATTATTCTTTTTCTTTTTTTTTTATTCTGCTTCCTTGCCTTTCTTCTTTTTTCTTGTCTTTCTTAGTACGTTTCCATTCTTTTTTCTCGTTCATCTTTATCTTTTTTCCATCTTGATTTCTGTTCTTCTTTTCTTCTTTAGCCTTTTTTTACTCTTTGTTATTTTCCTTCTATTTTTGTTATAATTTTCTTCATTCTTTTCCTTCTATTCTATTCTATTCTCCTACTCTTTCACATCTTTTTCTTTTCCTTCTTTTTTGTTCTTCTTTAGCCTTTTTCTTCTTTGTTCTTTTCACATTTCTTTTATACTTTATTCTTTTTCTTTTATATTCTTTTCCTTTTTTTTCTTGTCCTTCTTTGTTCTTTACCTTCTTCATTCTTGTACTTCTTTGCGGTTTTCCTTCTTTTTTTAGTCCTTTTAATTTTTCCTTCTTTTTTCTCGTTTATCATGACCCTTTTTATTCTTTGTCCTTCTCTGTTCGATGTCTTTCTTGTTTTGTTTTTGTTGTTTTTTTTTTTGTAATTTTTCTACTTGTTTTTCGTTCTATTAGGTTGGTGCAAAAATAATAACGTAATAATGTCGTTTTTTGACGTATTTTTAACGTAAAAAAACGACATTATTACGTCATTATTTTTGCACCAAACTAATACTTTATTGTTGTCCTTCTTTTTCCAGTCTTGCTTTTTTCTTTCTCTGTTCTTTTCCTTTATTTTTCTAGTCCTCCATTGTTATTTTCCTTCCCTTTTATTGTTCTTCTTTGGCTCTTTCCCTCTTTTTTTTTCTTTGTTATTTTCCTTTTATCTAATACTTTTCTTTATTCTTTTCGTTTCCATTTTATTCTTTTAATTCTGTTTTCTTTTCCTATTCTGTTCTTTTATTCCTTTCCTTCTTTTCCCTTTTCCTTCTTTTTTCTTTTCCTCCTTTTTTTCTTCCCCTTCTTTGTTCTTTCTTCTTATTCTTTTTTCCATCTTTTTTCTAATATTCCTTTTTTCTTTTCCTTCTTTTTCCTTTTACTTCTTTTACTTTCTCTTCTTCTTCCTTGTTCTTTTTCTCATTCTTTTCCGTTTTTCTGCTTATTTTCGTCCTCATTAACTTACTCGACTCTTTAATCTTTTTTATCCTAATTCCTCTCTATTATTGCCTCCCTTTCTGCCCACAAACGACGACAGCTTATTGTTTAATGATATTTCAAGACACAATAAGTGACTTCACACTTACCTTTTTGCCATTTCACGCAATTACTGGTTTTATTTTCCAGTAAAAATTTTTTTTTTGTTTTTAATTAGATGAAAAAGAAAAAACAGAATTCATAAAAACTGTCACGTCCCAATAGAGTGATGTTTGTGTTTGCAGGGAATATTATAAGGGTGCATAGCCGTCAGTTGTGGGGATGGATATTCAATTCGTTTTGCAATCAGCAAAATATTCTTATCTCGAAATCTTTTCAATTTAGGAATTTTAAAAAGGACAAACATTAATAAATTAAAAAAAAAACATCAACGTCTATAAATAAATAAAAAAAATTATTATCTATGTATAATAAGTAGGCGTATATATATGTGTATTGGCAAGTATGAGCGGGCGTATGCGTTTACAGACACACAAAGACTCTCTCACACACACTCTCACTCACACACACACAAAACACACACACACTCAAACACACACACATACGCACACAGACACACACACGCATATAGATAGATAGATAGATAGATAGATAGATAGATAGATAGATAGATAGATAGATAGATAGATAGAATATAATAGATGAATATTAAGAGGATAGATAGATAGATAGATAGATAGATAGATAGATAGATAGATAGATAGATAGAATATAAGAGATGAATATTAAGAGGATAGATAGATAGATAGATAGATAGATAGAATATAATAGATGAATATTAAGAGGATAGATAGATAGATAGATAGATAGATAGATAGATAGATAGATAGATAGAATATAATAGATGAATATTAAGAGGATAGATAGATAGATAGATAGATAGATAGATAGATAGATAGATAGATAGATAGATAGATAGATATAGAATTACACACACTAATAATAAATAATTTATTTTTTTGCACACAGGTAGCACAACTCTGAGTTTCATGCACAATGCAATTATCAGGTGCGGAATGACAATTGACCACTGTAAAATTTAAATTTAATATTTATAACTGGTATTATGTTGGTGGAGCAGTACAGTTATTTACGCAGAAATATATATATATATATGTGTGTGTGTGTGTGTGTGTGTGTGTGTGTGTGAAAATATTGTAGAAAATAGGAAAGAAACTGGTTTGGTAAATAATCCAAAGTTCCTTAGTATTTTTGTAATTATTTTTTAAAAATAGTGCTCGATACGAAAGTAGAGCATAAATATAATTATTTATTTAAAAATATGATTCCAACTCGCTACATAAGAGGTCTCATGTTTCAAAACAAGAGCCGAAAACTTCAAAATAATATTTGAATTAACTTGAGTTAAAGTAGGCTCTGTTCCATCTCGTAAAGTTCCATCTCGTAAATTTCAGAAATAAGTCATTCCCAAAACATCTCGCTTGAAGATGGAACATGAGACCTCTTATGTAGCGTGTTGGAATCATATTTTTAAATAAATAATTATATATATATATATATATATATATATATATATATATATATATATATATATATATATATGTACAAACAAATAAATACAATTTTAATACCAATATACATGTCTTATACATTTGAAATATAATACACATGTACAAAAAAATATCATTCACATATCCCCATATACAAATATATAATGAGCTGTGAAGATATGGGTTTATACATTTCGTAAAACTTCAAAATGAACGCGGTTCACTGACACAAAAGATATGCCAAGCGGAAACGCTTTCGAGTTGATCTTTAAAATTAATTTGTAAGTTCTAGGTACTACCAAGAAAAGATGCCGCCAAAATTCCGATGTATTTCCAGTTCTCTTAGAATTGCTTCGCAGTATTGGTTGAATATGTCCGATGAGAAGACACGCCCTTTTTTATTTTTGTATATATTCTGAATACATCGTCTATCCGTATGCAGTCCGTTTGCTTCCAGTATATGTTCTTGATTATTCTAACATCTTTCCCTAATATGTCAAGGTTGATGAGCAATCCCAACAGATCTTTGTGGCATACTTTGTCGAAAGCCTTTGCGTTGTCTGTAAAACATAGGTGCACGTCTTTCTGTTCCTTCTGATAACATCCTGAGTTGAATATCGCGTTCCTTGTTCCACTGTCTTTAACAAACCCACACTGTTCCTGTCCTATCGCTGGCCTGATTCTGCTGCGCGCTTTATTCAACAGAATACGGATGATGGGTTTTGTTTTGAGAGACTCATTGTTCGGTGGAGTTCACATTCGCTTCTGCATGGTTTCTTAGGCGGCGCTATGAAAATGGATTTCCGAAATCTTCCGGTATCTCACCACTGTTGTAGATCTCATTTATTATTTCTGTTATCTTGTCCATGCCCAAATCATCTAAAGGTGTCAGCAGTTCCGTTACAATTCCGTCTGACCGTGCTGTCTTGTTTCTGTTCAATTTCATCAGTGCATATTCTTCAGGCCCATCGGTAGTATTGCTTTGTCCTCTTTTGTCATGGAATAGTTCTCCAATATATTTCCTTCCAGTGATGAAGAATCTTCCTTCTTTAATATGAGAGTTCGATCCCTTGATTTTATGCAGCCTGTTGACGAGCATGTCTTCTTTTAGTTCCCTTATTTTTTTAAGTGCATATCACCATTGTCGGTGGTACTCATTCTCTCTGTTTCTGCACATTTTATGTTTTAGCCACTCTTTTTTAATCTGCCTGCATTTGATCCTTATTTCATTATGTACTTTTCTGTATTCCGTTCCGTATCTTGGCAGAGTTTTCTGTCTCCTTTGCATCATGTCGAGAATCTCATCAGTCATCCATTCGTTTCTGATTGAGCTGTGATAGATGAAACCTAAGTCATCTGAATATGCATAGATTAATGTGACCGATGTAATTATTTATGAGTTCGGTTTGATCAGAAACACATTCCTTAAGGAGCAATTGGACTCTTAAATAATGTTCGTTCTATGTAGTTTTGATTTTGAAGGTGTGATTTTATTTTGGGGGATAAGGGTTGCTGTTTTAAATTTTTGGGAGTCGATAATAAATTTGTTCACGTCAACTGGGTTAGTGAAAGTAATACACTAAATAAAAGAGGGATTGCTGCCTACATACATTGAGCTCTTTTTGTGGATAAGTTTTAATATTTTATATTACTAGGATCCAATTGGATTATATACCAACGAATTCATTACCTTTACTTAAACAATAGCCACCTGCGTTAATGCAATGCTCTTCAGTAAGATGAATAGAGCACTCCGGCTGATTGACATTTGTTTACATTCGTAAAAACAATACGCTAAATTTAGCTGTTTCACTCTGATGAATGAAGATAGCTCAGTGGTAGAAGCTCTGACTGACACGGAATCAGTTTCGATCTTGGCTTGAGGCATTCAGATGTCTAGTCGCACTGAGGAGCTGTGATACAGTGAAACAGTACTGTCTGTGAATGACATTATATATATATATATATATATATATATATATATATATATATATATATATATATAAAGGAAAAGGAGAGAGACATGAAAGACAGAATTAAATCGTCTTTACTTCGAACTTAAATAAATAAAGCAATGAGCAATTTATATTTGAATATATATTGAGGACGAGGAAAATAATTCATACATGTTTAACAAAGAAATTTCGTTGCTCGGTAAACACACATTCAGATATATGAGTGTGCCTGTTGTGTTTGTGAGTGTGTTAAAAAGTGTGTGTCGCGCACTCGAGAAATTTCGATAAAGAAAATACACGTAACACAAGCTGATTAAAATAAAAACTGCAAAACGTGCCCCTTTTTTGACTTTGTCGTTAGTTTGAATATTAATAAACATGCATTTAATTTCACTTAATATGTAATTTAAACCGTTAATCTCCTTTGTAAGTCAATAAACATAAATATCTCTTAAAATTTTAACCAATAATCTTGTTTGCAAGTCTATAAACATTGCATTTATTGTAATTTAAAGAATGAATACATTTTTGGAGATACCCTGTCTGTCTGTATATATATATATATATATATATATATATATATATATATATATATATATATATATATATTTGTGTGTACATGTGTATGTCTTACTTGAAGAGAAAACTGAATACGGCCCTCGTAAATAGGAGGTAATTTAGAAGAGATATCTTAAACACTACGCGAAATAGTGTGGTTTCATTCAGGGTTCTTTGGAGCTTTCCGTTCTTTGGTTGAAGGCATCTACTAGGTTCGCCATAATCTTTAAAAGACAGTCTCGGGTTTCATGAAGAGGGAATTAAAATTCTATCGCTTTGGGAAATACATGAAAATCCTTTACAAATTCCTAAGCGGCTTAACGAATTTGATGTACATTTGATGAACAATGGAGATATGCAGATTGTAATGATTTAAAACGAAAGTGGATATTAATCGGAAAATTTCTTTAGTAAGTGTAGTAAGTACTTGTCAAATGCATTATATATAAACTTCTAAAAGAGAAAAGTAATACGTATTTTATATATTTATTCTTAAATTAGACGTAAATCATCAGTTGGTGACCTACATCTAGATTTTTTGACTTCTTCATCGATTATCCTTTGCCGTTGATGGAGTAGCGTGAATATAAGCAGTACTGTAGTTATAACAAGATTGGTACCGTTTTTTTTATAACTACCAAATCGTGTTAGTTATATTAGTATATTTAGTAATATACTATATTACTTTTGGTAGCATTACCATAAATCGTAATGGGGATATCCGTACGCACATGATTATCAAATATACATAGTTTAAGAAGTATTTTCTTTATATATTTATTATAAAGATTTGCGCAAATCATCAAAGTGATATATAAAATGGCTATTTTTGTAGTGATGTTATAACATACATATGTTATAATTTTTAAATAAATATTATTCGGTCTACTCTGTATTGAGCACTTTTTTTAAAAAAAAATAGCGTTTTTCGTTACTGGAAGTTTATTCCATCTTCACCAATCTTGTATTTGTCTGTCTCTCTCTCTCTCTCGTTATATATATATATATATATATATATATATATATATATATATATATATATATATATATATATATATATACACGTTATTTTGTGAGTGCCAATATTTGAGTAAACAACCTGTTTTTCAAACATGGGTATTCAAGAAAGTAAGAAAAATATCGGATACATTCATTCCTGATATGTAAATAACAAAGAATGCTTAATATATATATAAAGGGTGTTTCATTAAGACGGATTATATATAAGGATGTTTCATTAAGACGGATTAAAGTCAGCAGTATATAAATCAGTGTTATTGGTGAAAATTTACTTATTTCTCTATTGGATCATGTTATTTATGCCATGGCAATTATGTGTGAAAAATAATATCTCCTAAATGTCTGCCAAATCTGAAAGGAAAATAAAAAATTAGACCCTTAAACTTAATTCACATTTAGAATCGGTCCACGTTATTGGAACACCCTTTAAATATATATGAATATATATGTAGTTGTGTGTGTGTGTGTGTGTGTGTGTGTGTGTGTGTGTGTGTGTGTGTGTGAATGTGAAGCTTTCTTTCTGTTTACGTATTTACATCCCTTTCCCGTTCTATATTTCTTTACAACGTCGATCAAATCAATGCATTATTGTGCCCATGGTTCGAAAAGATTTTCATTTGTTTATTAATTCACTCACCTCTTGGAATTCAATGTTTTTGTTCATTTTTTTTTCGTCAAAAGGTAAATTGCAATTTCATTAATAATTTAATAAAAAGGAACAGGAATCAGATTATTTCGAACTGATAACAGGCTGACCAATTCATTTTTTAAAAACGTGAAAAGAAATATAGAAGTTCCCTTCTATCCAAAAGAAACAAAGAAACGCTCATTTTGAAAATCGCACTGCATGAAACATATTGTTAACATATAAATAAATTCAAAAATATTTCTTTTTTTGTGTGTAAAAAAATTGCCTAATATAATTAGATAATTCATAAAAGCTCTATTTTAAATACTTCTAAAAAAGTATTTAAAATAAAGCTTTTATGAATTATCAAATAGGCATTATATATAGAGAATCTCAGTTGAGTTCCACCACGGAATGTGGGAGTGAGCGGCGTTACATTGCAATCTCTTCGTCACCGAGGCCCGGTGGAGCAGTTGGTAAGGTGTTCACTTGCCAACCTAACTATCGGAGTTTCGATCCTCTCGGTAGTGGATGCGCACTGCTGATGAGACCCAAATATAGGACGAAACGGCCGTCCAGTGCTTTCTGAGGTTTCTATCAGACTCGATGAATCAATTAATATAATTATCGAATCCTTCTAATTACTGTGTGTGTGTGTGTGTGTATATATATATATAATTGTTTTTAATTTATTTTGTTAAAACGTTATTTTTTATGGCTACTCATATTCGAATAAAAGCTCTGTTTTTCAATTAAACAGTATTTTTTTAGCCAACTATATCTAGCGGTCTGAGGATTAAATAAAAATATGCCCCCACCGGCAGTATTCGAATCACATCCCCTATGAGGAATCTTCATTAGATCTGGTGTGCCTGACCACGATATATATATATATATATATATATATATATATATATATATATATATATATATATATATATATATTAGGTTGGTGCAAAAATAATGACGTAATAATGTCGTTTTTTGACGTTAAAAATACTTCAAATAACTTATTACATGGAACCTTAAAGTGGTCTGTTTTTATTCGAACATATCTGCTCTGAATTTTACATTGACCTCTCCGGATATCATCCTCCTTGGGTCTACCCATGCGGATTACCTAGGTTTGCATAAACTAAATATATATATATATATATATATATACATATATATATATATATATATATATATTAAGTTTGAGGCCACCCCTGGCATTTTTTTAAAATTGGCCCCAAAAGAGCTTGTTTTTTACTTTAAATAAAAGAAACTTATTATACATGTTTCAAAAGAAAGTGAGACATGACTTGTTTTTATGCCAAAAAGAAAAAGATTTTCAGATAAAATTTTGCTTTCGTCAATATATACAAATTTTTGGTATTCGTTGCAAATGTTTCACAAAGTATAAGTTTGATAACTGCTTTCATTCTTTTTTCAATGACTCTAAGATTTAGTTTTCATTTTTGGGATGGAAATGTTTCATCCTTCCGTCTAATTCATACCAGGCTAATTCTGGCAGTGGCTTCAAACTTTTGAACTGTATATATATATATATATATATATATATATATATATATATATATATATATATATATATATATATACACGATGGAGTGAAAACGTCCTTTGCCAACTGCATACAATTACTATACACCTTTATTTGATTAAGAGTATAGATAGTTGAACACTATGATTTTATCAGTATTGTATGTCTATGTTCACGATTGGAAAATATCTTGTTACGTTTTCATAGGTGACATATGACGGAAGATAAAACGGTTTGAAGCTTGAAGCTGACAAACGGCCGTGCAAATCTATTTATTCAATGAAAGCTGCTAAAGTCAAAATAATATACAAATTTCTAAGTAAGTTCCATCTTATTGATATGAGTGCAAGGTGCCTCGGCAGTCACTGTAGCTTGCTTTTCTGCACTAAAATCACTGATACATATTCTGTTGAAACAAAAATGAAGGTTGTGACTTTGAAAGGGAAGATGACTGAATGAGTGAGAACCAGAATTTCTGCAAACAGTATTCAAACCCTCCAAAAATGTTTGCTACTGCTGGAAGTGTTTTAAGAGCAAAGGAAACTTACGCTAGAAAGATGGTAAAATTTAGTGAAAAGAGAAGACAATTGTTTAAGTTTTGATTAAAACTGGGAAGACTATATATTGATTGAAAAGTAACTCCCTGTTTTATGGATCAGTGGCCAGCCAGGAATATTGACTTAACACCCCGTGACTTTTTTTTTTCTTTGGAGCTGTTTAAAGGAACATGTATACTATGCCAAACCAAGACGTTGGAAGAACTTGTAGGGTGAATACAAGATTTCCTGGCGAAATCAGTTGACGCGATTCCTGGGCAGTTCGAGAAGCTGGTAGCGAAATCTGATGTCTATATAGAATTTTAAATAAAACCTCACGCTAAACGCTTTGCTGTCAAATCCATTTATAATTAATAAAACATACTTATTATAAAACCCAGGTTGTGTGTGTGTGTGTGTCTGTTCGTTTATATATTGGATCGAATTTCCTACATTTTTAAACCGATTACAACAAAACTTCACAGGACTACGTAAAATTACCTTGCGGTCGTTCTGACAGCGCCAAAAATTGGAAAAACACAATTGTTTTTGCACGAAATCAATTTGAATACACGTTTAAGAGGCATCGCAGTCGCGAGAATGAAAGGGGGACAACTCATATCAAGTTATACTTATTATAAAACCCACGTTGTTTGTGTGTGTGTGTGTGTGTGTCTGTTCGTTTATATATTGGATCGAATTTCCTACATTTTTAAACCGATTACAACAAAACTTCACAGGACTACGTAAAATTACCTTGCGGTCGTTCTGACAGCGCCAAAAATTGGAAAAACGCAATTGTTTTTGCACGAAATCAATTTGAATACACGTTTAAGAGGCATCGCAGTCGCGAGAATGAAAGGGGGACAACTCATATCAAGTTATACTTATTATAAAACCCACGTTGTTTGTGTGTGTGTGTGTGTGTGTGTGTGTGTATGTGTGTGTTCGTTTATATATGGGATCGGATTTCATACATTTTTCAACCGATTTCAACAAAACTTCACTTTCTTTTTGGCAGGAAGTGTTTCTTATTGTCTTGCACACTTTTTTCTTTTTTTTTTACATTCAGAATGCTTTAAAAATTCCATTTACAAGACAATTGTTTATAATAAAATTCTATTCAATCAGTAGACTCATAACGATTGAAAACAATGTTTTTCTTTGAGTTTGGGTTTGACCAATTCGTTAAAAAAAACAAAAAAAAAAAACTATTTAGACATGCGTGTCCGTCAACGCCGGGCTCTACTGCTAGTAAATTATAAGTATTTTAAAATGGGAAATCACTTTTCAATCAGCCCGTGTATTAGTTTACTACAGTCTAATCCTCTGCCAGACTATGAAAATGGAGGAATCTTTCAGCAAGGAATGCTCTTTGCTTTACGTAGCATTTATGAATGATGATGTTCAACTTTTTCGAAACTGGCTATCACAAACAAACTCCTGTTCTCAATATAATTGAAGCATTGTGGTGGGAACCGAAGAAGGAATTGCTAAAAAAAAAATGCAAAGGGAAACAAAACAGGCAATCTCCAGGAGCTTTGGGATTACTGCCAAAAGGAATGAGAACAATCCTAATGAGAATACCTGTACCTTTTTTCTATCCAATGCCACATCTGCACCTTGTTTTATTCAGTGCCACATTGAATTCAGGCAATTATTCGAGCCAAAGGCAGCAACACTAATTACCATCTCCATACTTTGAAGTTTTCTAGCTCTGTAATAATAAAGATCAGTTTTTTGCAAAAAGAAAATCCATTTTAACTTAAGAAAAGTGCTGAAAGGTGAAATTTTCGCTGGTGGCACAATATTTTTGCAATGCCTTTTCCTCAGAATCATTATGCTTAAGATCTATCATCCACCATAAGCATTAACAAAAATGATCTTGTTTTCTGGCCCT
>OZ010582.1:83049257-83064257 GCA_963932145.1 Acanthosepion lycidas | reverse complement strand
GAGAATAAACAACATATAGAAACCTTTTAAAACTTTTAAATTCACTTATATATATTTCGGTGCATGGCCGCAACTATTTAAGTTGAAGCAACAAATAACTATATATTTGGGTGCATTCTTATCTTATGACACAAGATTATATATATATATATATATATATATATATATATATATATATATATAGAGAGAGAGAGAGAGAGCGAGAGAGAGAGAGAGAGGGGGGGGGAGAGCGAAAGATATGAATTGAGATCAAATACACATCAAATATTGATCGGAATCCAACTCAATAATAATACCTACTGAGAGCACGCGCGTGCATACACGCACACACATACATATACATATATTCATATTTACATTATCATTTGAATAACTCATAGAAAAACTAGAATTACGATTTACTAACACACATAAATTACATCCACGAACGCTGCTTCGAATATTTATGTGCACGTGATGTCTCCTTAACCAATAAAATTCAAACAACGCGAAAATAAATATATCAAAAATCTTTTCACATATGTATTTCTCTAATGAAGGTGTAATAAAAGTGAAAAATTTTAGATTTATAAACGTTTCCCATTTGTTCATACAATACACGCACACACCACACACACTCAAGCACACACACACACGCGTACACACTCAAACACACACACACACGCGTACACACCACACACACACACACACAATTTATCTATATATGATGATTTTCTAAGCGTATCTTATAAGCGGCACAGTGCCGAAAGCATGAGAGATTCAGTGTGGATCAAATTTATATATATATATATAAATATATATATATATATATATATATATATATATATATAAGATAAAAAGAAAGAGCAGTCAGATTTATAATCCAGTTCTTTAGCATTTATTTTTAAACCCTGTGTTCGATGCACAGTAGAGCATAATATTATAATATTATTATTTAAAAATATGTATTCAGCGAGACAGAAATTACCGTGTATCCTTTTCTCCCTCCAACTTAAACTATATAATACTATTTAGCATAAAGAAGTAAATCATGTTTTCCAAAGTTATGCAACATCCCTTGAGAATGGAACAAAAACTTTAATTTTAAATTTAATTTAAAGTTCAATTTTTAATTCCGAATCATGGAAATTTCTGTGTCACGATGAATAAATATTTTTAAATGATAATAAATATAATAATAATAATAACATATATATATATATATATATATATATATATATATATATATATATATATATATATATATATATATATAGGTATTTGTAGGATATAAAATAATATCCTAACAAATGTGGAAATAATATGACAACATGGAAAATCTTCTAAATATCGGATTAAGACACAAATCTTTACTTTCCTTACACACAGGGTTTGTCTCTCGTTCCGAACTGAAGATACCAGTCATAAGACGGAATGCGTTATCTGAACAATCTTTTACAAATTTTTGCATTATATATATATATATATATATATATATATATATATATATATATATATATATATATATATATATATATATATCTGAATGGCCTATTAGTTGGCATTCTGACCATCTGGCTTGGGCCCGAATTTTACCATGGACATTTTGTCAAGGAGTTAACATCTTCATATAGTCGGAAGTTCTTAAAAATCATCCCAAAAATTGGTACAACTCTTGTTAGTGAAATTGGGTTGTTTGAAATGTTCGAAAACTGTCGAAGTTTGTGCTAGTGTGAAATCATAAGTCATTGTTACCGAGGATTTGTGTGTAATGGCCTACTGATCAAGCTAAAGTATTTGCTCTGTCCCAGAAAATGTATTCTTAGATCCGCTCTGCCATGTTGCAGTTTGAACAAAGACAAATCTGTCTGGGGAGACGTCTAGCCACCCGAGTAGGCTCCATATTCTGGAGACTGGCGGGTGCCTTCTTTATATCAAGAATGAATGCATGGTCAATTATTATACTGGAAAGTCTAAATAAAAAAAAAATGAGGTATAAAAATGCTACAAAATGAAATATTTGTAAGATATAAGTGAAAATCTTAGTTATGCTAAAAACGGAAAATGTTGAAATTTTATAAAGTATCTGCCATTTTTACTTTGAAGTCTATTCGACGCTGATTTTCTTGGTACTGATTTTACTGTTCTTATACAGAGTGTTCCAGAATTAACTATTTCGGTGAAATCGGACAATTTTTAAAAAGTTCACTTTTATTTCCGCTCATCATGTTTAATATGTGGTCTTTTCATGACGTAGGCGATCATGGCTCTCCACCTCCCTCTGTCCCTTGCGGCTCTCAACAAGCTCCTTTCCTCTACTGCCTCCTCCAAACTACGTTCTGTCATCCACTTGCTTAAGTCCGCCAGGTATGTCACGCGTTGTTTTCCCTTGACTCTCTTTCCCTCTATTCAACTCGTGAGTATCAGATTCTCCATGCCCTCTTTCCTCATTATGTGTCCCAGAAATTTCAGCTGCCTCTTCCTTACATTAAGTATAAGCCTGATCCTTGTTTGCAAACTCTCTAAGATCTCATCGTTGCTCACACTTTAGGTTCATGATATCCTTAGCATCCTTCCGTAGGACCACATCTCCGTCGCGTCGAGACTCTTCTTCATCTTTGAGGAACATTCACTGCTGTAAAGAAGGATAGATGTCACGTAACAGTTCAGTATTCTTTTTCTTGTTACCAAATATATCCTCCTGACTTTTGGAATGCCTCCTTGGCCATCCCAATGCGCTTTCAGATCTCAGTGTCGCACTTACCGTTCTTGCCAGGCATTTAAATTTCCGCATCTGCTTGATTCTAGTGTTTCCGACCTTCAGATCTCATATCGAGCTCATCCTCTTACTGACCACCATGCACTCCGTCTTCTTGTAGTTTTTGCTTAGTCCCTTCTTCACACTCTCCGTCGCTTCCTTCTGTATGAGATTTTGCAATTTCATTTCCGTGTCTGTTATCAGTACTGTGTCATCTGCGTATCTTATGTTGCTAAGATTGTGGCCGTCAATGTTAAATCCCGGTAGAGTTTCCAATTCTCTCATGATTGCCTCGAACAGGTCGGGTGAGAAGACGCATCCTTGCCTTACACCCCTTTCTATTTTTGTATATTCGCTGAACTCGTTCCCTATGCGCATGCATGATGTTTGCTGCCAGTATAGGTTCTTGATTATTCTGATATCCTTCCCGAATATATCAAGGTTGCTGAGCAGTTCTATCAGATACTTGTGGCGTACTTTGTCCAAGGCCTCTGCGTAGTCTATGAAACATAGGTACACGTCCTTCTGCATTTGTCTCGCTCTTTCTGATAGCATTCAGAGCATGAATATCGGGTTCCCTGTTCCAATGTCTTTAACGAAACCGCACTGTCGTTGTCCTATCTCTTGGCTGATTCTGCTGCGCGCTCTATTCATTAGAATATGTATGATGAGTTTTGTCACGTGGTTCATTAGGCTTATTGTTGGCTGGATTCTCATTCGTTTGCGCTTGTTTTCTTGGGCATAGCTACAAAGATGGATCTGCTGAGGTCTTCCGGTATATTCCTGCTGTTGTAGATTTCATTTGTTATTTCGGTGATCTTGTCTATGCCAAAGTCATCTAAGGCTGCCGGCATTTCTGTTACAATTCCGTCTGGCCCTGCTGCCTTGTTTCTGTTCAATTTGGCCAGTGCAGCTTTTACTTCTGTTTTTAGAATTCCTGGCCCGTCGGTAGTTCTGTGTATTGCTGGTTGTTCCTTTACGCTGTGAAAGAGTTTTCCAGTGGACTAGTTCCGGCATTGAAGAATGTTTTTGTTTTTTTTATTTTAGGCAGCCTGTTGACGAACATGTCTTCTGTCCTGTTAGTTGCCTTATTTGTTTGTGCATGTCTCTTTTGTTGGTAGTACTCAATCTTTCTATTTCTGCACATTTTTTTGTTTAGCCATTCTTCTTTAGCTTGCCTGCATTTGGTCCTTATTTCATTGTGTAATTTTCTGTACTCTGTCCCGTATCTTGGCAGAGTTTTCTGTCTCCTTTCTATCATGTCTGGAATCTCATCAGTCATCCATTGTTTTTTTTTTCTTCTTCGTCTTGTCTCCTTTGGGATAATATCGTTTGCGTATGTCACTAAAGTGCATCCCATTTCGTGTTTCCATTGTGTGTCTCGTATCCTCTTTTCACATTGTCTGTATATTTTTCTTTTAGGTTAGGATCGTTCAGGAGTTTGTTCTATTACCGTCTGGATCCTGCGTCAGGCTTCTTCAATTTCCGCGGTTTCACTCTTAGTTAACATATAAGATGGCGATGATCGCTTCCGTCGGCGCCTGGATACGTTTTGCAGTGAATCATTGCATTCCTAAATCTTTTGTTGATGGTTATATAATCAATTTGATTTTTAGTTTCTTCTCCTGGACTCCTCCATGTCCATTGTCCTCTAGAGTGTACTTTGAACCATGAGTTGGCCATTACCTGGACATATTTCTAATTTTTTTTATAACTTTATAATTTTCATATTTTTTTAGTGATATTGTTCATTTCTTTTCAAAACCATATTAATAATGAATACACAAGAACGCATATTTGCTGCCCCTGCCCAATCACCACCAGCTGGGTTTCTTTCAGAACAAACAAAGATTTATCGCCAAAAGATCAAAAGTTTAGCTGGGCTTAACGAACGCATTCAGTTAGTAAAGCAGGTGATCACCCCTGAAATGCTTCAAAATGTGACAGATTTGAAATTTGGAAGAATACAAACCCACCACGTTTTGAAAATTTTCAATAAAGTTTTGACGTAAGGCTCATAAATCTATTTGTTTTGTCATAATTAAATAATAAACATGGAATTTTGCCATATTTTTTTTTTAATGTGCCCGATTTCATTAAATTTGATAGTTCTGGGGTCACACTGTATAAGAAATTATTCTTTACTGTTTTTATATATGATATTATTCTACTTAAGTTTACAATTATTGAAAGAAGAGTTGTTTGTTTGGTTGATTGGTTGGTTGGTTGTTGTTTGGTTGCTTGCTTGTTTGTTTAGTCGTTTGATTGGTTGGTTGGTTTTGTTTAGCGCCATATCAATCTCTATGGATTAAATAATCCATAGAGATTGATATGGCGCTAAATATGCCGAAATCTAAATATTTTAAACGCGATTTTATTTCAATTTTGTAGATAATAATGGTTCATTGATAAAAGTCTTGCTAATTACACCTTAGCTGGGGGAAGGAAAGGTGGATTTATACTTTTCCCAAGTGTATTTGCACGTATGTAAATACAGAGCAACCTCGGTTCTCGAACATCTCGCATGTCGAACAAATCGGTTTTCTAACAGAAAATTCGAGATCAAAGTGCCTCGGTTAGCGAACAAAATTTTTTCGATTCTCGAACAACGTTCTTGAACCGAGTTAACTCGAACGAAATAATTCGACCACGTGTTGTAGCGAAATAATTCGACCACGTGTTGTAGCGTGCTTTTCTTTTCCAATTTTATTGCACTGTGATTTTTTTCTCTACGCTGATTCCTATTGTAAAAATAGTTTCGGCTTACGAACATTTCGGCTTCCAAACGAACTTCAGGAACGAACGAATTAAAATTGTGAACCGACGTTCCACTGTATAATGAAACCAACTTGAATTGGAACTTAGATCTCTGAATAACAATTCCGTCCTACTATCCATGACACCACCCCCACATACAAGTTTTACAGGACTTAGTATTCGCAGTCGGTTACCCATCTAGGTACGGATCAGGCTCGATGTTGCTTAACATAAGTGATCGTACGGGGACCGGTTTTTCAACGTAATACGGCCTGTGTTTCTTTCATTCGGACTAATGTCATATTTGTTGTTATTATCACACTGTCTCAGCCGTTGAGCTCTTCGACCTTCTTCATGGTAACTCTGAAAACTGTGGAGTAAGCAACAAGATTGATTTGTTTTTTATAACTTATAAAACTTGTAGGGAATTTAAGGAGAAATTACTTTGGGATTGCAAGAATATACACACACACACACATACACACACACACACACATATATATATATATATATATATATATATATATATACACACGAGTTAATATTGTATTAACAATTTTGGGAAATAATGATTTTTAAATACAAGTCCTACTATTTAACCTATAGCTGGTGGGAAATAGATGGATTCAGACCTTTCCCAGGAGTATTTGTGTTTGATGAATGTCACCCATCCCGATACTGACCAGGATCGATGTTGCTTAACTTCGGTGATCGTACGGGAACTGGTGCTTCAACGTTGAAATGAGAGTAAAGTCCTGTAAAGCATTAGCAGCACTGCATGTACTGCGGCTGTAACAGAAGCGGGTGTATCTAGAACAATATAACCGGACAAACACCATTACTCTTCAGGCTGCAATTGAATTCAGATTTTTTCATCTCTTAGTGTCCTGTCCCTTCAGGGCGGCGAAGACATGGTTCTCCACCAGTATAGTTCTGAATAAATTGTTTTTTTTCAACATTCCTTCCAATTCCTGTTCGGCTATGCAAGTTTATTATATTAGTTACTCTGTTTCCCTCTGTCTCTCTTGCCATCAATATTTCCTGTGAGTATGAAAATCTCCAAGCCCTCTTTTCTCAGTGTATTAATTTCAATTGTCTTGAAATTTTGGATTCTAACTTAAAACTACGTTACTGATTCTATTTTCCTTAAAACTTTCTCGTAACTCACATACTTAGTCCATGGTATTCTCAATAAGCTTCTGTAGAATCGTATTTTTGTTATCTCAAGTCTCATCTTCATCTTTGCTGAGATTGTCCAGCATTCACTACTATTCAGAAGGACCGATATTATATAAGAATCCAGCATATATATTTATTTCTAAGGAAAAGTTCCCAGAGGGCATGGTCGTCAGTAAAAGGGATTCCGAAAGGTGTAAGCTTCTATACTAGGGGATTGTAAGAAGTCAGAAGGCATGGTCGTTAGTAAAAGAGACTCCGCAAGATGTGAGCTTATATACTGGGAATTGCAAGATGTCAGAAGGCATGGTCTTCAGTCAAAGAGACTCTGCAAGGTGTGAGTTTATATATTGGGGATTGCTAGAAGGCATTGTCGTCAGTAAAAGGGACTCCATAAGGTATGATCTTACATATTGGGGATTGTAAGAAGTCAGAAGGCATGGTCGTTAGTAAAATAGACTCCGCAAAATATGAGCTTCTATACTGGGGATGGTAAGAAGGTATGGTCGTAAGTAAAGAAGTTTCGCAAAGTGTGAGCTTACATATTGGAGATTGTAAGGAGTCAGAAAGCATGGTCGTTAGTAAAAGAGACTCCGCCAGGTGTGAGTTTATACACTGGGGATTTTAAGAAGTCAGAAGGCAAGGTCGTTATTAAAATAGATTCCGCCAATTATGAGCTGATATACTGGGGATTGTAAGGTGTCAGAAGGCAGGTGGTCAGTAAAATAGACTCTGCAACGTGTAATCTTATATACTGGGGATTCTAAGAAGTCGGAAGGCATGGTCTTCACTTAACGAGAGTCTGCAAGGTATGAGCTTAATATTGAGGATTATTGGAAGTCAGAAAGCTTTGTCGTCAGGAAAAGGGACTCCGGAGGGTATGATCTTACATGTTGGTGACTGTAAGAAGTCATAAGGCATGGTCTTCAGTTAAAGAGACACTGCAAGGTGTGAGCTTAATATTGGGGATTATTGTAAGTCAGAAGGCGTGATCGTCAGTAAAAGGTACTCCACTAGGTGTGAGCTTACATATTAGGGATATCAAATTTAATAAACGATGTAAATTTTGGCAAAGATATTATGAAGGGGCATCAGAATAGCGAAAGACGCTTTCTTGAAAATAAGCAATAAACCATAAGAAACTGTCGTAAGAAACAAACAAAATTATGCTAAATCCGTAATACCTAATCTCTTATTTCGGATCAAATGCATGATTATTTCCTCCAAAATGAAGAGACTTCAAGCTCCGGAGATGCTAAGAATACTAGGGATAAATCTATTCAGCAACTTCAAGGAAAATGCTTCGTACACGGAAATTGATTTTTAAATTTAGAAAGAAATAGCTTGAACTTTTCGGACACATAATGAGGAAAGAGGTTATAGGGAATATATAAAAATCTCGAAACATTTTAAAAGTAAAATGAGTAGGTGGAAATATTGAGTAATCTACTTAAAAAGTTTGCGCGATTGGGTAGCTGAAAAGAGGAGTAGTAAAGGAGTATAAGATTACTTAGCACCTTAACAGACTGGAATCTGTGGAGAACCACGATAGCCTATGTTCTATGAGAACTTGGAAAATAAAGAAGATATTTTGAAAGTAAGAGAAGTAGGTGGAAATATTACTAAGGGCAACAAAATACCGGAAGCTGTGGAGAGCCACGAAAATTAGTTCTGAGAGGAATTTGAAAATAAAAGAAAGAGTTTATCGCCCAGTCAAGCAGATTTAGAAACCAACTCACAGATTTAGAAACCAACTCGCAGATTTCATTTTTTGCGTCGATATCCGTTACTCAAAAAATCATTCACGGAATCGTTTACAATTACTTAAACTTTGACTAAAGTCTTTCATTTCTTTTTCTCAGATAACACGTAGGAAGGAGACGGCAATTTACAATCTACAGACAATTAACCAAACTCAGTCTAGCGCCATGATGTCTTTTAAGGATGATGGTTAATTATGACAATTTTGTTAAGTGTTAATTGGATTTAATTTCATTCTGCACTTTTTATATGCCGTTTCCTCATCATGACCTTGGCGATCATGACTATTCACAACTTTCGAATTTTGTCCCTGACTATTTTCCCCAGACACTGTCAAACAAACATTTACACAAGACTGTTAGGTATTTTACCCGATGTTTCATTCTACCTTTCTTGCGTTCAATGTCCTGTGAGTGTCAAATTTTCCAAGCCTTGTTTTCCATATCTTGTGTCCCAATATTTTAAACTTTCACTTTTTGATGCTTAGTGTTCTTATTATTCCCATTTTTATTGAACATTTTATATGGTTTCCTCCTGTCTCTCTTATAAGATCACCGAAGTTAAGCATTGTCAATCTATTCAGTAGTTACATGGGAAACCGCCTGGAAATACCAGCTGCTGTATGATTGGTTATGCGGGTGGAGTAATCTATAATGGTTCAGAATTGTTAACCCCGGGGATCTGCATTCCACTTCCAGTTGATTTCGTTATATTCCCTTCTGCGCAAATACCCTTCTGAGAGATAGGTATCCACCTCTTCTCATCCTCCAGCTATGTTTTAATTACTAAGAACAAACCATTATTATCCTTCCACATGCACACACCAATAATCATCTTACATAGTAAAAATATTTTCTGGCTTTAAATAATCTACAAGGTAAGCCGTAAAAAATATGATATGTTCCGGAAAGGGATATATTTGAACGAAGTAGCTAAGTGGTTATGGCTACTATAACCAAGTAGAATACGGTAGCAGTAATCGACTGGTACGCGTCGTAGTCGCAGGTAAGAAGTGTAGATCAATGGCGTAGTCCAATGGGCGTCGTTATAGACTTAGCTCTCAGACTAAGGCTCTTGACTCTGTCGTACCTACACGTCCGTCGATATTTATGATTGACATCAAACAATCATATTCCAGTGAGGGGGAACACGGGTGTATGCATATTCCATTATATCAAAATTAATTAATGTTTTCATTATGTCCTTTAATGTCATTTTCCCTAAGACTTATTTCTTTATCACGCATCCCAAAAATTGTCAGATGTAGTCTCAGAGAAGACATTATTCAGCGTAAAAGAAAGAAAAAATACAAAAGGAAATGACAGCTTATTTTAGTACGCAAACTTTCTATTCTTTAATTAAAATATGTCTGCTTCAGATCAAGAAAAACAACTCTTTCCAAATAGAATTTATTTCTAAATTTTTAACAATTTTGAGAGAGCGTAAATTTTATATTTATTTTGTGAACTATATACACAAGTTAATCCCTTCTATTCCAAATATATTCTGCTAGAATTAAGCCAACTATCAGACTCTAGGATGCAGACATTTTACTCATAAACTTTTTTCTGATCCTGGGCAAATGTCCTTTCCTTTCCCATTTATTTAATTAACTTTTATTTAATATTCACTCATTGGTCACATGTCCCGGCCACTGAATTCTAAATATTTTTCTGCAAATCTATATCTCTTTATTTTCTAGATATTTTCTAGATTTTCTTCATCTGTTGGGAAATTTGTCCAGCATTCACCACTTTATAGGATTTGTTGGTTTGTTTATTTAACGGAATAACAACCCATTTATGGGTCATTTAATACTGAAATTTAATTGTCTCGGGCGCTTTGAAGTAATAAAAATATATGTCATTCTGTTTTCGCAGTTGAGTACATGGTAGATGATACTCAGCTTTTGTGCATATACATGTTTTTGTGGACATAAGTAGAGGCGCTTATATGTGTGTTTTATGTTGAAGTTATATTTGGGAATACAGTTTTATTTCTTAAAGAAATTATTGGATATTATATGGATTCATGTGATGAAAGTGTTCTTTCATGTTGGTTGGTTGGTCGGCTGATTTTCTTTAGCGGCATATCAACTTCTATAGCGAAATCTAAATATACTGAACGCAACTGCATGCATTTAACTCCAGATAAAATGTATTGTTCATCATTGTGCTATAAATAACTATTGTTGGAAATTTTATTATATATAAGTATTGCTGTTAATTGTATTATAAATAATTATTTTTATACTTTTACAGTGTTTTGTTTTTGTTTGGGGGTTCACTATTTGTCCATAGCTGGGACCCATATGCTACCAGCTCGTGTTAAGGTGGACTTGGGAACTACGGCTATTAAGAGATGTTCCCACGCTCCTCAAAACTTCCAATCACCTGATCAGAGGTTATGCTGGTAACTTAATAGGAGAATTAATATTCCACGATTCTTTATACTATTAGCTCTTAGTAGATTTTATCTTTTCGCTATCTCTCCTAATCCCTGTTCTTTCAACTATTCACACAAGCCTGTTAGGTTATACGCTGTTTTTCTCTCTTGACTTCATTCTGTCTTGTGAGAATCAAATTTTCTGAGCCCTCTTTTCTCATTTTCTCAATTTCTCATCTCTTCCTGATGTTAAGTATAATTGTCGTTTTTGTTTCCAATATCTCTGAAATTTCATCATGGTATTCTTCTGTAGACCCGCATGTCTGTTGTTTCAAGTCTCTTCATTTTTGAGGTGATTGTTCAGCATTTACTGGCATGTAGTAGGACAGACATAACGTAACAGTTCTGTATTCTTTTCTTTGTTTCTAACGAAATTTGCCTCCTGGGTATGACGATAAACTACCTCCGCGTCCTGGGTATGACGATAAACTGCGCCCAACAACAAGGCTTCAGCGTCCTGGGTATGACGATAAACTACATCCGCGTCCTGGGTATGACAATAAACTACGCCCGCGTCCTGGGTATGACGATAAACTACATCCGCGTCCTGGGTATGACAATAAACTGCATCCGCGTCCTGGGTATGACGATAAACTACGTCTAACAACAAGGCTTCAGATAATGTTTTCGGAAAAATAATGTTGCCAGCTATACGTTTTTGAAACAATAATGTTGCCAGCTATACGTTTTTGAAACAATAATGTTGCCAGCTATACTTTTTTGGGAAAAAATAATGTTGCCAGCGATACGCTTTTGAAAAAATAATGTTGCCAGCTATATGTTTAATAGTACTGTATATTTAATATATGTATAGGTATATGTGTATGTATGTATATATATGTGTGTGTATATATACCTTAATTTGGCATTAAATTACCCACAGTGGCTGATATGCCATTAAACCCAACCAACCAATCTAACGAAATTTTCTTTTTTCTTAACACTTTGCTTAGCTTCTGAAAATCAACTTCCGCTATTCCAACGCTACTTCAGATTTCGGTGTCGCATTTTCTGCATACTTGTATCAATAATACGATTAGAACTTAATATTATGCCTAATCTAGAAAAAAATCAATTGTCATAATTAATTGTCTGCTGGTTTAATTTTCCAACGTCGTCGATCCTGCTCGATTCTTATGACAAAAAATAGAAACCTTAAATATGAGTTTATGTATATACTAATAATACTATAGTGACTATTACAAAAGGATGAAAGTAACTCTAAAAAATATTCTTTTGCCTAATTAATATGAAATAAACAAATAAAATTGTTGGAGATTTTCTCGGTTACATGAATATAAATTGCAAGGAGATATTCGAATATACAGGGTGTTTCAAAAAGAATAAGCCAAAATCATTACGCTGTTTTTTCAGGTCTATAGCATTGTAGTGGACTCAATCAGTGGTTATTTGATAGAGTAGTTATCAAAGTTTGATTGGGTGTCAGTTTAACCGCTGTCCTTAGTATAACTTCCGGTGCAGCAGAACTTTGGGAAGATCAATCAAAATGGCGACTCCTCAGCAGAGGCGTTTTGCGTGCTTGAGTCCGCGAAAACAAACGCCATTGTCACGATGCAGCGTGCTTTCAGAACAGAATTCGGCATTGATCCGCCCCATCGTGAGAGCATTCGACGGTGGGTTAGACAGTTTAAAGAGAGTGGGTGCCTGGGCAAAGGAAAGAGTCCTGGAAGACCACGTGTTACAGAGGAGCAAGTGGAGAGGATTCATGATGCATTTGAGAGCAGCCCACGTAAGTCCGGACATCGAGCTTGCCATCCCTCATACCACTGTCTGACGTGTGCTAAAGAGACAATTGCACATGAAACCATACAAACTAAGCCTCGTCCAAGCACTTACTAATGATGACAAAGTGATGCGGAGGACATTCTGTGAGTCAATGCTGGAGATGGAGGAAGGTGTTGAAACACTCTTTTCACGTTTTGTTTTCAGTGGCGAAGCGAATTTCCATTTGAGAGGTACAGTCAATCGTCACAATGTGCGCATTTGGGGAACAGAGCACCCACATGAAACTGTTGAGCATGAAAGAGATTCCCCTAAAGTGAACGTCATCTGTGCTGTGTCTCAAGACAAGGTCTATTGCCCCTTTTTCTTTGAAGGAAACACCGTTACAGGACAAACCTATCTCGAAATGCTCCAAAACTGACTATTCACTTTACTGCAAGCAGATTCGAATGACTTCATTTTTCAGAAAGATGGAGCACCACCCCATTGACATCTCGGGGTTAGAGCTTATCTGAATAAAAACATGCCTCAGCGATGGATTGGGAGAAGAGGTGCTAAAGACGTTGCTCTCTGCCCTTGGCCTGCCAGATCCCCGGACCTCACTGTGTGTGACTTTTTCTCGTGGGGGGTATGTTAAAGACCAAGTTTATGT
Source organism: Acanthosepion lycidas (assembly GCA_963932145.1). Taxonomy (NCBI): domain Eukaryota; kingdom Metazoa; phylum Mollusca; class Cephalopoda; order Sepiida; family Sepiidae; genus Acanthosepion; species Acanthosepion lycidas. Next base: position 83,050,986 of record OZ010582.1, on the reverse strand, counting down.
TCCAGCACTTCCAGCAAGTATTGATGACTTGAAAGATCGAATAACAGATGCAATCAACACGGTGGACCGTGACATGCTGAGGCGCGTTTGGGAGGAATTCGCATATCGGCTTGTTGTTGTCCACGCTTACGGTGGTGGCCACATTGAGCACTTATAAAACATGAAATGAAACTTGAATGTATATACAACACATGTGTTCATGCTAGAGGTTTGTAGTTTTTTTCGTTTTTGACATATCACGTGATGATTTTGGCGTATTCTTTTTGAAACTCCCTGTATTTATTGTTTAAATGGTACTCACATCCTTCTCCCCCTCCTTCGCTCTACTTCCCATTCTTTACATTTTTTCAATATTGTAATAAATTCTTAAAATATCAACACACGTGTACAAAATTCAGTCATAAGTAATTTAGTATTTGTTAAGCATTTGACACGCTTTTAGGTTATTTACATTCGTTTTACTAATAACATTTAATACTATATATATATATATATATATATATATATATATATATATATATATAATATATATATATATTTGTTTGAATAAATTTATAATTTATATAAATATATAATTTATTCAAACATATCTGCTCTGAATTTTACATTGAGCTCTCCGGATATCATCCTCCTCGGGTCTACCCATACGGATTACCTAAGTTTGCATAAACTATATATATATATATATATATATATATATAGTTTTAAGGTGTGCTATATTTACGGAATAAAGTGCTTAATATCAGGTATAGAGTGTATCTAAATATAAATGAACATTGAAGTCAACACTCAGAGGCGAAAGACTGTTTCATGCTAGACACAATCATCAGACCTGAAACAGTCCTTCGCCTCTCAGTGTTGGCACTTCACTGTTCACTTTTATATACAATATATATATATATATATATATATATATATATATATATATATATCCGGGCGGGCTAGAAGCATGTATAAGAGTATTCGAAACAAAATTGTAAATAACGAGGCATAGTTGAAAAGCTTTTTAGCGACGCATTTTACCAACGTTTGTAAGATTTGTCCTCTTCGGGTTGGAATACAATCTTACCTGTTCAAGTCTAGAGTTACGCGTTATTTTCTCCTTATTCTAATGCTTTACGTTGAGTGACCCCCGGGCCTTATACAGTGTGAACCTTACTGTAAAACAAAAATGAAAGACAAAACTGTCTGTAAGGAAAACGCGTTGGGATTTTTGAGTATATGAGCCGCAATAAATTAAATTGCCATATTATGTCCGACACCCAGATACCATAAAGCGTTATATATATATATATATATATATATATATATATATATATATATATATATATATATATATATATATATATATATATATATATATTTTAAAGACGTTGGTGTTTATTCGATCTTAAATCAGTCCATTCTGAGTAGATCTCTGTTTTTCTTCTATTACATTGTATACCGAGAAGTATCATCTATTTAACGAAACAAGCACTTTCCAATATGGATTGTAACAGTTATTTCAAAAACTGGTTTAAACGAGATAATATTTATTTTACTAGTTCTCTCAGAACCTTTTTTATGTCCTGCGGATATCAGCTCAGAATGAGAATTCTGAGAACCGAGTTCGAATTCCAGTCGAATTCGTCACATTAAATTATGCACAAATAGCATTGGGAAAGTTATGAATCCAATTCTTGAATAGCAGAACAGATTGGGTTTTATAGCCTTGCTTAACAGTCTACGG